>JASGCC010000064.1:0-600000 GCA_030067915.1 Hydractinia echinata
GAACGTTCATCAAAGGAAGGGAAACGCAGTTTAGCACCGGTTACCCCTCCAGATTTCGCGCTCAGGAGACAACACTGCAGCTCATCATCGCAGTTTTAGTGAGTGCCTTTGTTGAGGAACAAAGACGGGACGCGTACTATAGAAATGATCCTAGTAAGTACGGTCTTAAAACGTCCCGGCCAACGTCGCAGAGGTCGTTGGAAAGGGCTTTGCGTTTACTTGTGGCGCGCACTTAAAGTTTTTGTTTAAGTAAACAGTGACAAACATAGAGTTTCCTCACACATTTTCGATACTTAACGGAATCGCTGAATTTATATTAGCCACATTTTGCAAAAATTCATTTTCCGGGGAGGCACAAATTTTGATTTACAAACTTTCGTTTGTAAACTAATGTCTATTTTCAAGGTCTGTTTTTTACTGGTTGCGGGAAACAAAGAAATTCATTGCAAATTTGTCAGGATCAAGTGAGAACTAAGACACGATACACGACCTTTTGTCACTTTTTATTGTATCTTAAAAAAACAAATTTTCAGCGATGGTATATCCGAAGGTTTTTTCTCGCGAAATGACGACAGCTTGGTAAGAGTTTGTTCACCTTTTTAACTAATTTTACTGCGCGCAAAATGTTTTACACAGCCTTTTGGGTAATTTAGTCCGTACCATCTTTTAAAACAGTCTTCTAAAAATGAAGAATGGAAGAAAGTAGAAGCAGAACATTTCAACTTTCTTGACATTAAGACACACAAAACTGGCATGGAGTTGCTCGTTAGAATCGCAGCAATCCCATTTCTTTCTAATTTTGCGATGGAATCATGTTCTTTTATTTGCGAAAAGGACAAGCGACGAAATTTAGGGCACAAAATTTGGCGAGAGAACACGTTTTATTTCAAATCTCCTCGCCTCGCCTAGGCACCCACCAAAAAAATTCTTTCCTTATTCATTTTTGTTAGAATGGAATTGTGCAATTATAGAAAAAGCGAGAAGATATACTCAACACACGGTTTCGTGAGAGGAGTCACAATTCAGGATGTTTTATACAGGCGAAACATCATGCCCTTAGAGTAGAAAGCTATCAGTAGTCATGTTCTTATTTGGTATGTGCTAACATTCCCTCATTGTAACGCTCCTGTTTCGTTTCATCGATTGCAGTTTCTCATTTGGAAATCATGAGCAAACGCAGCGTTATTTGTTTAAAGTTGGAAGCGCTCAAAAATCGAATGCATGAAATTGACTGCGTATTTTGATGTTGCTTGTAGCCCACTTGACAGCGCGCCCTAGATGTTATTATGAGTAACCGCGAGGAATATAATGTCATGTTCCTCTAATAGAGGCAGTTGAAAATAGCGTGGAATCACTGTCTCTTCTGGAGCAATACTCTATATCGACACAGTTTTAACCAACGGAATTATCTCTCTGGTAATTGTGAACGACGGGAGAGGCATTGTGACAAAGGTTCGAACCTTTTTAAATCAGTTGTTTAAAAAATCTTACTACTCAGCTGGTGTCGCCTCCCTCCATGCTTCCCCGGAAGAGAAACAGGAACGTTCATCAAAGGAAGGGAAACGCAGTTTAGCACCGGTTACCCCTCCAGATTTCGCGCTCAGGTGACAACACTGCAGCTCATCATCGCAGTTTTAGTGAGTGCCTTTGTTGAGGAACAAAGACGGGACGCGTACTATAGAAATGATCCTAGTAAGTACGGTCTTAAAACGTCCCGGCCAACGTCGCAGAGGTCGTTGGAAAGGGCTTTGCGTTTACTTGTGGCGCGCACTTAAAGTTTTTGTTTAAGTAAACAGTGACAAACATAGAGTTTCCTCACACATTTTCGATACTTAACGGAATCGCTGAATTTATATTAGCCACATTTTGCAAAAATTCATTTTCCGGGGAGGCACAAATTTTGATTTACAAACTTTCGTTTGTAAACTAATGTCTATTTTCAAGGTCTGTTTTTTACTGGTTGCGGGAAACAAAGAAATTCATTGCAAATTTGTCAGGATCAAGTGAGAACTAAGACACGATACACGACCTTTTGTCACTTTTTATTGTATCTTAAAAAAACAAATTTTCAGCGATGGTATATCCGAAGGTTTTTTCTCGCGAAATGCCGACAGCTTGGTAAGAGTTTGTTCACCTTTTTAACTAATTTTACAGCGCGCAAAATGTTTTACACAGCCTTTTGGGTATTCAAGTCCGTACCATCTTTTAAAACAGTCTTCTAAAAATGAAGAATGGAAGAAAGTAGAAGCAGAACATTTCAACTTTCTTGACATTAAGACACACAAAACTGGCATGGAGTTGCTCGTTAGAATCGCAGCATTCCCATTTCTTTCTAATTTTGCGATGGAATCATGTTCTTTTATTTGCGAAAAGGACAAGCGACGAAAATTAGGGCGCAAAATTTGGCGACAGACCATGTTTTATTTCAAATCTCCTCGCCTTGCCACCCACCAAAAAAAATGTGCTATATTGTTTTCGCGATGTAAAAAAAAAAGCCAAAAAATAAATATAATGTTGACCAATGAATAAGAAAGTTTTTTGGAAATTTAACTGTTTATAGAAAACTGAAGAAAACGCAAAACCGCAAAATTTCTATTCACGAAAATACGCCAGAAGAAAATACTTTAAATACCTTTGATGTAGTAATTACATGCTGCAATTTTGGGCCTAAATTTCGACCCATAGTTTATAAAAACAAAATATTTGTGACTCAGTAGAGCTCGTAATCATTCTCTTACAGGTGAATTTTTCCTGTGTTTGTTGTTACAACCGTTGTTTTTCGTTTTGTTTCCCTCCAACAATTACTATTATGACTGCGAAATAAATTACTGCTGCTTGTATTAAGTTGTTTACAACCACAGCCTGCTCGACCATAGCTACCACATAACCGCGCGACTAAATAAACAGAGTATGTGGCTATTAGTTAATGTTGTTTCTAAGTGAACGAAAACTTTTACTGTGACGAACCCTACATAGTTGCAGACATCCCGGAAGCAATAAAACAAAATTTAATTGAGGTGCATCAATCGCTTATGAAATCAAGTTGCATAACAAACTATGTAATTATGATAAATATTTGACGTTGACAGCATAATTTATGCTAATTATTTCGATCAAAAGAAAACAAAGAATCTGTATCGGGTAATAAAAAAAATTAATTTATGATAGTTATTTTTTTCTAATTAAGAATAATTATATCATCAGTGTAAAAAATTTTGTTTTTGTTTCAGCTTAGAAAATTGGCAAAAAGAAATCAACAAACATTCAAGCCACAACACACGTAAGTTTTTCTTTCTTCTTCTTCTTCTTTGATAAAAAACTCTTATTATTAAGAAAAACAGCTCAGAGTGAACATTTGAGACAAACAATATATGCTTCTTGATATCATACTTTCTTAAGTCAAGAAAATAGAAGAATGAATACGTATGTTATAGAAATGGTTTATAGTAATAAAGAACATTGTTGAATAGAAACAAACTTTTCCTTAGATGTTCTTATTTATCTTCAAGGTAGTTGAACTTGTTGTGTTGTGTTGTTCGAACTGATAATTCTATCTCCACGTACACTATACATATTTTCTTGTGACAACAAAGGATACATATATGAACATAAAAACCTTTTAATACTAACTTAAAAGGAGTTAAGGAGCGATGCTATTAGAATCAGTATACAATGATATTTAAAACATTCTTTTAAAACTCAAACACTCCACATTTTATTCAACATCTTCTTCCCATAAGAGTTTTGTAATATGTGATAAATATGTTGTGAAACTCTAAACGTTCAAAGATAAAATGCAGTTCGGTCTGTTAAAAACACTTTAAAAACTTTTATGCTTGAGAGTAAAAACTAAAAACAATCACAAGCTCTATCTAGGTCGCTGTTTTAGTATATACGATATGTCCTTCTGTCAGCTTTTGTCAATATATTCATCACTTCTATTTCTTTATTTATTAATTTAGTCATTCATTCATTCAAGTGTTTTTATTTTTAGGTCAAAACAATGGTAGAAATACAATCCTGTTTATACATATTTATTTTCTCTTCACTATTATCATGTATATATGCTCAAAACAACACACAATCAGATGGTATTGGAAAACGGTTTAGATTATGTGATGATCATTCACATTGCAACAACAATGGATTTTGTTATCAGGATTCAGCTACAGCAACAAATAAATTTTGCAGGTATAATACTTCATTGTAAAATAATTCAACCTTTAGAACTTTTAGAAAACCACAGAAGACTTAGATTCCTAGGTGTAACTAAAGTTAAGTTTGGTTTTAGGACTTCAGAAAGAACTGTTAGGAAAGACTAAAACGTAAAAATCTTTTGAAACGTAAAAATCTTTTAAAAAACATCAAAGGTTAACCAGGAAGAAACAAAAATATATTTTTAAGCTTTTGAAAACGCCTTCAAGTGCTGAAGCTAATTTTATAACATCTGCCTTGTTTACAATTTCTGAAATTTGTCGAATACTACTCAGATATATATAAAAAAAATTAAAAGCAAACCAACCAATAAGCAACTAGTGCTTGAATAGAATTTTTTTATATAAGTAACTTTGAATGCTGGGCTAAACCTTAGTTGCTTTTAAAAAGAAATGCATACGTAAAAATGTCTTTTTAATCGTTGATACACTTAGCTAAGTAATTTTTTTTACCATAAGAAAGTAATTATGGAGAAGGTGGAATGTATAGTATGTATTTAATAAACAATTTCTTTTTATAGCTGCAATCACGAGTTTTACGGATTCAAATGTGACAAAAACGCTGGCAAAAGTAAGTAGAAACTAATTCTATTTATTCAACACACGGGATAAACCAACCACGAATTTTATGCATACTGTAGACGTTCTCGCTAATTCGAGCAAACGCTAACTCCAACACCATTCCCAACAAATTTTTCAGTCGCAAGTTCATTTTCATTCCACCTTTTATTTCTGAAGTCAAAAATTCGTTTTTGGATCAAGTTTAGCATGTGTGTTCCCTTCCGCACTGAAGTTTTAGTTAGCCTGCTTTTAAAAAGATAACGTACCAAGCACTTGTATTAAACACTCTCGCTGTGTGCAAGTTCTTCTACTGCTTACCTCGAAATTTAAAAGTAAATTTTCCCAAACATTTCTCCGAAGTAAAATGTGAGTTTTTCTCACACGTATTAAGGTGTTAAAAACATTATATAACAGGTTATACCCGCTAACAACTTTGACCGCATTAACTTGTGATTAAAAAAGCGGCCAGGCTAATTAGAACACATTGTCAATATATTTTACGCATGGACTTGATTAGTTCACGCTAAGGTTCACACTTTTATAAGTTAGTTGAGTTCATTCGAAGTCAGTTGTCAGAACATAACTCGTCTATATATACAACATATTCTTTAAAGTCTTTTATTTTTTAGCAATGGACGATAAAATAATATATGGGTTGACAAGTTTATGTGTACTGCTGGTTATTGCCTTGCTTATTACAATCTACTTGTTGTGCAGAAAAACAAGGTTTGTGTTTTACCGTTTTATTTTTTATAAAATAATTTTACGAGACACTTATATTTTCATAAGCAAACAGGTTGTAAGTAAGTGTACTATAACGTACAGTACTAAGATTGCTAAGCAATTTTCAGCAAGCATTTTATGCTGCTTTGAGCCAAGATTTTAAAAATAAATTATACCAAAATTAAAGGCTTAAATGTTCCGTTTTCCTTAGATTAGATTGTTTCAAGGAACACTTCTTTTCCTTTTCCTGCCTTTAAATTGAATAATTATTTCTTGTGTGGGCATTTTAAATTTAATCTGAAATATATAAAACGCTTGCGAGTGAAATCGGGTAATTCTTAGCAGAGTTTTTAACAGTCTTACTGTATAATAACAGCTACCATGAAACTTTAGTGCCAATTAAATCATACTTCAATGTACTAGGTGAACAGTCAAGTTGCCATGTAAAAAAATACGCGTCACATTTCCAATCAGCTTTGTTAGTTTCTAAGGGTAACAATCGCATTTATTTATATCCGGCGGCAGCAATTCGCGACTGTTTTCAAAACACAGGAAGGATATCGGTGCGATTTCTAACGATTGGTAGTTAAAACCAGTCTAATAAAAAATATTTTTTCTAATTTTCAAGAAATTTCGATAGTACCTACGAGATGGTACGTCGTATTTAAAAAATGTTTGCTACAGGACTTATTTCCATAATCTGTGACAACACATGACGTAAAGAACTCAGTATAGCAGTACGCCTCAGCCTTAGTTTCCTCACTCACGTCGTTAAACTTTTTATAACCTAATTACTGAAATGCCGGCATCCGATGTAAATTATTTATGTCATGAGTATTTCGTTCACTATCAATGTAAGTCAGCATCCGATGACAGGAAACGGACCAACATTATACAAGAGATTTTTTTGTCACCCAAATTAAGATATGCACTTGCAACAACGTGGTAAGATAATAAGTTTGGTATCTTATCATATGCACGCAATCTCTAAGCGTTTCAAAACAAAAACCATTTTTCCGCTTTTACTAAGACCAAAAATGTCGGCACAAAAGTGTGACATAATTTTTAAAATATATATTACATAAGTTCTCCAAAACCATATTATCCATTTACAAAGGTTTTTTGTTTTCGAGTTAATTAATAAAAGCTGATAACTTTAATGAGATCAAACTGTTCAAATATTATGTAACAAATATGTGACATTCCACACGATGAGTAAATTCCAGCATGGTTATTTTGCAGATATTGGCAACACGGACATTTTGAGAGCACGTGTTGAAACCAGTGACTTGTCAAGTTATATAAATCGCTAATTTGGAAATGACGTAATAAGTTAAGTTTGACGGAAGTTTCATACACTTCCATTTAAGAATAATTTTAAAAAGAAACGAGGCTTTGAATTACTGCGAATTAAAAACAAAATGAAAATAATAGCAAGGATCAAATTTCCTGAAAAAACTCCACAAAATATTGAGAAATATCCTTCTTTCCATTGTTGCAATTTAGAATTAGGGTCGAAAAAATTTGTTTTGCACTGAAAAATAAATAAAAATTCTTTAAAATACATCAATAACAAAGAAAATTTCAGGCTGAAAATAAAGAAGAAAAAAACAGACGGGCTAAAGCCAAATTTTTGGTTCTTTAAAACTTTTGTAGCACGAATTTCGACTTGTTAAGCTCCTCACATAAAATAAGTTATCATGAATTTGTGGCACAGGCGAATAAGCTAGCAAAAGAATAAAAACGAGAATTCTATTCTTTTTTATAGAAAAGAAATTGACGATGCATCCATACAAAAAGAAAATTTTAATGGCATGCTTACTACGAAGCCTGCCAGTCCAATGTATTCTCACCATACATTCCTCGAACTAGACAGAAAAACTTCCGTTGCAAGCTCGAACGGTAATTTGCCGAACGAAAATGTACAGAACGGTCATGCATTCGACATCAAAGATGGCGGACTCACTGAAAATACTTCCAACACCTTTCAAGCACCAGATCTGAACGACGACAAAGATTCTATAAAAAAGGAAGAAGATGAAGAAAAGATAGAAGAAAAAGATGTTATTGTAAACATTGAAGTTGAAGGAAAAGATGTTCAGACGACACCGCCACCTAAGAATTTACATGTTGACTCCACCATTAAAGTAACACCTAATGAGAAGCCACGACGAAATGATTACGAGCAAGACAGTATATCAGCTTACTCTATGAGTGAAAGTGCTCATAACTTGATACCACCGAATTATCCTAGAAGACCGACAAGTCAGGATGGGTCAGACAGCGAGCAAAACATGGATGCCATATATCGAGACTACTACGCTAAACGGGCTGCTTTTACCGCTCCAAGAACTCAGTTGCGTTACGAACCAGAATTAGTTGTTCGCGACAGAAGAATACCAAGATCTCCTGACGCTTACGAACGATCTTTGTCTCCGATTCACAACAGAGTTCCAACATCGCCAAACGACAGAAGAATATCTGTGTCACCAAGTGAGAGGAGCATTCCTATTTCACCTACCAGACAAGCTAGACACCGACCAATGTCACCAGGCTACGATGTGCAACTCCATCCTGTACATGCAGCACGTGGGTATGCCACCAATCCTCGTAATCAAAATCGACACCATATGGTACAACACCAGCGTAGAGACGTCCGAGGTAGAAAGATGAGCGATTTTACCGACGCCAATGGCAGAGTAAGAAGTATGGGTGATTTAAGTTACTTAGGTATGGAGCCTGATTACAGACGCCGAGCCAGAAGTGTCGACGACTTAGACAACATAAGCTACGTGTCCAGCGTGGAAAACATCCACACCGGACGCGTAACGCGGGTGTCACCAAAAGCCGCAATGCAAGCTAGAAGCCCAAGAGGGCGAGGAATATGGGCGCGAAGTGGCGAGAATTAAAACGAAAATCGATTAGGTGACGTGTAAATTTTTTAAAAATTTAGTTAATTTATGAAATTACATAGAAATAATAGTATTAGAAGTTCTGTAGAGCGAAGAAGTAGCAATTGAGAAACTTGGTTCTATATTGATATTAACCAAACTAGTTTCCAGTTCGTGGAAGAGTCGCGAAAATCAATAAAAATATATATCGCACTTGCTCCCTTTGACAAGGAAATACGTGCATTCTTAAAACGCCTGCGTGAAAGTAACACGGCTATTAACCGTATAACGCTAGTAAAAAAGAAAAGTTTTTTCAGTAACTATAAATATATGAAATATAATATTGTTATTGTTATAAATATTGTTAGATTTAGTGGAAACATTTTAATTTAGAAGTTGTTTTTTTAACATTTATTTTTTGTTGATAAACAGTATTTATGTATTATAAAAGGAAAAAAAAGCATTGAAGATTTTGTCTCATATCTCATTGTTTGAATAGAAACGAAACTTCAACCTTCCTTTGTGATGGCGGTAAAGGAAGCGACACCTTAAGGAGAAGAAGGGAAAATATATGAAGACTTTCAGCCTGCTGAAATAATTTAATTTAAAACATTTAATCAACTAAAAGACGACAGTTCCGTGGTTTTTTAATTATTAATTACTTGAGGAAAAAAGCACATAAACAAGCCTCACACGATCTCCACAGATTGTAACAGAAACAAGGACTTACATTGTGTAAATTCGTGCAACAAAAAATTAAGTATTTTGTATCATGAGCAAGCTCTTAACAAACTGGGCTATGATCTAATTAAGTTTAAAACATCACTTCCTGCCGACTTTATCGACCTTCCTTAACAAGTTTTCATTAGAGTGACGCAGCTTTTTTTATTCAAATTTTCATTAAACTTCTGACGTCGTAACATAAACTTTCCCGAACTTGAATAAAATAAATTTTCGCATTTAGAGTATTGAGTTGTAAAAATAAGTTATGAAATATGTTAAAAAGTAGTGCTAACAGACAAAAAAAAACCTATAGAAAGAATAGAAGCTATGTGGTTAGTGATTTAGATCCAAAGGATATTACTCATTTCGGTTTACAGGATTTCCTCCTCTAAACAAGCCAGTGTTGTTTAATTCTTAAAGGTTGTAAAAAGCGCAGTGTTTTTTATTCAAAGTAAAAACAAAAATAAAATATGTGAATTATCAGTTAAAGTACAAAATAAAAATGTTACAAGTAAATTTTAAAATCAATACAACTTGTGCTGTTAAATTGCTAACCTCCTGCTTCTCCTTTTATTGATGTTTTTGTGAGGGTGGGTTTTCCCAGGGCCATTATTTAATGCAGGGCAAAGCTTATGAGATAAAATACGGTTTATTTGAAGTTTCTTTCTAATAACTTCTGTAGGATTTACAATTTTAAAAATCATTTAAAAGCAGATAAATATATATAAGTTACACATGGCAAGCACAACGTGTTACCTGAGTCTGTGTGGGTTCTAAAAGTTGTTGCATTTTCTGCAACAGATCTATTTCTGGGCGGCTATGGTCAATTGATGAGAAAATTTGGATATCTGAATTTTTTTGCATATATGGCATCTAGAACTTCTTTCAGCTTGTATATCAATGTCGTTTGCGAAAAGTGTGATCCATCGACAAGTAAATTTTCCACTTCTAAATTAAAGGTATTTGAGTTTATCTACTTCACTAGTTTTTCAAAAACCTCTTTGGCAAGAAAATTTCCTCAAATAATTATTTTCCACTTATAATATTTAGTTTTCCTCAGATAATTATTATTCACTTGGAATATTTAAATTTCTCAAATAATTATTGTACATTTTACTATGATGCCTTTAAACAAAATATCGACTTATTAACAACCTTAATAATTTTGTGCCAAAAGTTTAATCAGCGTCATGTATAGAGGACAATATTTTTTTCTAGTTCTTATTTTGTTTCAGCATTCTTCCAACGCTTGGCCAAAAAACAGCATAAAAAGGTAAATTTTAAAGTTTGGCCCTTTTTATTATTATTATCTATATTATAATGCCCGTATACGTCTGTCTGTCCGTCTGTCTGTCACGCAAAATGGTAGCTTAGCTGCGCATCGCTCCTTCCCTGAACAATGCTAAAACAACTTGGTTTTTTCGTAACCTTTTCATCGTCCTACCAACCTTTTCATACATCTTTTTAAAGTCACATCCCCTTTTACCACGATCTTCGCCACTGCAAAAAATCGACATTTTCGACCTAGCCACCCCGATCACTAATCCGGACCATTAATCCTGACTATTAATCCGGAGTAGTAAGCCTGTCAACCCTTTTGCGCCGGACTTTAACTTCATTAACCAATCAGAAACCTTATTCGTTTCACGTGTTTGTGCAACCTGGCGTTTCATTTTAGGCCGGGGCGTCCACGAGATCACCAGAATATCGCAACCACGAGGCCATGGGGACGGATTGGTTTTACACACTTAATCTGTTCTCAATCTTTTCCCATTTTCATTGAAGCACTTAGCTACACCTTAAAGTTTCACCCCTTTATATTTCTCACCTTCTCTAGCCATGTATAAATCTTAAACAAACCAATTTTAAGATTTTGGCTAGGAACGTAGATTTCGAGGCAGCATTCTGCTAAAGCTAGCTAGTTAGCAATAGCTAGCCGTATTTATTCCCATTCTTTTAAAGTTTTTTTTCAGTTTGGTATACCAATATTTATTTTTATGTTGTTTATGTAACTACACATTTTATTACTGTCATGAAAATTGGGCAAAATAATTTTTTTTAGCTGGACAGAGCAACGATGGGCCGTTTCCTGTGATTTTATTTAAACCGTTGTCGCCTATTACTCATGTGTGACACGATTTACCTGTAATAAACGTTCAATCTGGTGTTAACAACGGGCTGTTTTGTGTGTTTTTTATTTAAACTGATGTTGTGATAAGTTTTATTATTACGCCTATACGCATGTGTGGCACAGTTTACCTGTACCAAGTGCTCAGTTCAGTGTTAACGACGGGCTGTTTCCTGTGTTTCTGTTAAACCGAAGTTGCGATAAATTTTTTTTTGGAAATATGTATTGTACCTACATGAATGTGCGACATTGTTTACCTGTACTAAGCGCGCTGCCCAGAGCAACATTCATTTTTTAACTTTCACCGACATACTGTATACCTGTACTAGAGCGCTCCACCTGAATATGTGGCACAGTTTACGGTTTTAATTAATTGCACCACAGGGTTTTGAACTGCTGGGTAACACTTTTACTCGTGGCTAACCCCGGAGTGCGATGCCGGGTCCCCCGGCTAGTTATTAACAATTTGTTTTACATTGACGTGTAAAAAATATTCTAGCTTCTCGGGAAAAGTCGCTAATTAAAGTCAATGAAGAAGGCAATTAATTTAGTTAATTTGACTTCTTTGCTTTGCTACCTTTCCTTTAAAAATGTGTTGAGGGTCCTAAATACATGACTATTTGTCTTTTTACTTCTGAAAAATCTTAGACTTTTAGACTTTAAAGCTAGACAAATTATGGACATATTTTTAAGTTCTGTGTTATTACAAAAGATTGTGTAGAATTTGCTGCCATATGACAAAGTAAAATATGACATGGAAGTTATGCATTTTTTTTGCTAGTGATATGGTATATTATACTGCACCTGCTATGAATTTGATATCTTTGGCTCATTTCTTTCAACTAATTTTTCATTAAAACTTTTCAATATTTTCAAGAGACTATTATTCACATTTTCCTCAAAAAATTATTTTCTACATCTTTTTTTTCACATACCTAATTTAGTTCACATTTTATTTTTTGAGCACCCTGAGGGTATTTAAAAAAGAGATACTTTATGAGCACATTAATGTATTGCACATCTTTCAAAATCAAACGTTTGCAAAATATTACCTTCCATTTTTGAACCAAGGAATAGCTAATAGGTGCTTAAAAGCTTCAACAATCTGTAATTTATTTATCAACCCTATCAATGCCATTTTATTACTTATTTGGTCTTAATAAATATACAATAAGTACATTCATTTTTCTAATTTTGCACAAACTAATTCATGCACTTTCTGAAAGAATATCAAACTTTTGCACAGTCGAATGGCACAAAAGTTGTAAATTAAGGTATTCGTGCAAACATTGCAATATAGGATGATTTATTTTTTTAAATATTTTTATGGCATGTCCACAGAGGTGCTGTTTAATGAGGTTCTTTTTCAATAACCTTTGTATAATTTTTACAATTATTAACATAGTCATTAAAAAAACAAATGCTTCTTGTTATATGTAAATTTCTAAGACATAAATAAATAAATAAAATTTATGCTCTTAAAAACATATTACCTGTTACCTGTATCTGTTTTCAATTTCACATGTATCCACATTCACTACAACAAATGCTTTTCTGGTTGTTGATGGTCAATCAATGAAAAATCAGGATATATAAATTTTCTATTTGCATAGATTGAATCTAAAACTTCTTTCAGCCTATAAAACACATATCCATGTCCTTTCTGTGAAAAGTGTAATCCATCAACAAAGTAACTTCTCCATTCCTAAATTAAAATTTATTTAGATTCAAACATATTTAATTCTTTATTAGCTTTAAAAAAACCCTTTGGATTCCCAGGAAGATTTTTTCATGTAATTATTTTTTATTTACAATATTATATATGTTTTCCTCAAATAATTATTTTACATTTTAATATAATGAACCCGTTGTGTCATTTCTATAAACAAACAAACTTTCAACCCATTAAACTTGGTTTACACTTGGTGCTTAAATTATTATTTGAATAGCATATCAAATTTCTAACAATGATCGAACGATCAAGCTGTTTTAGAAAACTTGTAAAAAAATCAACACATTAAAGTAACATGAACGTAAATTTTGGGCAGATAGATAAATTATATACTTTAAAGGAGCTAAATTTAATTTATTAGACGAGTAGGTGCATTTTTATTTTCGTGGGAATTAAAGTTCACAGATAACCAAATGAAGAAAATTTCATAGGAATTTTTCAGCAAATTTTAGAAATTTAATATAAATTAGTGAAATTCACCAAAAATATATATTTAAAATATATCTAAGACTGAGCAGACAGAAAAAAACTTTCTGTAAATAAAATGTAAAACACAAACATTCTGGAGGTGTGATATTGTATAATATGAAATTAAATATTGCAAACCGCTTTTGTAGACCCCTCTAAGCAGTTAAATTAAGTTAATTTTAATAGTTTTTGTTCATATTCATGTTAACTGAAGCATTTGATCACATAATTCTGAAAATATTACATTCTCTTTAAAACAGTTACAAAAAACAGCTCAAGTATGCTCCTCATCATTGCTACTTTCAATCCCAGCACATTTTGAAGAAGTGTGTAATAATTTCACCACCCACAAGGTCAAGGTGCAAAAAATCATACACTATACAATCCCATATACGTGTCAACAACCTGTTTGTGAATAATTATTTTTATGATCAATTTGTTATATTTTAGTTCGTGTGTTCTAAAAACAAAAATACTTTGATTTTTTTGTGGTAAAATAAGCAGTACAATTGAAAGTTTGCTATGTCAACAAATACAACACAATCTCATAAAAAATGCTATATTTTCCAATGTTTAGAAGGTAATAAATATAAAAAAGACTCTTGAGACATTGTTGCTGGCTTGACTGACTTTATGTGCAATATTTTTGTATGCTTTAATGCAAATGTCAAAAAAAAATACAAAAATTTTTATTACAAAGAGATGGTTTAAAAGCAAGGTGCTTATTAAATTATGAATATCAAATATACTTGGGGGACTGTCATTTTGAGCTATTTTAAAATCATAAGTTCAATATGATATTTAAGTTAATTTAAGATTTGTTTGTGTCCTCATAAAATTTTCACCACTATTAGCTGGACTTTATATGTAAGTCATTAAAATAGAAAACTAACAGCCAATTTTGTAGCCCCTTTTAGTTCTCTAGTCAGTATTAAGACAAGAAATGAGTGGCAACAGACATTGACGTTACTTATCTTCAGCTTAGCTGTCAGGCATACCTAAAGCTACAGTCATGGATAATAATATAGAGGCAAATTTTTTGTCATGTTTCAAATACTGAAAAAAGTGCCAAACCATCAATGCTCTATTGCTGGTAGACTGCAAAGTTGCTACTTTTGCACACATGTAGGCCAGGTAGACAACAGCATTTAAATTTTGCTAGTCACATACTCTAGCACACCCCCACAACAACAAAAATACATGTAGGAACCATAAAGACGCCAACATTTGTACCGTGTCAACACTTTAACCAAGATTGTAGCACACAAAACAGAACAGCTACTTCCCTGGGTCAAACTTTGTGACAGTTTTGTCCTGAACTGAAAGTATAATAGTTGAGATGAGATTATTCACCTGATTTGATAACATGTCATTAAATAAATCCACATAGGTAAGGTTGTGCATGTCAGCTACTCCTCTGCATATATCCACATATTTTGTGAGATTGGAATTAGAATTTGCACACGGTTTATCTACAATATAGAATAAAAACATTACCAATTAAAAAAGAAAAAGCTCTACATATACACACATTTGTAAAATGTACAGCACAGCCCTTGAAACCTGTTGGCATCAAATTGCCTAAGCCAGAGTCGCTTAGGTCAGCACTTTGCTGAAGTGAGAAAGTGATGTGTTAGCAGTTTTAAATATCACCGGCAAAACTTGGGAATATTTTCATGTAAAAAAGCGAATTGAATAGATTGTTACAAGAAAAGACTTTTAACATTATCTAAAAAAAAGAACAAAATCTTTTTTTCTTTGACAATCTCTATCATTATAAAGTGATTGTGTTTATCGTTCAAGGTCCCTAGTGTTTTAAAGTTGTGAGCAACGACTTGAAAAATTAATTAACATTATAGACAATTTAATGAACTTTAGTAGGATATTCAGTCTAGAAGTATCACAACAAAGTTGAGCAGAGCAGCCTCAACAGTTTTTTGCTGTTGAGAAAAGTAATGGTGTTGACCCTATTGCTAACCCTAATTTTGAGGGCTGCAGCAAATCCAATAGAAATTTAAAACCTTTTTTACAAAATTTTAGAAAAGAGAGTTCTGATCAATATTATATGAAATTTATAACTCACTTTTCTTATCCCATAGCCATTTCCCCCATGCAACATCATCAACAGGTGGTGGACTCATCAAAACAATATTTTTTACATTATTCTCCTTCAGAGCCTTTACAATATTCTGTATATTTCGCTCAAACTTTTTAATAGGAACATGACGACTGTCAAGTTTTCCATCGACAGAGTCATTTGATCCAAGAAGTATCACAGCTGTCTCGATAGTTCCTTTTGGCTGATTATCGTTCCCAAGAAGTTCAGAAATCATTACATTTACATGATCAGATGTATAACCACTAAAACCACGTGCTACAACATCACAAATTCTAATATAAAGAAATCAAAAGATATTTAAGCAGATATTGCATGTCTTTTTAAAAGATCAAATCTACTTTGGGTGAGAGATAACCTTAATAAGTATTGCATATCCCATCCACAAGTGCACACTTATGAAATATGAAGATAAATAGAAAGTAGTGAAGAGGTATAGAACAGGAGTCCCATTTGGCCAATAGAACTACTGAAAACGTCTGATCTATTTTTTAAGCTGCTATACCATTTTAATTTTATAAAATATCAATTTACTAGAAATTCAGTATTAGATTTACCAAAATGTAAAAAACTTTTGGAACCTAAAAAAAGATTAGTTTTCTCCATTGATTCTTGACAAAAAATTATTGACAAAAATTATTAAGAGCTTTAATCACACTTTCTTTTCGTTAAGAAAAGTGTTAAATGCACTTTCCTCAAAAAATTATTTATTGTGAACTTCGAAAAATGTTGGACTGTCTAACGTTACTCACCTAATATATTCATTAGCCAACATCCCCAGGAAACCTCCACATGAATAGCCTTGCTAAAAGTAATTATTTGTAAAAAAATTGTCCTAAGCTGTTATTTCTAACCATTCTTGATCCATACTCTCACATAATGCTCATACACTTATAAATTAAAAAATGTCTGCAGTTTAATTGGCTGTATTTTTGCATCCAAATTGTCAAAGGAGAACGAACAGAGGTCAAAATTTTGTTTTTTTAGTGTTTTTATTGTCTATTTTTACTCTAATGTTGAATGAGAGCAATTTAAAATTTCAATGGTTATGACGTCGTAGTTGCTTTAGGCTTCCCGTAATATACTCATAGCATGTAAACAAGACCAGCATGCTAGCAAGTGACTGGAAACTTTGGTTTGTTGTTGATCCTTAGGCATGTTTATACATAATAAATTGATAATATACATATGATGATTATTGAAAAACCAAATGTCAAAATGAAAAATGATATAAATTAGTGTCATAATACATGATCACAGGTCACACAATAGTTGAATTTTGAGTATCAAGTAAAAGTTTTTGGTAACCACATATTTTACTCCTATATTTCGGTTTTAGGAATGAAGTAACAAAAAATTACCTTGTCATGGACAGAAATGCATAGAAAAAGGCTAGGGTTTTATATTGATCACTTCATGACCTTTTATGTATTTTGCTCAATTAAAAGAGTGGCAATGGTGCCTGTACTCCAAATTCAGCAATATTTTTAAATTTTCAATAACAATCGCATAATGGCGGCACTGACTATTTTTTTCCGTCCATGACTTCCGTCCATGACATTTTTAACGGTAATTTTTTTCGTATGGTCCGCACAGTTTGGAATTTTCTGAAGATTTTATACTAATTTATAATTTACAGTGCTAGCTACTAGTCTGCATCCTTATTTGCCCTCCCATACATTTAATAGTTGAATAAGAGCACTCCAATGTTTTTTCCGTCCATGACTTTTACCATAATTCCGTCCATGACACATTATTGATAGAACACAGATTCATATTTTGGAAGATATGTGTGGATCAGAGAGGCGTTACTTAGGAACAATTTGTATAAAGACTAACAATGTGCACCAAATGATAATTTTGTGCTTTGTTTCCTCAAATAATTATTTTTTTGTTGGGTATTGGAAAGCTTCAAGTTTAAATTTGCACCACAAGTAGTTTTTAACAGTAAGCCAAAACAATTGTGGTGTCACAGGGTAAGTAATTCTACATGTGAAATGTTTTCTTTTTAGTAATATTCTTGCAATGGGAAAGCCACAAAAACAGAGACAACGTGATTATGAAAATCGTTTGCAGTTCTACGAGCCCAAAGTTGTCAACTGAAAGTCCAAGTTGAACTAAATCTTTATTTCATAGTAATGGAATGTTATTTTGTGATATTTTTTGTCTATTTTGGTTTACGAGGGTTCGGTTTGCGCAAATTTGAAAAGAGCCACTTTTCTGTCCATGACATTTCCGTCCATGACAGGGCACTGTCTCAATACAAAGCTATCTAATGATCAGGGAAGTGTAAAAATTGCATGTTTGAATGTGTATTTCATAACTAGACATTCCAGCCTACAAGAAAAACAGTTGTTTGTGAATAAGCTCTCAAGTAATTCAGAGAAATACTTATCCAAGGTAACAAAAATGAAAATTGTGTTTTCTATGATTCCGTCCATGACAGGGTTTGTTCTGTAAATTACACAACCTGAGTAGCAGTTCCAATAATTTTGTTGAGGTCAATTTATGTCGTGGTGGCCTTTCCTTGTGTATATGGTTTGATTAGAAAAAACATAATAGATCCTGAGATATTGTTTAAAATCCTCTCCAATTTTCCGTCCATGACAAAACAGTAAAATTTAATGCCCAAAATTTCCTATCCCAACTGGTGGAACTAAAGGTGATGATTGTTTTGAGTTACTGTCAGTTCAAGGTAGTGCTTTCTATAAATTTGTAAGACTTTCTGCCTTTATTCTTTCTCAGTATGAATAATCTTGCCAGAACATGGGTCTTAGTTTTGCTAAAAATGTAAGAACATGCTATGGTAACACTTAAGATGGTCTTCTTATTAAAAAATCAAAACTACAAGGGTGCTCTTTAAAAGGGAGCAGAGGTTTGGAAAAAAATTTGTTTAATTTTTTGGTCAGATACAAAAAAAACATTAGTATTCATATAATCTGGGAAGTATACGTGACAAAATGAAAGAGTTGTCATGCAAGCCTGTCTAATGAATAAATAATACTGACAGTAATTCTAGTTTTATTGAGATTGTTAGTGAATGAAATTAGTTTTTACAGATGTTATAATTAGTTTGATATTTATCCAGTGGTAAAAATACTGAACATAAATGAAGAAACACTAATTACGAGAGAAAAACAGAAGAAGATAATTTAGACCACCTGTGTTTGAAGTTGTGAAAGGTAGTCCTTAAAAATTTCTGAAGCATATATATCAATGTTCTTAAAAAACGGTAAACTAAACTAAAAAAGCACATTAGATTCTAAAATAGACATATTAAATTCCCTTAAAATGTTTTTTTCACAAAAAATATAAACTGAAAATATAAATAATAGCTAGGTCAACAAAATTTAAAAAAGAATGACATTAAAATTCTGACAGCAGCAATAATAGTGAAAATAGGTTATGGTGTTAAAAACTGCTTGATTTTACCAGAGGGGTTAATTAATTGTTATATCTGCTATGTAATGCTTGTGGTGCTTGTTTCCTTAAATAATTATTTTCTCTTTGCCTAAAAAAGGGGATCACAGTCAAAAATTTCTATGCATATGGTGACATTTGTAAAGGGTTTGAGGTTTGTGGATAAATAAGATTACCCTTGGGAATATGTTTCTACCTTAAAATTTGTATACGTAAATTTTACTGTAAATACAGCTGACAGCCCAAAAAGAGATTTTACATTAGATTATATGAATACTAACTTTAGCGTCTCGACGAAATTAGGTTTTTTGCAGTTAACTGTTGACTTTGTTAAAACGTCGTAAAACTGTATTCCATCCCCTGGTAACTTCACAAATCTATTCCCCCCACCATCGCACATTCTTATTTGTATAAACGAC
Source organism: Hydractinia echinata (assembly GCA_030067915.1). Lineage (NCBI taxonomy): Eukaryota > Metazoa > Cnidaria > Hydrozoa > Anthoathecata > Hydractiniidae > Hydractinia > Hydractinia echinata. Next base: position 19,396 of record JASGCC010000064.1, read on the forward strand.
CATCGCCATCATCCTTTGCCCACTTCACTTGAATGTCTTTTTTAGCTTTAGTTTTACCTTTACCATTCTTTTTCTTACTAATTGAGGTTAGTAGGGTGTTTAACCTACTTGAAATATTGGTTGTCCTACCACTACTGCTAACACTTTTCTTTTCTTTTTCGGGCATTGTTCAAATACTTGACTTTTTCAAAACGCCGAACTCGCCCGAAAACGCCCGCACTTTTTACGGCATATGCGGCTTATCGGCACCCTCGTCATAACAATACAGAATCATATTCATGTAAGATTATTGAGTCTGACACACTGTTCCCTGTCTCATGAACAACAATCAAGTCAATAGAGGGCCACAAGCTAAGCCAAAATAGACTTTTCTTGTAATTTCTAGAACAATCTTGGGAAATAATTCAATTGTTATTATTTGCTCCCTATATGATGCTCACCTTACCCCATGTGCAAGAAAAGTATTAAAATAGATGTGCATATTTTACATAGACAAAGCAGAAAAGCATAACTTGAGAGATTTTACTAATAAAGGTCCTCAAAAATATTAAGTAAGTAGTAAGTAAGTGGTAAGTAAGAGTTTATTTCTCGTTGTTGATCAGTAATACACTAGCTAGTAAAGTTAAAAATAAAGTTAAAAATATATGTACATGAGCATCTTCAAGACAAAAAAAAGAAATAAAACTGACAAAAATTAATACTACCTGCGTGTTGGAATCGCCAATAAAGTAAAGCTTAGGATACATCCATTTGCTTTGTCCTCCAGTTCCTTGCTTTTCGGCTGCCATTTTGTTTTTTCCACATGTTCTGAGAAATAATATCGAATCCTATTTGGGATTGTTACGCACAAGGTTTATTGGATGTACGAGGTCGGTCATTTTTTGCGATTGTACGAAGACGGGCAACATTGTACGAAGTTGCCCGTAAAGAATGGGGTTCGCTATATAATATGAAGTCCTATATAAATGATGAATTCGCTACTTTAACTTGATTAATAGAGGTGAACATTTTTTGCACACTGTAAAATTAAATCAAAAGTCCTTAAATAGTTAAAAAATAATAATTATCTTATTTTTCTTTTGGACAATCTCCAGCATACGGCGCCAGAAAGAAAAAAAAACAAAGGGGAGTTTCTAAATATTCCTGATGTATAAGCTTTAGTCAGTATTGCACTAAGATGGGTCATCTCTCAAGTCCAAGCAAAGTAAACGAAATCGCACGGAACATGATCTCCAGGTCCATGAAAATATGCTGAGCAGCTCAACGTTTGACAGAAAAAGATTACTCCATCACACGTCTTTCTTTTATGCAAAATATGCCCACAAATGTTCCTTTAGTTGCAGTTATTTTTTTAAATGGTTTTCCACTTTAAAAATGGAGGGTAAAACAGTTCAAGACGATAATAAAAACTCTGTTGCGCAGAGAACTGACGCTGGAATAATTATTATTGGTGACGAGATTTTAAAAGGCCATACTAAAGACACAAATGCTTCTTTCCTTCTCAGTAAGTTATGGACAAATGGAGTTTATGTTGAAAAAGTATCCTTTCTTCCTGATAATATTGATCAGATAGCAAAGGAAGTAAGAAAGTTTTCTTCCAGATATTCCTTTGTCATAACTGCAGGCGGTGTTGGCCCAACACATGATGATGTAACATACAAAGGTATTTCAAAGGCCTTTGATGAACCATTAGTAGTTAATAAACAGATAAAAAACATGTTGGAAATCTTTTCTGGGACTAATGAATTATCACAAAGCTTTTTAAAAATGGCTACAATTCCAAAAACTTCAAAAGTGATATTTGGCATTGATCCTCTTACAAATAGGGAAGTAAACTTCCCATTGCTATGTGTTAGAAATGTTTACATTTTCCCAGGAGTTCCTGAATACTTACAGAAATCATTTCTTGCCAATAAACATTTATTCTCTGGCAAGAGCACATTTTTATTGACAAAAATTTATCTATCAGCAAATGAAGATATCATTGCATCTTGCATTGAAAAGTTAAGTGAAAAATTCACAGATGTTCATGTAGGCTCATATCCGATGTTGAATGATGTATACAAAGTCAAAGTGACTTTAGAAGCAGAGGTACAAGAACAATTAGACCTAGCATATGATGCTCTTATTAAAGATCTCCCAAGTGATATTATTGTGTCAATAAAAAAATGTTTACCAAACAACAGAGATGCTCATCACGAAATGTTTAATACATCAACCGTTAAAATTCGAAGAAACATGTCATCCCCGCAATGTAGGTGTTTTTAGCAGATTATCTTTATATATATAAACTTTATTATATATATACTTTTCAAGACTTTCAGTTAAATGCTTATCCTTGTATTTGCATTAAATTTTAACCACAAATTTTCTGATGGTAGTGATTTGCAGATTGCAAAAACACTTTTTTTATTAAGGTGTGTTTTTATTAAGGTGTGAGTAAGGGAAAAGATAGTTTTTTTTGCAAAGTTTTTTTTTAACTCTTTTTATAAAAAAAAAAGTGAACTTTTTAATGGTGAAATTATTTTTTTAGAAAATAGGATAGGAATGCGACTTTTTTCCAAAAAACACAATCCTCGTCATTAGTCTTCCAGCTGAACGTGCTAAAAAGATCAAATATAAGTGTAAATGTTTATGTTTATCACTTTGGGAATAAACTGTGATTCTTTGTTTTTATCCAACCAATTAAAAATCACTTTTCACTTTGACTTTCATTTATGCTTTTTCAGAAAAAAGTTTCATTTTACAAGCGAGCAACACTTACAACATCAAGCTATCTAAAATATTAAAAAATGTCTATTTATCGTCATAAAGCTTCTGCTTAGAAGAAAGTGTTTCGACTCTCCAGCTAAGCGAAGATTGGAAATAAAAAATAAATCGCAAATTGAACAAAAGTGTAAAGTCGAAAGAAAATAATGGATGTTTTATCCAGCGATAGCAAATACGACTCAAACATTTCTGTTATCATATCATTTTTTTTAATCTCTATTCCATCAGATTTTGTAACATTTTTTCCTTTCCCTTTTTGTTTATTTTTACTTTGCCCATCTCTCTCCTTGTGAATATAATATTTTAAGTGCGAATATGAGCAGACACGTGCGTTATACAGAAGTTGTTAAAACACCTGTAGCGACCATTTAACTATACCAAAGTGATGATATTTTTAAAAATCTTTAAAGGTCTTTTTCGCAATGTTCATTTTTTGTGTTAGTACTGCTAGCCTTTTCATCTTCGTTTACAAAACTATAAAAGCTACAAGGTGGAGGGTGAGCAGCATTTAAAGACAGATGTTATATCTAAAAAAGATTTTAAATTTAATTCGTAAGTGTGAACAGATCTCGAGTTATGACTTATTTTTCAGCGAATTATGGTTTGTAATTCGATAAAAAAGTTAATGGAAAATATCTTCAAAACGGAAAATAATTACACTATAATTTTCTGATTGTTTTTAGATCAATGTGTTGTGATTACAAAACAGTGAACATCAATCATGAAAAACTAAAAGTTTTGTAAATGGAGATGCATTAGTAAAGGAGGGGTCATTTTTTTTAGCGTCTTTTAACGTCTTCAATTTTATTTCGTTTCCAATAATTTTTATATCATCTTTTAGGCAATTTTATAAACTTTCAGAAAATATTATACAACATTATTACAACTTTCACGTAATTTTAATAGAAGCTGTTTTAAAACATCACACTTTTTCCCTTACTCACACCTTATACATTGACAAACTCTTATATGAGGTGAAAGGGGTGTCTTCATATTTTAATACCCACATTGTTTGCTTGTGTTTTGACAGTCTGGTGCTGTCAATAATCTGATCTCTAGCAGAAATATTTTGTGTAAGGATCACAAGTACTGGTGCAAAATTTTTGCCTGTTATAGTGTCCTTCATTACTAACAAGGATTCTAAAATTTATCCTTCAAGAACATCAATGTTACGATATGTTGTACTTTTCCCTTTTAGTTCAGTCTAAATTGCTTTTTATTTCAGCAATTTCCATCTTTCTTTGTACGCCTCCACGTACACCCCTGAAACTGATTTTGAAATGATGTTTTTAGATTGTCAGAAAGAAAAAAATGATTATTACAACATGTATATCAACATATTTCATCTTCATAGTGCTGCACTACGCAAGCCCCTACGTTCAATTAAAAAGTTCTTGTGAGGGAAATTAGGGAGATGGCACACTGTGTGGGCCGTTGGATGTTGCAGGGAGTTGTCTGGTAGAACGCAGACCCTAATTGGGTCTGTGTAGCTCAAAACGACCATTAAATACTCTAGGACTCCCCATCTAAGCCATGCCCCCCTGGAAATAATAGACATGGTATGATCCTCAACATTTTTGATATTGGCTACACAACACAAAATAGCTTATTTGAACTCCATGATAAAGATGCTCTCATTGGTTTAAATTGATATTCTGACTATCAGAGGATTGGCACATAACTAACAATCTTAAAAATGTATCTTCGAAAGCATACAATAAGTAACAATAAGGTAAATAAGAATGACAGAAAGTGATAAGCAAGAAGTGAAACTCCAAAGAGTGAAAATTTAGAAAAAACCTTGAAAAATTTAAAAAAGACTTTAAAAAACTTCAGTGATAAAAAACTCCCTGATTAAGATATCACATATTTATAGCCTTGTTTGCCTCAAAAATCATTCCAATGTTTTTGTTGTTTTTCTTCAAACCTCTGTCTTGGGATTCGCTTTGCGCACAGACTTCGCTGCATTCACCTTTAATTCTTTCTCTCCTAGTCCTTTCTTCCACTTCTCAAACTTTGAACTCTAATTCTTCCATAGATTGTGCTATAAGAATTAAATCATCTGCATACAATAAATCCCATGGACAATCTGTTCTGGGCTCCTTCGAAAACATTTCCAAGACTAAAACAAGCAGAAGCCTGATGTGCACCAACACTTAAGCTAAATTCATCACTTAAGCGAATCCGTAGGCCTGACACAACACTATTGCTGTACATTGACTAAACTATCTTAGCTAGTCACTCATCCACACCTCTTTCCTTAAATTCTTTTCCTGAAGCTGTCTGAGTAAGAATATTGCATCTGTAGTGCCATGCCCTGGAACAAAACCAAATTGCATCCTATCTACATTAACTCTTTCACTAAGCAACTTATCAATCACTTTTTTACTTCCATTACTTGATCAACCAATTTCAACCCTCTATAATTACCTTTTCAGGCTGATTTCGACTTATTGTGAATGGCGAAATCTGCAACAAATTAGCTGCAAATCATTTTGATTTCCATGAGAAACAAAAAATCATGGCAAATTTCGTACATACTAAAAAGGGTAACATGCTATGTTCCAGCCTGTTCCAGGTTGTTCTAGCCTGTTCCAGGTTGTTCTAGCCTGAACCACCGTGTCTGTTGCTATTCCAATCTTAAGCATTCTCTCACCTTTTTTGTTTCTGCTCCATAGCCTTCATGCTCATCTCTAAATTCCCAACATGACCATTAATGTTAAACTTGATGTTACTGTCCTTGATGTCCTTGATGTCCTTATCCTCTTCACTTAGTTCACATACTCCATACTCATTACCATTACTGAATTCAAAAAACCTTATGCCTTACATTCTACGAATCTCACTAAAGCTCCTCTCTACCTGACGTTCACAACAAAAGATATTGTGCAGTAAAAATCTATTTTAGTTACCTAGTGGGAATAAGTCTTAGGATTTTGAACAATATTTAATTTTACCAAGAGGCAGAATGATACATCATATCACTTGCTTTTAAGCATTTATGCTGTTTAAAACTTGTGGTTATTTACAATACTGGAACTTGCATATGTTCCCAACGACAAGATAGTTTTAGCTAAAAGCTGCCAAGGTAATTTTAGTTGTGAGGGCCGTGAACAGGACCTGATGAATGGGATTATTTTGAAAACATTTAAAGGCCTAGTTCTAAATACATCTTTATTTTCTTTAGTATCCTCACTATCATTAGTTGACTTGGATCATTATCTTGATGTCAACAACAACTCAAAATTGAGTATTTCTATCAAATGTGCATGGGCTGTCTTTGTGCAGACTATGCAAATGTATACATTGGATGAAGTTTGCATTGGTTTTAACGGTGGGAAAGATTGTACAGCTATCCTGCATCTCTTTGTGGCATTTATGAAAAAAATGTTTCCAGATAATACAAAGCGACTGTTAGGTTTGTACTTAAAACATTCCAATCCATTTGAAGAAGCACATATATTTATCAAAGACTGTGAAGTTAATTATAACTTAGAAATGATAGTCATACCAGGTAGTATAAAGGACGGGTTGACCAAATTAAAAATTTCCCATCCACAAATCAAAGCTGTTATTATGGGTACCCGGCGACATGACCCTTATTCGTCTTCCCTCCGGGCATTCACAGTGACTGACGAAGGATGGCCTAGCTACATGCGAGTGTTGCCAATTTTGGACTGGAGTTACTGTGAGGTTTGGGAGCTGCTACGAACTTTCCGCTTGCCGTATTGTAATTTGTACAATGATGGCTACACATCGTTAGGTTCAACTACAAACACAACGAAGAATCCAGCTTTGTTACTACCTGATGGCAGATATTCTCCAGCGTACGCTTTGAAAAATGAGTTTGCGGAAAGAACTGGAAGGGATAAAAAAGAAGGACAAAGCAGTGACATAAAAGAGTAGTAAGTTCCTTCTAGAAAATTAGGCTTTGTTATTGATACACAGATATTTTATCACATATTTTAGTTTTTTAAAAAAAAAATTAATGGACTATTTATATGAGCCCATTTTTAGGGCTGCCTCAATTAACTAGTTATCACTTATACTTTACCTTTGTTTACATCTGTGTGTTTGGGCAGGTCAGCTGCCTTGATAAAAAATGTTTTGATTTTCGCGCTTACGATCTTTCAATAAGGAACAGGAACTATTTTTTATTTTTTATTTGTTTAATGTTTTGATTCGATCGATTTTTTAATCGATCTGTAGAAATGAATTCCAGAGTTTAGTATTTGTACTGCATTCATCTATAAAAGGAAAGGTATAATTTCTAACAGAAACCACTACGGAACCTTTACTGTAGCATACCTTAAGAGAACTTATTTTTGAGAAAACCAAATTTAGCAAATTTTTCTACAGAAAGTTACCTTCTGCGGAAATACTTGAAAAATGTTATCTGCGAAATCTATACCTATATTATTATTTTTTAATTTTTGATCTGTGTTGTTAGAGTACTGATATATCACATTTTCTTTCGTTTAATTCGTGTGCATGTATGGAGTTCTGAGTTAGCGAAAATTAGATTGAAATGATCGAATTTGAAAATTATTGAGAAATTCGCTATTGGTAAGTACATCAGGCTCTTACATAAAAGGCCTTTGAACGGATTAATTTGTGGGGAATGATTTTCTAATTATTTTTTTCGAAATCGCGAAATTTAATTCCCGCAAAATATTTTTTAGCTCTCGCAAAAATTAATTCGCGTCAGGTGTGGTGTGCAAAGAAAGTATTTTTTGTGACATTAATAATAATATTTCCAAACTGCAGTGGACACCACTACTGGAAACTCATTGAAGCTCAAGTTGCAAGAATGGAAAAAAAATCTTGGAAATAGTTTTTTTAGTCGTCAGGTTATGGAACTACACGCGTTTGTCTCCATTGTCTTTTAAATTTCTTCTTTAGAAAACCCCTGGGATAGTAGTAGTAGTAGTAGATCTTTATTTGGCAACAAAAAAAGTTAGATTTTGCGCTATAGCGGAAAACGCAGACAAATTTTAAAAGGCTTTTAGTTTGGTCATGACTCGATTACTCTAAAGGCGAAAGACTACTTCAATTGAAAGCACAACGTACTTAGCACTGTGTGGTCGTGCGTCCAACCGGCATAATGTTCACTGGAAACAGAAATGGCGGCGATTAATTCATTGGTCGAAATCATGAAATTATGTCCTTAAACGACGCTCCTAAAAAAGACAAATACACGTTTCCCGAATTGCATGTTTTTTAAAAATTTAAAAATTTGATGTTTTGGCTTTAAGATCATATTCAGCATCATTAAATTGGTGTGTGTACATATTTTCAACTTACCCCGACATGTGAAAATGTGTTTGGTGGTGTTAATGTTACGGTCAAAGTCTCCTTAATTTTCCACTTGTACTAATAAGCTTCTGTTTCAGGCAGAGATCAATTAGTACAAAATTAAAAAACCTGTTGTAACAAGTTGTTTGTTAGCTGTATGAATCTGAAGATTTCACTTTTTATCAAGTTTCAGGTGAGGATTTCAAAAATCACATTCAAAATGTACGACAAAGCTGCGAAATAGCAGTGGTACGTCACATAAAACTAATTCGGGAGAGATGTATTGATTGACTTTTAAAACGATTAGCGTGCAAAAGCGCTTTTAAATATTGCGCAATATTAAACACTTTAAAGGTTGTTTTCCACTTCAAGAAAATTTTCTGCGAAACGGAACAGATTATGTTATTTCGTGAGAAATTGCGCAGAGTGTGTTTACTTTCTGTATTAAAATGTGCGCAATGTTATGAAGTGTAAATTCTAGCAGAAAATTTTCTGTTCTGTTGCCGTCCGTTCTGTTTTCGCGGAAAGTTTTCTTAAAGTGGCAAATAGCCTTAATGCGTGCGTCTTGAACCGTTAAAAATTTAAGTGGACTCTCGGCTCGCAGTAGACGTAAGTCTTTTAATGAGGGTATTCGAGATAGAAAGGGTCCACTGTGGTTTTTTAAGTTGTTTCTGCTAATAATGGTTAATATGTAAAGTATAGAATCGAGTATATATTTCTATGTATCTAATTATAATTTACAGTATTTATAGATAATATTTTTAGAATTTTCATATTTTGCTATAAATAAGGATTGGTAAAAATAGACTGAAGTTCTTCAATCTCTTCTTGTAGTGTTTTCTCCTCTATGTTGGTAATAATTGAGAAGAACTCTTGAAACAGTCTGTAAGATTTAATCGCAGCTCGATATTTTCCTGTCCATAAAAAAGTTCTAACTATTCTACGACTGTGTAAAATGTCCGTCGTACTTAGCGGGTCCAGGCTATTTATGAAATCAAAGTTCTCGTTTCCATCACTTCTGAAGATATTTGCATCCGTTAGTAAGTTTGTTATGTATGGTTTCATGATTTTCCAGAATTTTTCTTTTTCCTGGCTTGTCCAAAAGCTTTCGCTATCGAGTACCAATTTCTCTTCTTTAGAAGAAGCGATTTGTAGGTGAAATTGAAATCGCGCCTTTTTAGATTTGATTGGCTGTGTCACAGTATCCATAAACCAATGAAAAACAAGCATGCCTTTGTTTATAATTTTGTCGGTCAGCATTTTGTTCAAACGTCACTAAAAAATAATGGTGGGTTAAAATGAAAGCTTTTTCTGACGAACGAACATGACAATCCTAAGTAATGGATTATAACTAAAGATTTAAGGCCTGGGGTGAGCAAATAGATGGGGGAATAGATTCAACAGAATTAAAATAAAAATTACGGCTGGCAAAGAAATGTTACGTCAAGGGAAGAAAAGTTTGCGCAAGAAAAGATTGCGGAATTATGGTCGGAAAAAATCTTTTTTTTTTAAGAAAATTAAAATTCATAAACACAACAACTATTTTTTTTTTAATTTAAATTTTTAACTTCATCGCAGTCCAATGTAGAAATATAGAAAACAAAACAAAACAAAACAAAAATTACTTTACCGATTTTGTTTTTCTGATAACTGTTAACAAAATCTTTCCACCGCGAAGATTTGTCTTTTGTGCTATCGTTAATCATTAATAAAAGACAGATTATTTTCTTCGCGTCGTGCTATTCTTTCCCATATGTTAATATTTATACTTCTTTCTCACACTTGAATTAGCAGGAATTTTTTTACTTCTTCTGTATGATAAGTTAAACTTCCTTCCCAGAATTTTGATTCGACGTTAAGGGTTAATTGCTGTAATTGTTTAAAAAAAAACTCAGTTTCCTTGCGAAAGTTGTTTCCATAATAAAAATTATAAAAAACTTGCGTTCACGTGTACATTTGAGTTCATTTATACATAATACCAAGATATATAACATTAAAAAAATATTAAGAACGTGGAACTAAGTTGTTTTACTCGCATGCTGCGTTCATCAAGATGATGGCGCTCAATTTTAAATTTATCACTACGCGAAACACGTGCAAGCATATTGTAAAACACGTGCGCAATAATTGGACAGCACTCGTTTGTCACATGTAAATATGAATGCACCAATGTATCATTTAAAATTTCATCTCGACAAAGACTATTTTGTGGTTTCCCGAAATCCTTTAATTGTTTTGGATGTTAATTAGCCTCTGATGATGTTGATCTATAAAAAAAATGGCGGAAACATATTCTTGGTGGCACAAGTAATTGAAGCTTTTATATAAAGTACACTTTTATAAGAACAACGAGGCTGGGAATAACCACGATAAAAATAGCAAGACCGAAATCTTACTGACTTTCTCCTTTTTCCTAAAAAGAAGGTGGAGTAATACATGCCGAAACAATTTCTCAATAAAAAGTAGACAGTATTTTTTATACGTTAGTGCTTTGTATATAGTGATCGGAGAGCTACGTGACGGCTTCTTTGTTTTCCTTTTATATAAGACACGTATCAGTTTTTTCTTCAATCTAGCAGTTTTAAAAGTTGAGCAAAAGGTAAAATGCTTCGTGTTTGCTGTAAAAATTAATAAATAACGTTTAAAATTTACCTCAGGTTAAAGCTAAATTTCCTGATTAATATACAACCTCGATCCCAAGGCCTGTGGTGTTATTTCATTTAAAATTACATAAAAAGCGCCACAAACTCATGCATCTAGATTGGTTCATTTAAAAAAGTGTGCCCAGTATGTGACCGACAAATTAAGAAATGAGCGGTTGAAAGCGTCGTTAACACCCTCGTTAATACCCGAGAACGAGGATGCGTCGTGAAGATTCTTTTTATTTGTCATCTTTTCCGTCATCGGGACGGTAATAAATAGACATAACATGCCATGGGGACGAAGTTTTGCTAGTCCTTAAAAAACAAGAAAACCTAGGACCTTAGCAGTTGTACTTGCCTCGTTCATAGCGCCTTTTTTTCATAGGGTTGCGCTGTTTTTAAAATATCAATTTATGCACAACAATCTTGTCAGTAAAAACATGATGCTACGTGTCGGGAGGTAGATTCCCCCCATGCTGCGAAATTTATTCTGCAGTAGTATTGACAATAGAAAATTCCTACTGTGAATAAAAAAATACCTAATATAAAAATTAAAGATCTAAAGATGTTTGTCGCCTTCTGTTGCCACGTTGACGGATGGCCATAAAATAATGAACAAAAAAAAAAGGAATATGTGTATGTAAGACCTATTCTAAACCGACGGCGAAAAGACTTGGCCAGCGAGAGACAAGAAGCTCTGGGGACTAGGTTAACTGGTTTGTGGTAGCGCAGAAACCCTGGGGGGTGACGCGCCCCTTTATTTTTATCACACGTGATGACCTATACGCTAGCTTAGAGTTCACATTATTTTAACTTTTGGAGGGTAGTTACGCTAGGAATGATAAAGGCCTTTTTAGTAACATTTCTCTTATGAAAACTTTTTAATTTCAACTAATTCTACACTTTAATTCTAATATTTCACAACTAATTCTTCAACAGATGATCTAATCAAAAAAATCAAGTCATTTGAAACATCCAGCTAATTGACTTTTGTTTGTAACTCTACAATCCGATATAATTCCTTTAATCTGAAGATGAAGTCAAGCTTATCACATAGACTAATGTCGCAGAAACTGATACAGCTTCCGTTTACTTTTGCACATGGTTCCAAAACTTGCAAAAGACAGTACACAAGGAAGTTCTGAAGTTCTTCCTGTTTTGGAGAACACGTGTTATATATAAACAAAAACGCCGAGAACGGTTTAATAGCCAGCCTTACTGGGCATGGTATTACAGGATGGGTTTAGAAGTTGAGAGAGTTGGACATATAAATTGGCGTCCGTGACTTGTAATTTCCTTAGTTCTTATTTTTTTAGTATGGTTTGCTAAGTTTTTTGGCAAAAAATAACGCATAAAAAATAAACAGGGACAAGATCGTTTCTGGTCTGCTTTTTAAATTATGAAAGTGTTTTATGCGGGGACGCAAGATTGATTAGGCATGGTTTCTACTGCTGGATAAAATTGCTATTTAAAATTTTGTTGTCGAGTTTTTAACAGGAAATTTGAAACATAACTATTTCTAAATAAAAAATATTTAATAAATTTCTCTTCTGAATTTAAGGTTGTTTTTCTAACGATTTCAAAAAATGTACAAAAGACATTTCTTACGCTTGTCTCTTTAGTGGAAACCATGCTTGCATAAGATCTCGTTCCTGCAGTCACTTTCGATTTTTATTAGCTGCTGTTGTAGTTTGTGGTTGAAAATTGATGTGTGTTAACCATGGCTTCAACAACGATGCTGTTACGTTATTTTACATTTTTAACTTTTTTCATGCAAAATTATGGACTTCATAACATCAAGACAAAGGAGGATTTGGAATCTTTCAAGAAGGATAAGGCACCTTCTGCAGTATTCTTTTACCATCAGGAAAATGAAAATGAACCTTTAAAAAGTAAGTATCTAGCTAAAGCTAGGTAGTTAGCTAGCTAGCTAGACGCATAGTATAGCTGGCTGGTTATATTATTATTACTTGTTATCTTTTATTATTTATGCAGAATAGCCAATTTAGCTGTGATGGTATTTTAGTTAGCTACCATCATTTTAAAATATCGGAAGTTGGCCATTCTAACAAAACCCTAAATCTTGTTCTTACCCATTTGATTGCTATTTAACTCAGATATTTGTTTTGTGGTTTAAAGCTTTTTCTTAGGGACTTACGCTTGTGGTGATACGTTATTTCCCACAGTAGAAAGGCGAATTTTGTAAGAGTACTCAACTCATGTCTAAAAAGTTGTGGGTGCGATACCTGAATAAGGCTGCTGTCTAGTCAGGCGGAAATGTCAGTGATTTCTGTAGCTACCTTAAAAATAGAGGGTGGCTAGTGCAGTACCAGTTCCTTGAGCTTAAAAGTGCTTAAAGTGTAATTTACTCAAGTGCATGAAATATAAATCACTTTCTGAGAGTTTTTTTGTGAAAAGTAGATATATCCCATCAACCAAAAGCTTACTATGCGATAATCTGACCATGAGAATAGACTTTCCTGCAAAGGCCAGAAGCACCTTCTCCGATTAAAGGAAAGCTGTAGTGTAGGGTTGTAATAAGGCCGCCATCAAAAATATGTTATGTTCGCGTCCTCCGACCGACTCACTTTTGGCAATAAAAACCCGAGTCGGTAAGTCGGAAAAAACCCGGAAAAAACTTTTTGATCCAAACGAGATATATTTGAAAAAAAAAATTCGTGAGAACTAATTTTCCCAAAAACTCGCGAAAATTAATTCCAGTAAAAATTAATATCTTTAGGGTAAGTTTACAGACAGAGCGGCGAAAAAAGGGTCTGTCGAGTGGTGCTATACTGTTTTTTGGCCCTGGGAACGAATTTTGCCCCCATCTGAAAATCCCGGGAAAAAATACGCCTGACCGACCGACCGACTCATTTTTGCGGGGTCTTCAGGACGCGAACATAACATATTTTTGATGGTGGCCTAAGTTCATTTGAGTAAAAATTACCTAAAACTCTGCACCCTTTTTTGAGTTTTTTTGCAAAAACTTCATGACATATAGAAAAAAAAAGTATCTTTCGAATTACAAATTTTATATTCCATTAAAATATTAGAAACATCCCTTTTTTCTGGAAAAAGCCTTTTCAGAGGTGTTATATCCTTCACGCCTTCGAGGAAAAATGTGCAAAATGAGTTAGCATATTTTTTGTAAACATTATGCATGATATGGAACTCCCGTATAAAAATATGCATAATAATATTTTTTAGATAGTTTACTTTCACCATCGTTATATATATATGCTACTCTTGTCTTAGGCATTTTTTAATTGCGCTATGTTTATAAAGCTGTCTCTCGTAACTCTGACTTCTGTCTATTAATAATTTTGAATGCGTGCATGCATATTCAGCATAAAGAAAAAGTTCGCATTCTATCATCTTTCTGTATGCTCAGTTTACACATTTTCATATCACCTATATGAAAATCTTTAAAAACAAATATCTCCTTAGTAAATTTTTGCATACATGCATTTTCGTTTGTGGTCTCTTTTTCCGAAAGCTTCCCATTGGCTCATTGAAATTTTCGGTAATGGAAAGCCGAATAAATTATGCACAAAAGGTTCCCGGTTTTTTTTGTATAAATTACTTAAAACCGAATTATGACGACAAAAAGAAAAATATGCAGTTCTTTGAATAATTATATATAATTACAAATGATTTCATAACCACATTATTAATTTTCTGAATTTAATTTATGCTGAATGTAATGGTGCAAAAACGAGAAGTCTATTTAATTATATTTTATTTTTGGAAAATCAACGTCTCACTAAAATAACACCATCAAATCATTCTCTCATCAAGCATTCAGAAACAAAAAAAAGTAGTATAGTATTGATAAATTATAAGGGTTTTTCTGAGACTTCTCATCAAGTGAGTGTTTTCCTTTACAGTAACCTTAAGACTGTTTTCTACTTCAAAAACATTTTCAGACGAAATGAACAGACAAGTACAGACAAAAAGGTTTTTTGGCAAATTTTACTTCACAATATTGTGCATGTTTAAATACGGAAAGTGTACACACTTTGTGCAATTCTCAGAAAATTAAGTAACCCGGTTCACTAACTAAATTTTCTACCTGTTGTTTCCGTACATAATGCAAAGAAAAAGTTGAACTCAATTCTACTTTCGCTGGAACAGAACGCAAAGAAAATGTTCTATTCCTGGTGTAAACATTTGAACTATACATGTTCAAAAGCTTTTCTGTTCTTCCTTATGCTACAAGTAATTTTTTTACTAAGCTATACTAACCGATAAGCCCTTGAACAAAAATCCATTTGGCAGAAGAACAATGAAAGAGATCCTTTATTTGAGTTTGATGACATCAGCAATGATCCGTCAATATGGAATAAATTGATTTAAAAAGGTTGATATACTATGTAGCAAACTCTAGGACAGTTATACTACTAACTCCGTAATTAAAGAATTGTTAGGAATCTTTAGCACTGGTACACTTATCTGCTTAGCAAACTTACCTGCTCAGCAACTTACACAGCTGTAAACTATAACAATTGTTTTTGTGTAAACTTTAAAATTGGTCATTATTCTCCAATACTGTCCTCATAAACAGTATAGGTTTAATTAAACATTTTTTTATTAAATGATTTGTTTTTGAAAAGCATTTGAAATTTAAGTAATGTATCATTTGTTTTGACTTTTAACTAGACATGTGCATGTAAAGCTGGAGTAAAAATAGCATAGGGCCGACGATTTGCACAAATGTTTTGCCGCTGCACATTGTTGCTTATTATAACTTGTAATTTTACCGCATAGTAAAAGTTTCATAACTACCCTCGCTTTGCGACTTCGTCACATCGGCGAAACCATCGCACAGCGTATTGTTGCGCTAAATAATTTTTTTGTTAGTTATTTCATTGTTGCGCTAAAGATTCAAAAAAAAATTTAATAGATATTTACAGCGGTTCGCGACTTCGGCGCAGCGGCAAAACTATTGCGCAGCGTAACATTGTGCAAAAAATTAAATACATTTTTTGATACTTATTTACAGCGCTTTGCGACTTCGTTAGGATTAGGGATAGGGTTAGGTTGCTAAACATTGCGCTGCGCATTACCTTTCACCAAAGTCGCGAAGGCCATTTTTAGAGGTATATATTATCTACAAAATGTCAAAGGACCATAACAGTGAAACATTGCGCTGTGCATTTCCTTTTTTTCGCCACTGCGCCCAAGTTGCAAAGGCCATTTTTAGAGGTATATGTTATCCAAGAACTATAAAACATGAATATACAATTGCGAAACAGCTTTAGGACGTGCAAAACTTATTAATGGGCTTTTGCGGTTCTTATAGGATTCTGTAAGCAGTATTGAGCGGTTTTTCACAATTTCGCGCTAATAAATTCCACATTTATTTTCTACACACATTCATTTTCAAACTTAAGTATACCGTAACAAAAGGTAACAAAACAAAATTAAAGTGTTCTTTTAAAGTCCTCCTGGATTGCTCATCGTTCGTTTCCCCCACAATAACTGTCTACAACTTTTCTTGTTACGCCTAATTTCTTTCTCATATATCGATATGGAAAACATAAGTGTGGAGACTCCTGGCTATTTAACGTTGTAAAATAAACACTTCACTGTCTTCCCATCTCTAACATGTTTCAATCGTTCCTAGAAATACAACATAATGTTTTCGATTTTCTAATAAAATTTGTACATTTCTAATGATTTTGGAGGACGTAGTGGCTGCGGCAGAACATTTGTGGAAATTGCTGCCATACTCAAAAATAGTTGATTTTTTTTACAAGTTTCTCTGTTGGCAAAGATATTAGCCAGACTATTAGTGTATACCCATATGCATATAAAGTAAAGAAATGCTAATGAAGGATATTTCACATATTAGATGCCCTATTCTCTATAACAACTTACGCAATCATTAATTTTTAAAGTATTGACAAATTCTTGTATATACAGTAAATATGTTGAGCTTAAATTTCCCTGATTCTTAGAAAAAACGGTTACTGTCTATTAATTTATAGGTAGACTCATCCAAGTTGCAGAAGAAGCAGAAGAGCGGATGATTGATCATGAGCACAATTACATAAAGCTGGGAATGGTATTAACACTTATCAAATTGTATATATAAAAGAAAATTGCACTTGTTGCAAAATAATATGCCTTAAAAATAATTCTGAAGAAATATAGACATTTCTAATTAACCACTTTTTACCATCAACAAAACACCAACAAAAAAATTGTTTAGTTTTTCAACAGAATATGGTAAATAAATTCTAATGATTTCCCTTTTTATATAGATGAACTGTTTGGGGGAAGGTATTAGTAAAAAAGATGTTGCTGAATGTCAAAAGCATAGAAGGTCATTTTACATTTACAGGTAAGACAATAAACTTTGCAGGGTTTAACATCAGACAAAAGCAAGCTTTAACATGATTTCGAAATATGCCCCACTCTTTTCTAAATAACTTATTACAGAAAAAACATGTCACAGAAAACATTGGAAATCATATTGATAAAATTCTTTCTGAAAATTAATGGTTTGTAGCTACAAAAACTTCAGTGATAATAACCTTGCAACGACAATGTGTAACGACAAGAATTAAAAAGGGTGTAGTAGAACTTAAAAACAAGTACTATAGGTACTATACAAAACAACTCTGAATTAAACTAGTTTGTTATAATGTAAGTCAAGAACTACTATACATGCCCAAATATAACTTCAAATACAATCAGTCCATTTTTTGTCAGTTTTGGTGCAAATTAGTCGCAAAGTTTTCTTCTGATATTACTAATCCACAACAAACCCCGACCTTATATTAGTCTTTTAATTTTAGATATTAATAAAACCTTATGGAAAAAATGTTCTTTAAGATATAATATTGTTTGTTTTTCCAGTTACGGTAACTTATAGATTCACCATAAATTTTCAACCAGCATTATGTTTTTATCTTATAGTGGAAAAAGAACAGAACGATTTGACTTAAGAACACTTTATGATTATGAATCGTTTATGGCAAATTTGTTAAAGTATGTCTACAGATTTATTTAATATGATAGTGTGAAATTTATACTGCAATATCTGCATGGAAGTGATATAGATGTGTACTCTTACTATTTTTGGATAGTTGTTTTGATTAAGCCATAGTAATTGTGGCACTTGGATCATGGATTCATTTTATAATTTCAATAAAAATGGTCTTATATCAACTAAATTTAATTTATTTTTCTTATTTCTTATTTAGTTTTGTATATGATGAAAAACTAGGACTAGCCCTCGATGAAGAGGACCTGAAAAGAGAGCAAACGCTGGAAAAGGGAAAAAGAGATATCATTCTAATGTATGTAAACGCAGTAGGAAGCTCAGGTAAGAAAAATCTAATTCCTGCATCACATAAGAGACAAAATTTGTGTGGTTTTTCTTTTCTTATGTTGCATTTTAATATTTACTTTGATGGAAGGAGAGAATAAAAAATAGTTCTCAATAAGCAGGTGTTGGATATTCCAAGGTTAAGTCATTGTTTTTAGCACATTACAGCTTCGTGAGTGTTGCAGCAATGTACATCAACGAGTACAAATTTGTATACAGTACTGACGAAAACTTTGCCACAAAGTTGGGGTAAGGTGTTATTAATCATATCAATGTGTCAGCCAACCACCTCTGCGCCTACTGATTTTCTCATTATTTTGTTGTTGTTGTTTTTTGAGTGTCTGTACCTATCTATTACTGTTCTGTGTATTGGTCTTTTTCTGAGTTTTTTATTTAAACTTTTTGTACCTTTGCTTGAGGGATTATATAACTTTAACCCTTTTTTGGATATATATCTACTTCATACTTTTTTTAATATATAGTTAATATTTTTGTATATTATAAAAAGAATAAATGTTAGTATAATATAAAAATAAGACAAACTATTTTTTTTTAGCATGACTGAAGGTAAAAAATTTGGTTTGTGGTATGTAAATTGCACTCAGTTGGTGGCTGAATCCGAAAAGCCTTGTCCAAGAGTTCCCTACAAAGGAGAAAAGATTGACACAAGCTCAATTATAAGTTTTGTGCGACTTTCTGGATTGCCAATATTGGTTTGTTGTTTTTATTTATCAACGCTTTCATCCAAATAATTTATACACTTTGGGTTTATATTATGAGTATTCAAAATCATGTGAGTGATATAAGTAAGTGATATATGTAAGTGATATATTTGTATTTAAATATTTCAATTTTAAAAAGGTCTCCTCAAAATTCTTCAAATCTCCTCTGAAAGAACATTTTAAACAAATTTCTTAGATTTCATGTTTTTTTGTTCCATGAAAATGGTGGGTACAACAAAAATTTGTACTTCACTTTTTAAAATTATTCTCAATTTTTATAAAATATGGAAATATCCTCAATTGTTTTGTTATGAAAATATGGTAATATCAAAATTCCCTATCATCCTCATTTTTTCAAAGTTTTCTCCTAGAATTTCACACACCTTGGTCATGGCTTGCACAAGTCCTGTTTAATGAAAATGCTTGCTTCCTGTATTTTTAATAATCATTTCAATCACATAAAATCTTTAGGTCACATATTGCTTTGAAAAATTGTAACAATTGAAATTTTTATCATGTTTGTGTCCCTATTCTGTCAAATCTATAATTTATTGAAAAAACCTCCGGAAGCTTCTAAAATCTCTTAACATTTGCACATTGAATTAAACTACATACGCTATAACCTCTATCCAATTTTGTGATCAGAAGTGAATTGTACAATCATTATTTTATAGTCTGAAATCAACAATGATGGTAGTTCAGTGTACCAAGATGTCAATCGACTGTTCCTTCTTGTTGATAACGATGAAAGCAAAAAGGATTTATCAACAACAGTAGAGAGAGTGATTGACAACACAACAAAACATGGAGTTAGTTTGCGAGGTGTTGTTGTTGACAAGTAAGTTTTTGCGAATTATAGTAAGTTTAGCAGTATATTTTACAAATTATACAGCCGCACAGTTTGTTCGATAAATTTATTTCATGCAATTATTTCCTTTGTTTTAACTGGTGTATATCATTCATGTTGTGGTATCACCATGGTATTATTCTGTCTCTACTCTAAAAAGTTATTTCCACTTCCTTTTCTTTTAGACGAAAGCATGCAAATCTGCTGCCAATGTTTGGAATATATGATGCATCTGTCCTTCCAACTGTTTTTCTACAGATTGCGGATGGACGACATTCCCCAAATGTATTTCACATTTTCATTTGTCTTTTTTATGCAACAAATCAAGTCAAACATCGGAACATATACGAATAAGTTATGGAGACAATACTGTGATGTTAGCACTAGCGAGAAATTATGTGTATTGTAAAAGCAAGATGGATTTTCTGTAATTTGATGGTTTATTCTGTTTTGATCGACTCCTTCCTCACATTCTGAAAAAAATTTAAGTAGCAGCTATACGTGAATTTCGTGTTATTTTACATATTTTGTATCTTATAAAAACCTATTCAATAAATCGAACTCATAAATTGGACTGAAATGTTTAGCAAACAAATATTTTATTTTATAATTTTAAATGTAAGAATATCAATATGATTTGTTAGTCTTTCTGTGTCTGTAATAATTTTGTTTTATTGTAGAGAGAACTTGAACAGTTTACTCCTGACATTGATCTAACAGAAGAAAATATTAATAACTTTGTATACAGTCTGGTGGAAGATAGTGAGAATACATGTGGAAATAGAGGTATGCATTATGAAAGTTTTGCAATTTTACTTGATGTCATTTCCAGGTGTAACAGAGTAGGAGTATGTCCTTCTTGAAGCCAAAAATTTAATTATTTAAATCTTACCTTCTGTGACAAAAAATCTGTATCTAGATCACCTCAATATTTGTTGCAATTAAGAATATATTTATATAAAAAATTCACACTTATACTCAAGATAAAATTTGCACTTTATTTTTACACATTTGTCACGAGTTAACTAAAATGGCAATTGTGGCGCAAAAGTGGATCACTACACCCCAGAAAGTTGCGATGTAACTACAGCATTTTTTCTTTGAAACACTGTATTTTTTAAGCTTTACAATAGATGCTACTCCGAAATGGGATATTTTTTATTACTATCTTTATTTATGCATTAAGAATAATGCATAAATCCTGAAACTTTCTCTTTAAAACTAAATTAAATAACATGTTCTGTAATTTTGCACCCATGGTCTGTAGTTTTTTTTATTTTTGCGAAAAATATACTAGACTTACTCCATGTATCTCATTTTAACAACTCTTATTATAGCAGGTTCCAGTAAGCATAAGGCATGGATAAAACAATATCACGAACCGAGTCAGCTCAGTAGCAGAGTAGTTAATGTTACTTATCAATAGACACAATAAATAGCAAAATAGCTGCCAGAGTCCTTGAAATCATGGTAGTGTCACCAAGCAAACAATACGCTTTTACTTATAAAATATGCTTTTTCTTTTATATTATATTTATTATATTATATATATATATGGTCCACTAATATACATAGAAAGGAAAAAGTTGGAAAGTTCTTAATTACTAAGAATGGATCTTTTTTCATGGCTGGGAGCTGGTATGTCATTTTATAAAAACGTGAGTTATCAAAATCCAGTTCAATCAATATTACAGACCAGAATTGGGTCTGGGAATTTTTTGAGTTCATGAAAGGGAAGTGTTTCACACTTTGAAAGAGTAGTGTTTCAAACGGAAAAGAAAATATCGAGGACAGAAGAGAAGTGTTTTTATTTGGAAAAGTGAGCAATGGGGGGCATCATATATACCCATATTTCAAGAAAGGGGATTAAACTTGAACGGAATGCAGCCTAATGTAAAAATAGGAATGTTTCTTTAGGCAATCGTTTTCAGTTTAGCATGATTTATAATCAAGTGTTAAAAAAGCTGGCAAGCCAGAATTTCAATTCTCAGAGATAAAAAGGGGCAGTATGTAACAAGAGCGTCAACGTAATGTTTGGTTTCAGGGACATTTTTAAATTTTACGTGTTGTATATAATATGTTACTGTATATTCTCTTATGTGTTTGTATAAATTTTCTTTAGCGGAACTTTATGACATAACATACACAAAATTGAGTGACTGGAAAGATATTAAAAACTCCAGTGAAAGAGCAATCTCTGTGGCTTGTTCAACAGGTATATAAATTAGTACTTTAAGGAATAAGTAGGGGGTGATTGGTTGAAAGATGTACGTTCGTTATTCGATAGAACACGTCAAGAAACTATGGGTACTTTAAACTGCTTTAATTTTAATATTATTTAGGGTGTAATCCAGCCTTCTTAGTATCCATTAAACAGCTATTTCCCAATTGAAGTTTTATCTAAATTTCCAAATCAAAAGCTAGCTAATTGCTCTTTGCCCTAGAATGTGACCCTCAGAATCGAGACTCTCAAACCATCATTTTAAATATTCTGGCAATTACACTGTTTTGAGTTATCCAAGAAGTTGAAACCATCAATCCTCTGGTACGTCTCTTGGGAGGACCAATGATATTCCCATTTTGGATCTCACTCCCGATTTTTAAATTTCTGGATTACACCCTGAGTTCTTATGCTACATTTCGTAAAAATGTTTATATTGCGTACAATAAATAATACACAAGAACAAAAGTTTTAAAAGTTTGGACTGTTTTTTTAGATGGCGACTACAAAATGGAATGCCATCATTTCAAAGCTGCTTACAGGCGTGTCACTCGCTCACTGTATGAAAGTGATATTACCGACTTTGATTTTTATTACGTTGATTTTACAGGAAAACCAAAATCTTCAAAAATTTACGTAAGATGTCTTTTTTTTTTAATTATTTTAGATTTTAATACAACAATCAAGTTAAATAACAATACCAACTGCAATATGTTTTAGAAAATTCCCATGATGAAGTTACATTTACCTGGAAAAGATGGAATTCCTTTCGACACAACCGCAGGAAGGGGTTATGTCAGAATTTTAGAATGGCTCAACAAGCAACTAGGGTATGAGTTTTCTTAATGTTATTGTTTGTCTGCGGGTTAAATGGATGAATTCATCATATCTGTTTTATTCAACCTCTTTTTTTAAGCGTTGTTTATTAGTATCAGGTTCTGTAATATTCAATGAGAAATTCGTATCTTGTGGCTGTGATCTTTATTTCTAAATATATATCGGTTTGTCCTGAACAATCCAAAATGACCAAAAACAGAAACCGTATCCAAAATTCTGAGTCAGAAGACCACGATCGAGTTGCTGTAACTTAGTTATTACTTCTCAACTCGGTCTGCTTCTTACACTGGAATTTTTGTAATTATTAAAAAACATACTCGTAGATCGAACAGATTTAGTTTCGTAAATTACTACTAGTGCAATTTGTTTTTAGTTGAAAAATTACAACTATAGGAGGGATGGGACTTTAACCTGACCTTGGAATGTAATGAAGCATACCCAAAGACTTCGCCGTTTTTTCAAAAAATTAAAGAGCAGCTATATTAGCTTTTTGTTTAACATTTTAGACTCGATGTACCCAGATATCCAGCTTCTTGTAGTGATTTTGTGCCTATACCATTCAAACAGATCGATGTCAATAAAGCTTCTTTTGACGCTGAGGAAGATCTAAAAAACTTGCAAGATGATGAAATCTCCAACGATGCTGCGCGTGTTAAAAGCTCTCAAAATGACGTCGAAATGCTCAAAGACAGTACTTTTAACACTTCTCTCTCATCAACTGAACTTCTTATCGTGTTTTTCTACGTTGGTTGGGATCACCGAAGTTATTTATTTCAAACGGTGTACGCAGATGTTCACAAGACAATAGGTACACACCTTTACGTCACTCTAATTTCAACTAATAGCTTCTTGAGCAATTTTAATCTACAGCAGACAGTCTTATCGATCTTACAATCTTGACTGTGTTGTGTTTATCATAGGTCTTGATACACCTGGCAGTACCATCTCTACAAAATTGAGCAAAGTCGATTGTTTTGCTGAACAACAGACATGCTCCGAACAGCAAGTTTTTACTTTCCCAATGATTAAAGTATACAGGTTGGTGTGGTATTTCTGTGTTAGTGTAACCATTCGAATTAGTTTTCTGAAGAGTGTTCTTTCAAGGGGTTAGTTCAGGACTTGATAGTTTTTACGGGTTATGTTATTGGGTTTAACAAACAATATACTTATCATTATTAGATTATGATTTTTGATTTGAATTGTTTTCTCCCTTCTCTACAAACTGGTAAAGACAGACTTCAATATTGGGCACCCGACACTCCAAAGACTTCTCCTTTAAATTTATCTGACAAATCATTTTTTTTAAAACCACTCGTTCTGTACAGATATTCAAAGTTCTCCCATTTTCTTTTACCCACATTTTTTTCATTATTTTCGTCACAAATTTCCTGATGGCAAGATGTGACGTAATAAAGCGCACAGGTGTGACGTAATAAAGCGCACAGGTGTGACGTAATAAAGCACACAGGTGTGACGTAATAAAGCACACAGGTGTGACGTAATAAAGCACACAGGTGTGACGTAATAAAACGCACAGGTGTGACGTAATAAAGCGCATGTACACTTGTTTTGTTGTATTTGTAGAAACGGTAAATATGCAGCAGATTACAAGGGAATGTTAGACAAAGAAAATTTAATCAAGGCTATACGAGTGTAAGTTAGCTTTAGAATTGTGTGTGTGGAAGTGTGATTATATGTTTGAAAGGATGAAAGATCCTTATCTGTTTCAATACCTACTATTTTTTAACTTTTTCTATGATGATTGAGGAGTTTTCTCGGAAATTTTGATTGAAATACGTTTCTATACAGCAGTGATTTTAGCAAACGTGTTTTAAATTAGGGAAATATCTTCGAAATATTAATTTAGAACCTTGTAAAATAGCAGTATGGAAGTATTCCGCGCGTATTAATTTTTGCGCCCATTTTCAATTCTCATGCAAAAAGCATACAGAAATTGTGAAAATATAGATGCGTTTCTTTTATGTAAACTAGAAATTTATTTTCGCGCATATATATTAATTTTCGTGCAAAACCTTTTGCGCGTAATTTCAGTATTAAACTTTGCGCAATAACGAACTTTTTGCGCGAACTCGAGAAAATTAGTACGCGCTAAAGGCAACATAACATGATAAAACCGGATGTTATTGCAATAATCTCACTTGGTTTTGTTTGGATAAAAATTATACATTGTCGTGTGACGTAAAGTTTCAAATGTGTCTTGTTTATGATTAGTTACCAACTCCCTGCGTTAATCAAACTTGACAAGCATTCAGTAGTAGGCTACACACAAGGAAGAGAGCCATTACCTGCTGCAGCGTTTGTTGATGTTTCCATCCTGGGTTGGTTCAATGATGTTACTGATGAAGGTGAGTAAGCGTATGTGTGTGTCTGTAACTGACATCCATCGAAGAGTGTTGTAAGACGTTGGTTATGTATGTATTTGTCCGGTGGCTACCAGGAAGTGACCCACGGGCATTTTATGATTCATCCCCTTAGAGTTACATTGGTCAAAATAATTAGGTATAAATAAGGCTGATGGCAATAATTTCATTATAACACCTTTTATTAACATAATCACATGTCTTATTGCAGCCGTCTATTTACGGTCCAATTTATAACTTTATATTAAACAATATTCCTGAAAACAAAGTCGTACACACTAAAGCAAATAATCGGATCTTATTTTCTAATTTTGCAAGCCATTTTAGTGTAAGGTCAAAGGGGCGTCGAAGATAAAGCTATTGCAATAAAAAGTTGGAGTGGTTTTTAATGGAAACGTAGGGTCACTTGATTATAAAAACTCTTTCTCATAATATTCGTAGATGAAGAGGTGAGAGAATAAAAATTGGAATATTGGCGACGCATTATAATCGGTCACAATGCACGACCTTTCTTTTTTATAAACATGTATTTGTTTTCTTGCAGAATTTAAAGTGTTTGAAAAAGTTGCGTACAGAAATTACGGTCGAGCTTTATTTGGAGTTGTGGTCGGCGACAAAATCGGAACATCGTAAGTCGTCGCTAATTTGTTAATAAAAATAAAAAGCTATTTCTTTCAGTAAAACTGTGGTTTTGTATTTTCGTCAGGCTGGATAAACAAGCTACAACACCATACATTCAAGCCTTCTTACGGAACGATGAATACAGGACGGAAGTTTTGTTTTCGCAAGAATATAAAGAAGAAGAATTGGAAAGATTTTTAAACCAAGTGTTTGTACCTGAATTTGTAAGATTTGTTTTAAAATTTTTCAGACACGCTTTTTTCTTAATAAGAATATGCTTTATAAGAATATCAGGCTGGGAGTTCAGGTTAAAAACTAATAAGGGAAACACGAAATGCGATATATTAAGGAATGGCGACCCCGTGGATTTTTCCACTGGTTGACGCCTAGTATTCTTATAAAAGAAAAAGAGTGTGTGTTTAAATTTAACGTTTTAATTTTCTGTTATCTTATACTTTTTACCTCACTCTTGGTAAAATTGAAGGAAATTAGTTACCAACCTCCCTCGCAAATAACCCCCCCCCCCCCTCACACTAATTTTACTTTTGCACAATAAAAAAATATCTATTTTCGCACGAGTTTTAGTTTCTCTACGAATTACGAGTTAAAAAAGGTTTTGGGTTTTAGCCGCAATATAGTTGCTTTTTTATGTAAGCTGGAGAATTATATTTTGGCACGTATAAATTTTTCGTGTCATTTCTGCACTAAACATCGTGCGATAACCAACTTGTTTGCGCGAGTGCGTATGCGTGAAATTAGTGCAAATAAGGTAAACAACGAATTTGAAATTTAAAAGTTACTTTAACTTTATTTTTTAGGGAGAACTGACGCCTCTTAATTTTCCATTGTTTCGATCGTTGGGACAGCCTTTATTAGTTTTCTTGACGAAAGCAGACAAGCGAGAAGTAAGCATTAAATGGCGCTCCATAAGAAAGATTACAGAGACAGGAGGTTATAATATTAAATCCGCATGGATGAGTTTGTAAGTAATCAACATCTTGTTTTTGCTTCGTTTTTCCTAGTCTATTGCGCTCTTGTTGTTTCAGCGAAGTTTAAAAACCACTTCGTACACTAGCTATAGCAAACCTTGATACCTCGATTTTGATACAGACTTGTAATTCCTAGGAAAAATATCTTTCCGATCCATTTTCAACACAAAAGTAGTTTTCATCGCAAAGAGAGTTTTTAAAGCAGTGGTAATGTTTTTTAGAGACTTATCTTCTACACAAAACATTCGAAGAAGTTATCTTGGCACACGAAAAGCAAAACAATCGGATATTGTCATCGTGGATCATCATAAGGTTAGCTTGCGTGCTTTCACTGGATACAATTTTTTCGCATGAATTATGAACTCGATATAATTTGGGGGGAAGTTAAGTTTATTAGATGCAATTATTGTTAAGCAAGAAGCAATTATTGTTAAGCAAGAAACATTCCTCTCATTGAATACAAATTCTTATGCATTAACTGGACTTCCTGTCCAGAGCGAACTGTCTGGAAATTAATTTCGGACACCCGATTGTTCGATTGAAATTAAAATTATTTAAACAGACAGGAACGGTAAATAAAAGCAAAGTAAAAATTGAAATAATAACTGATAGATGGCGTAAATAATAACTGATAGATGGCGTAAATACTAACTGGTAGATGGTGTACTATTTTTGTTTCGTTTTGTCCTGAAGTAGTTTTAATTAACAATAACAATAATTAGATCTTGACCGTTTAGAAAGGAATGATATGAGAATGGTTAGGTGGATGTGTAACGCCAGTCTGAGAGACAGAAAGAGTTCAGATGAGCTAAGAAGCAGGCTAAGTCTCCGTAGAATTAAAGATGTTATCCAGATAAGAAGATTGAATTGGCTGGGGCACTTGGAAAGAATGGAGGAGGATAATTGGGTAAGAAAGTGTAGAGACTTGATAGTTCCTGGGGCAAAGCCCAGAGGCAGACCGAGAAAGACTTGGCAGGAGGTTATAAGGACAGACTTGATACAGAGGAAGTTGAGTTTAGATCTAACACAGTCTAGATCAGATTGGAAGAGGGTCATTAATATACCCCGTCCAACCCATGCTAGCATGGAAAACGGACGTTAAGCCGAGAATGATGATGAAACAATGGGCGTTATATCTCTTATGAACTTTCCCATTTAAAACCATCTCAATTAGCTTGTATTACTGTATCCCTATTTCTTTTAGAATGAAGTATACCTTTACAGTGGACCTATGAAATCAGTAGAAGAGGGAGTGACGGGATTGACAAAATGGTTAACTGATTTTACTGATGAAAAGCTAAATGCTACATGTGGGTAGAATTTTCCAACTTTCGAATTCATAATCTAGCGCTATAATTACAGTCTCAAGTAATCTTAAAAAAAATTAAAAATACAATGTTTGCGATTTTAGCCTCAAATCGCGAAAGAAACACGATTTGTTAGTAGATCGCGAAACTAGGTACTCGCAAAAGTTTTAGGAAAATTAGTTTTTTTGGAAAAAAGTAAAATTTTACTAACTTGCAATAACTGTACCAAATGAGACAGTCCTTGGGTGCAAAATTTGACAAATATTTTATTTTATCGCAAATAATGTGAAGGTTTTGAATGCGTCAACTGTTCGTCTTCTATTAGTGCTTTTATTTTATTTTAGCTTATTTGAGCAAGCAAAACTGGAAACCAAAACAAGAGGGGTTCGACTTCTTGCATTATATTGAATTTGGACATCCAGACGATAATGATGGTGCTGAAGATGACGATAGCCACAATGAAGGAGAGTTTCATGATCATTCTGATACTAGTACCAAAGAAACTAGTTTTCATGGTATCAAAACACCAATACGAAGTCCAACTGCGGAAGAAGAACACACCCAGGAATATGTTGATGTTGTACAAGAAGAGAATACACAAGAGAATGTGGAATCCAATTATATAAAGCATGTGGAATTGTAAATGCACTGTATGCACACTTTGACGAATTTTAAATATATACGAGTTTGTCGTAGGGTTTGAATGTGTGTCTAGATGTTTTTTATAGAACGATTTTTTAGGAAATTATATTATATTTTGTTTAGTTAAGTTTGGTTTTCAATAACTTGTGTTATTGTTGTGCAATTGTTGTAAAGACAGAAAAAAATTATATCTCTACAACATCTCAACAACAACATCTCAACAACAATATCTCAACGACAACATCTCAACAACAACATCTTAATAACAACATCTCAACAAAACAACAACATCTCAACAACAACATCTCAACAACAACATCTCAACAACAACTTCTCAACAACAACATCTCAACAACAACATCTCAACAACAACATCTCAACGACAATATCTCAACAACAACATCTCAACAAAACAACAACATCTCAACAAAACAACAACATCTCACAACAACATCTCAACAACAACATCTCACAACAACATCTCAACAACAACATCTCAACAACAACGTCTTAACAACAACATCTCAACAACAATATCTCAACAACAACATCTCACAACAACATCTCAACAACAACATCTCAACAACAACATCTCAACAACAACATCTCAACAACAACTTCTCAACAACAACATCTCAACAACAACATCTCAACAACAACATCTCAACAACAATATCTCAACAACAATATCTCAACAACAACATCTTAACAACAATATCTCAACAACAACATCTTAACAACAACATCTCAACAACAAAATCTCAACGACAACATCTCAACAACAACATCTCAACGACAACATCTCCACAACAACATCTCCACAACAACATCTCAACGACAACAGTTGTACGGCAACATCTCAACAACAACATCTCAACGACAACATTTCAACAACAACATCTCAACGACAACATTTCAACTACAACAGTTGCACGGCAGTTACTCAACAAAACAATTTTTTAATATTGAAAACCAAGCTTTAGAATTTTTTGTATTTACTCAATTTTGAGATGTATTTATCCAGGTTAATATTTTTTACGATGATTTCAGCAACTAGGAAAACGTGTTTTTGCACATACAGCACAACATGTTATATATTTTTGTATTTGCAATTTAATATTTACAGAACGTTACATGCAATTGTGAGAATCTCTTTTATAATACCCGTATTCCGTCTGTCTGTCTGTTGGCGCGAGAAAAACGTTGTGTTACGGAAACACGAAATATGCGATATATAAAGGACGGGCGACCCCGTGGATTTATCACGGGCCGCCGACTAGTCCATATTATAATACCTTTATACGTCTGTCTGTCACACAAAATGGTACCGCAAGTAGCGAAACGCACGTAATGCGGTATAAAAAGGACGGGTGAACCTTTCGATTTTCCCGAAATCGTTTACCAAATTTACTAAACTTCTGCATAACAAATAACACAGTGAATTACCCTTTTTACTTGTTTGAAATAACAGTCAACATTACAGAACATATTTCTCTGCAAGGTGTTAATTATATTGTTTTGATTTACACAATTGATTCGTTTCTCCTCCGTGTGTCAATAAAATGCAAAAGCTGCTTGACTTACTTCATATTTTGAATAATGAACATTTTTTAGAATCTCTTTTACTGGCGTAATGATTTTGATTCACCTACTAAAACGTTTTATTAGTAAGGTTTCTTTGCTCCGTTCTTAAGGAATGTTTATAATAACTATTTGTATTTCCACTGCCTTCCCAGCCGCGAGAAGGTATTGATGGAGGACTCTCAAAAAAGTTTTCGTTATATTTTTTTGTGTGCAAATAGTGATAACTGGGATCTGACATCCTTGAACCTGGTGTCGTACTTCTTAAGTTTATGTGAGTAGATAAGCCTCCTTTCGGTTGGTCACATTTAGCTGCTATCAGTTGGCTACCAACTGTATGTGGCCGATGGTAGCTTCTCCGCTTATGCCCCATGCCATCATCTAAAAACCGAAGAAAAAGTGCTTGATGTAGTGGTTGTTTCATTACAACATTTCAAGTAGTAATAAAAAAGTAATATCTAATGAGTACCGTAGAGTATCGCTGATATTTCATTCACTGCAGATGATGGGAGTGTCACTGATCTATTGAAGTTGCAGACAGAAGAATCTTCTAAAACAATCAGAGAAGGTCAGCAAAAACATTAATTGTCAGGCTAAAATTATTATAGTGAAGTGATCGAAACTTGTTAGAAGGTCTGAACACGGATATTGACATAGTAGCTAAAGAAGGCGACATTAAAGTTGATGTTTTATTCGTTTAGATAAATAACTGTGAAAAACAAAAAAACTCTATATTCCCCTGTAAAAAATAATCCTTTAGGATTATTAGTAAGATATTCTTAATTTTAGGTAAATCTTAGCTTAATTTTTTT
Source organism: Hydractinia echinata (assembly GCA_030067915.1). Lineage (NCBI taxonomy): Eukaryota > Metazoa > Cnidaria > Hydrozoa > Anthoathecata > Hydractiniidae > Hydractinia > Hydractinia echinata. The sequence goes on from JASGCC010000064.1 coordinate 50,398, forward strand.
ATAAAGCGTATTGTTATAAAAAACGTGTAATTTTTCACAAAGCATCAAAGAATATTCTTAGTAGAAGTGAGATCAGCATGACTGTATCTCACTCTGGCCAAATTATTAGATGCCCAGCAAAATTTTTTTAATTAACAATTACTTACCAGTTTTCCAATTAATACCAAGTGAGCTACCATCGTTAGCGAAATCAACTGATCGGCGGTATTTGTCCCGTGAACGGACGCTATAAAAAATAAGTTATGCAAACGATGTACCAAAATCTTTGTTGGCAAATAGCCTAATTCTCCAGGCTCGATTAAAATATAAACAACGCCTAGTTTGTGTTATATTTACCTCACATTTTTTCTTGAAAATCTTACTTGGCAAGGTTTTACAAATAAACCGTGATTTTTCTTGCATTGAAAGTATCGTCTGTTATGAACCATTCCATCATGGCGCCCCCCTACATTATGAAAATATAGTTTAAAAGAGTTGCGAGCTGACTAAAAAAATAACTTTTAACTTTAAAAAAAACAACTATAAACTCTTAATACCAGGCAAAAATAACTCTAAACCAATCCAATCTCCCTTTCGACCAGAGATGATTCCTTTCCATTTAACCTTTCCTGAGCATAATTCACCAGTTATTCTAATTATTTCGACGGTGGCACCGATGTGAATATTATTATACAGCACCATAACAAACCACAGGCTGCCCTTTTTAATTTCGAATGTTTACATTTTTGTCTACCATTATGGATAAACAAATATCGGTTACGTTGTTATGATTAATTTTCCTGTGGATTGTCAGGGGGTAACGTAAAGTTAATAGTATAACAGTATAGCACAGTATAACAACAAAAAATAAAGAAATAGATCAATAACCACAATAAATAGCTATTTTGTATGACCTAACATAAACTTGTGTTTAAAATGGCAAGACTTACTCAGACACTATAGGGTGTGTGTATCAGATTAATAATCTGATACACACACCCTAAATAGCACTCATAGCAACGGATGGCATAAAAATGGTAGAAAACAGAGTCAAAAGAACAAACAAGTGGATCCTGAACACAGTCAAAAGACGCTAGCTAACCTAGGAAATGGCGTTACCATTGCTTCCAGGGCTATCATTTGATAGAAAGGTAATTTAAATTTTGATTTATTTTTGCTGTTGACTATATTTCGCTTTGTATTTTTATTTGGCTAGCTATGGCTAGCTACCTAATCTGCTAATTGGTGACAAACATTTATGATAAGCTTGCATATTCTGAAATGTAGGACACCATATTATTGTTGGTAAATCTCTTCTTGTGGTACAACAGCCACATTTGTTCTAAATTTACAAATAATTTGTGGCGCCGTAGATTAGTGGTTATAGCTCTTGTACACTGTGCGGGAGACCGGGGTTCGATTCCTCTTGACGGCGATTCAACATGGGCGAGTGAATGTTACCATAGCCCTGGGTTAACCCAAGCCATGTGAGGGAAGTTGGGGAGATGGCACACTGTGTGGGCCGTTGGATGTTGCCGGGAGTTGTCTAGTAGAGCGCGGGCCCTAATTGGGTCTGCGTAGCTCAAAATGAGCATTAAATACTCTAGGACTCTCCATCTAAGCCATGGCCCCTCCTGGAAATAATAGACAGGGTATATCCCTCGATATTTGTGAGGCTAGCCATGTAAAATATGCACATCTATCTATCTATCTATCTACAAATATATATTCAAACTTTAGAATAAGGCCATCAAAATATGATTAATTAGCATCAAGTGACCACTTTTAAAGGCGAAATTCCAGTCCAATAGATGAATTCCATTGTTTACATATTCAGCAGTAAGCTCTTTCGGCTTTGGCGTTTGCGTGGCAGGAAAAAAGATGGGGGCGCTAGGTGAAGCAAAGTAATTATCAGTTCATTTCTTCACACAAAGGCATTCTTATGACTTTTAATCATCATCATCATTCTCGGCTTAACGTCCGTTTTCCATGCTAGCATGGGTTGGACGGGGTATATTAATGACCCTCTTCCAATCTGATCTAGACTGTGTTAGATCTAAACTCAACTTCCTCTGTATCAAGTCTGTCCTTATAACCTCCTGCCAAGTCTTTCTCGGTCTGCCTCTGGGCTTTGCCCCAGGAACTATCAAGTCTCTACATACACTTTCTTACCCAATTATCCTCCTCCATTCTTTCCAAGTGCCCCAGCCAATTCAATCTTCTTATCTGGATAACATCTTTAATTCTACGGATACTTAGCCTGCTTCTTAGCTCATCTGAACTCTTTCTGTCTCTCAGACTTGTGTTACACATCCACCTAACCATTCTCATATCATTCCTTTCTAAACGGTCAAGATCTTCCTGCTTCACTGCCCATGTCTCACTACCGTACAACATAACACTTCTTACACAGGCCTCATACAACCTACCTTTTACCTCAATTGACAAGACTCTGCTAGTCAACAAAGGCAGTAACTCTCTGAACTTTTTCCGAGCAGAACCTATCCTGCAAGTAACACTTCTTCCAACACCCCCTTCACTGCCCAACATATCACCTAAGTAACAGAAGTTCTCAACTATCTCTAACGAGCCACTGTTGTACATCATTAAATACTTCATTCTCTATAATCTCACCTTTGCAACGCTTGCATACAAACTGAATGTCAGCTCTTAACCTTCCACCAATACTACTGCACTTCTTATGTACCCAATGCTTGCAAGTCTGACAAAAAATTGAGTTACTACCAACCCCTTTCCTGCAAACTCCACAAGGCCACTTTTAATGAATTCAAATAAATCAGAAGGCATCAACCTACACTCGATAATAGTTTATAACCCCAACGATGTCCCCGTTAGAAGAAATCCACAGTAAAAGACCTTTCTTCTCCAAATCCTAGCATCTTTTTTCCTGCCACGCAAATGCCAGAGCCAAGGAGCTTACCGCTAAAAAGTAAACAAATGACGTCACGCTGGAATTCATCTATAGCAAATATAGAATACCCCCGTAAAAAAATTAAAACTACGTAACTCAGCAACGCAGCTACTCAGCAATACAGCAACGTAGATACTCAGCTACGCAGCTACTCAGAAAAATAGTTGAAAATGGTTTTAGATAGTTAAGAGGGATCTGAGCAAAAGTTTCGTTTTTAGAATTAAACCAGTTTGTAAAAACATTATGTAACATTACATAAACGTTTTCTTATAACTAAAAATATTAAATGAATAAGGAAACTATTTAAAGAACGAAAATCACGAATGTATACACTATGAGGCTAAACTATAGAATCATAAAAGCGAAGTCGTTATATTGCGAAATGTTTAGTGTAACAAACCAACTTGGTATGTTTGTTGATATTTTAGTTTAGTTTAACTGTCCAACTGTGTTTTAATCTAGAAATAGTGAGCTTTGCGTAGCTGCGTTGCTGCTATATTTGTTGCATTTCTGATGTGAGCCATGTGTGAGCTAAAAAAGGTCTGGTTGGTTTATTTTTTTTTATTGTTGCGTTGCTGCGTAGCAGAGTTATATAGGTTTAATTTTTTTACGAAGGTATTCTATAGTTTAGCCGCCAAATGAATAGTAAAATATTTGTATTTTTCATCTTCCACTACACATACCCAACAAAACAGATTTTACTTTTTGCATGGTATCAGCATTTTTGCACATTATAAATCAAAGTGAATTAATGCTTCTTGAGTTTCTCACTTAGCTACACAGAGAGTGGGGACTGCATTTGCTACTTGATCAGATATATTTTTTCATTTTGCATTTAGACATGCAGGGCTTTGTGAATTAGATTGTATGCACACAAGGGTGCGTTCATGCAGGGCAAACTTTCATCATCATCAACATCATTCTGGGCTTAACAACTGTTTACCATGCTAGCATGGGTTGGACAGTTATTAATAGCCCTCTTTCAGTCTGATCTAAATGTAAACACAAATTCCTCTACATCAAGTCTGTCCTTATTACCTCCTGCCAAGTCTTTCTCAGTCTACCTCTGGGCTTTGCCCCAACTATCAAGGCTCTACACTTTTTTACCCAATTGCCATTTTAAATGGTCAGGATCTTCCTGCTTTACTGCCCATATCTCACTACCGTACAATATTTCTTACACAGGCCTCATACAACCTACCTTTTACCTCAATTGACAAGACTTTGCTACAACAAAGGAACTGTCTGAACTTTTTCCAAACAGAACCTATCCTGCAAGTAACACTTCTTCCAACACCCCCTTCACTACCCAACATATCACCTAAATAACAGAAGTTCCCAACTATCTCTAATGAGCCAATGCTGTACATCATTAAAGCTGGTATGACTTCATTGTGTATAATAATTGTCTATTGTGCATGCAAATGGTTCATGCATTTTTTTAACTCTTTCAGGTCATTTAGGCTTACAAAAAGTGATTTTTTACCTGTTTTTTTCTTAATATTCTTACACAACTTTATGTTTGATTTATTATATATTATTTCTAATTTGATTTAAAATTGTTACACTTGTCCCAGGCCTGGTCACTAATGCCGTGCGATCGCACACGCACGCCTCGTAACACCCCTAAAAAAAGCTTTGGGAGTGCGATGTCTTGCACGCCTCAGGACCTGTGTGGAGAGCGATGCAAAAAATAGAAAATCAACAGTTTCGGGTTATGCATGTCACATGAACGAAGGAATGTTGGCTCATCGAAGCGAACTCCCCGTTTTGTCATATAAATTTTTAACATTCGTAATTTGCAGATGATTTACCTGACCAGTGAAATCCCCGTTACCGATTTTATTTTTTTTTCTAATTATCTCTGATGGTTCATTCGAATGTATTAGCTTGTTTTTAATTATACTCTTCCTAGGAAGTTTTTTAGGAATCGCACGCCTACTATTCTTCATCGCACCCCTAAATAGAACCCAGGCATGCGATGTTTGTCGCAAGCCATCGCAACTACTTACCTACGCAGTCAGGGAAAACGTCTAACTTAATGTTAGCAGCTTTGATCCTTGAAATTCGGAGTAAGATGGATACTATTCAAGCACCCTTGTATTGAATCATTTTTTAAAAGCTTTGTTCAACTTTTTTTGATCAAAAGTGAGCCACAAAATTACCAGAAGGGAAGAAATTTTGATTGAGCTGATTGAGTTGAAAACACAGTAGCGGTTATTTTCAACCTGATTTGTTTTCCACCATGGCTCTAAATAGAGCAACACTTAATAGGATGACAAAGGATGAGGTCCAAATTAAAGAATATAGATGGCAGAGCTTTCGATCTACTGGTGAACACTAAAATATACATTAACAAAAGCACTTGTTCCTACTATAAAAATATCTGGAACAACTGCATAAAAATCACTATTGGATCACTAAAGGCATCATTAAGTCTATTCAACAACATGACCACCTTTATAAATCTCTTATAAAGGCTAAAAATCCTTTGACTAAATATGACCAAATATTCATAACATATGGAAAGGCATCAATTCTATCATATATCTACTAAACAATCCAAGCCATTTTTTTCTAACTGTTTAAATCTTAATAATACTAATGTGACTGATCCTTTTGTAATATGCAATGCTTTTAATGTTTATTTTAATTCCATTGCTGATACTCTTTAATCCAAAATTCCCTTTTCTTTAAAGCACTCTTCTCAGTTCCTTCATAACAGAAATCCTGCATCTATTTTTCTTTCTCCGATGAACACAGATGAATTAACCTCTTGTATTGCATCATTAAATAGCAAAAAAGCGTCAGGTCCCTTCAGTATTCCTAGTCTTCTCAACTCTCAATTGGCCAAACCTTTATCACTCCTGATCAATCTATGTATAGACAAATCTCTCTGGCTATCTAATATTAATAAAATCTTTAAAAAACTGACCTACAAACGTGTATATGTTTTTATCACAGCACCAAATTTTGTGCTCTCAACAATTTGGATTCAGACAAAAACTCTCCACTGGACAAGCTCTTCTAAATATATGCCAAAAAATAATGGATGCCCTTAATATTAGTCAGTTTACTTGTGGTGTTTTTTTGATCTCCAGAAGACCTTTGACGCTGTAGATCATGAAATTATTTTGAATAAACCTTTTCACTATGGTATCAGAGGACCTTCCCTTAATCTATTTCGTCCCTATTCATCTGGCAGTTTGTATCAATTAATGGATTCGAATCTGAATACAAATTTGTTAGACATGGTGTGTGCTGCAGTTTTTCCTCGTAACGATCTGCAGGACACACATTTTGATATCAGATAACGAACAAATGAATTACAATTAATAACCCAATATCCATTCCGTCTGAGCTCATTGATTGTAAAACCTCTACCTCCATGTCCGACATCTTCATGGCACTTTTGCAGAATCATTGTTGTTACATCACCATTCCTGGGTAGAATAATGGGGTGAACTGTCCCATATTCTTCCATTTCACTTCTTGATAAACGTCCACCAACTCTGTATTAGGCCCTCTTCTGTTTCTTATTTATATAAATGATTTAAATTATGTCATAAAATTTTCCACTTTGCTGACGATACTAACCTAATATGTTTTGATAAGTCTTTAAAATCCCTTTTTAAAAGAAACATGGATCTGAAATTTGCGTAACGCTAACAAAATCTGTCTGAATGCAAGTAAAACTGAATATATCCTGTTTAGCACAAGCTTAAACCAATGAACTATGACTTTAAATTATTTAACAAACTCTTTCCTAGTAACTGCATTAAGTACCTTGGTATTCTCATGGTTTCTAATCTTAACCTGGAAATCTCAGATCAATGCCATTGCAGTTAAACTAAGAGGGCTAATGGAGCTGTAGCTAAACTTCGACAACTGGTTCCCCAAAGTGTCCTAAAAACTGTATACCACACCATCTTTGGTAGCCAACTTCGTTACTGCAATGAAATTTGGGGCCAACCTAGTCAACACTTTATTGATCGTATTTATCGTTTACAACGTTGTACAGTTAGACTAATTTCCTTTGAACAACGCAGAATCACCTCTGCCCACTCTTCTCTAATCCTAATATTTTAAAATTTACTGATTTAGTTCATATGAAAAATGTAATTATTCTGTACAATTTATATAACATAAAACTCCCTAAGGCACTTCTTGATACTCATGGATCTATTCTTGGTTTGATAAATCCCCCACTGTGTCAACTAAATCCTTTGGCTCAAACTCTATTCGATATCAGTCCATTTATTTATGAAATTTTGTACAAAACTCTTTTTTTTCCACTCAACTATTCTCTCTCACCTCTCTCACTTCTTCTCTGATCCAGTTCTTTTTCTCATTGTACAGCTAGTTTATTATCGTTTGTTTTCCTTTTTATATGGTATATACTTACACACAAGCATGTTTTTTTTTTTTTTTTTTTGGTCATGTTTTTTTTTGGTTTATGCATTAAAGGTGGCCAGTATCTTGTCATATCCGTAGGCTAATAATGCTGGTCTTCTTACAGTGATAGCCTAATTTTGTAAAATAATATTTATTTGACTTCTACACTATGTAACTATAAATACTTCTTCTTCTCCTTCGTCTTCTTCTTCGTCTTCTTCTTTCAAAATTGCGAATTTCGCAGAAGAAATTTTTCCGAGTTGAAACTGAAAGGCATATTTCGTGGAAGAAAATTTTGAATTGGGAACTATTGGTAAGTATGCAAAATTAGGGCGAAATTCGCGAAAATTATTCTCATTAAAAATTTATTCCGTAAACCTTTCTTCTGCGAAAATTTCTCCCTAGGATCCCACAATGACAATACCGTATTTGACCTGAGAAATCAGAAACAGGTCTTTGGTCACCGCTTCATGTCGTTGGACAATAAGTTTGATTTGGTTCTGTATAATACCCCCTATAAACAACTATCCACCCCAAACAGGACTTTGATCCAAAGAAAGAAACAAACTTTCAGAAACAACTTTTTTGAATTTATTTACATTTGAAGAATCATAGAGACTATATTAAATGTGATTTTTTTAAAAGCAACTTTGACTTGTACTAAATTCAAAGTTGTAGTAAAAACAAACAGCATCTAATAATGGTTAAACTGTCACAAAAGTAACGATTTCTCTCTAGAGATGCCCTCGTTAGTAAAGTCTCCATTATGGCTTCAATATGTATATATAAAAAAGTTTTAACTCTGGTCATTTTACATCCTATTTCCCAGGGTAATTTTTCCATATTTTACCCACAGAATATGAACCACAGAAACAATTAAAAGGACTAATTTTATGCCTTATATGCTCAATAATTATACGTTACAAAAGTGGAAAATAAAAGAAAATTGACATCATTTTTGGACCATGTGATCAAAAATGTATCTTTTTAACTTCAAAAATACCTCTTTTTCAGCAAAGCAAAGACATTTAGCCAGAATTGTTTCAAATTACCAATCACTAAGTTAATTCTTAACCAAGTAATGACCTCTAGGTTTAACCTCATAAGGTATTTCGTCGCAAAGTAAATGATTTTTTCCGTTAATTTTTATATCATTTTATAGATTTTTTGCTGTCTTTTCTCTCTGTTTCCTTAATAACGGAATACGGAAATGAGATTCAGTCTTTTGCAGCAACACGCAAATTTTATGTATTTTTAATTACTGAAAATACAATGTTATTGCTCCCATTTCGTCACCAATCGGTTCTATCGGTTGTGCGAAGGGTCGAGAAATACACATTCGAACCACCCGCAAGGTAGCGGTGGAAGTGTTTTCCTGAAGCGACTAAACGATGTTTGGGGTGAACTCCAAAAAAAAAACAATTGATTATATAAAATAAGGAGTGGATATATCTCTGCATCTTCATATACATCGATGAACCCCACTCCACCCCCAATGGGCATTATAAATTGACCCTCCTCTTAATTGACTGACGTTCAGTTTCGCACATACATTATTTTATAAAATTAATTTTCGCTTAGTACCCTATTTTTGTCCCACTTTTTTGTGTTCGCTTCGTTTCCTACCTTGCTGTTTTACTAATTTTTAACTCGTTCTAGCTTGGCAAAGATAGATTCCACAAATCGCAATGTTTTGATTACCGAAATGATGTTGCAGTCCATGTTGGAGAATTCAAATCTGGAATCGGTGAGTAATGAAATTTGGTATTCGGCTATAAACATACATCTCTCTTTTCTAATTCATTACTCTCTCATATTTCTATCGCAGGAGGTGATCCCATGCCGGGTGGTAAATCAAAACCCAGACATAGTGCTTACCCGAAAGGGAGTGGAAAACAGGCTCCTGCATGGGTTGCATTTGACAGACAAGTGCTTTGTTTCGACGCATACTTTCAAGAATCAGTACATGAAAAACGCGAAGAGCAACATCGAATCAGAAAATGTAAGATCTATTTTTATCTTGAAGATGACAGCATTCAAGTGATTGAGAGAAAAGTTGAAAACAGTGGAATTCCTCAAGGAACTTTAATAAGGAGGCATAGAATTCCTTTACCTGCGCCGAATGACGAAGAGTATTATACTGTGGAACATTTTAATATTGGAAAGCAGTTGACCATTTACTCCAGATCGTTTCATATAACAGTAAGTTATATTTATATCCTATGCAGATAAAATTCTGTTTTGTTGTTTTATAAACCGCATTTGTATATCTCTCCTTCTTTTATTTTTGTAGGGATGTGATAACTTTACGAATAACTTTTTACGTAAACTTGGTGTTCGCCTAAACCAACCCAATGTAACTCCACATGACCCGTACACAAAATACAGGCAAGAACTCACGGAAAGCATGCAGCCATTACGACCGTATGAGAAGGAGGATACGTTGAGACAATTCTTGGAGAACGACAGGAGAGTGTTGCGCTTCTACTGTTTCTGGGATGACACCGATTCTATGTTTGGTGATCCTCGCGAATGCGTGCTGCATTATTTTCTCGCCGACAACACTGTCGAGATCAGAGAAATTATACCACCCAACGCTGGACGAGATGCAGTACCCTTGTTTTTGAGAAGACAAAAACTGCCGAAGGTAACTTTTGCTAGACAAATGTGATTTTTGTCTGTCTGTATAGTCAGAATACGCCTAAACATACGGTAAACGCATGAGCGGTTTATCGATAATTAAAAGATGCGATGAAAAGTCGTTTGATACTGCCCCTACTAAGTAAAAACTTTCTTTGGATTTTCACAGGCGTATAAAGACACACTTTCGAAATTCAATGATTGTAAATTTTTTTCAACTGTTTTTTTTTTATGCTTAAATCAGTCAGGTAGATCAATGTTTTATTTGTTGAAGAAATGAAGCATATCCCTCTGTAAACATCAATCTTTATTCCGGTTAGCCATTTACCAAAATAATTACGCCCCAAATATTTGCTAATCGTTGCCCCGCAAATTTTTTAAACTGTGCTGCTTCAAAGCGAACTGTCTTCCTGTAGGAACCAATCGATATGCTGCAACCCGGACAAATCACCAAAAGAACTGTTCTAAATGTTTTTGGACCGACAGGTCACGGAGGTCGATACATACTGGATAGTTTAAAAACTGGAGCCGTGTACACAGACTACTATCGTGATTCTGATCTAATGATTGGAACTGTATTGAATGTATGGGGAAGAAAGTTTCAAATCTGCGGTTGCGATGAATTTACACAAGAATACTACAAAACCAAATATGGAATAGGTTCGGATTTTGTCCTTCTTTCAAAAGTTGTAACAATACGGTTGCCATATTTCTTTTCCTAATGTTCCATTTTCTCTCACATTTAGCTTCTATATTTAAATATTGTGTTATTATATAATTATTTTTTATAGACGATTTCAAGCCAATAGATTACAGATCAGAAAGCAACAAAAAGAAAACACGAGAAATTCCACCGTACAACGGTTTTGGATCTGAAGAAGATTCTCTATGCAACTGCTCGAGTTTAATTCCTAAGCCACCAAAACGAGATTTCATTAAATTTATGGAGAAGGATAGGTTCGTTGTTATTTACTTTATCTCTTTCTTGAAGACAAATTATGGGTCTGTGCCTCGCCTGCAATATGTGTCTCCCTTTTTGATTACGAAAATTCGATCCCCGCCTATGCACATTACGTTTAGGGGAAATTTTTTTGATACTTTTTTACGTGTTCTCAGCTTTTCGTTAAAAGACATAAATGCTTGAAAATGCAACCACAGGGTTCCCACAGACCCTGGAAAACCTGGAAAACCTGGAAAATATACCACCTTTTGAAAAACTGGAACACACCTGGAAAAAATTTTGACCCAGGGAAAATATATGGCATTTGCAAGAGACTCAGGAAAAAAAAAATTTGGTAGCAGGTTGAACTGAAGTTGTGTTACTATTATTTCATCGTTAGCTTTTTGGCATGATTAATGGTAGCCATAGTGTTCAATCAAACAGATTTATGTAACTTTTAATTTTGTTTATATAGATACAGCGTCTCTTTTCTTCCAAAGTGTTAAAAAGGCTTCTGGCGACACTCTTTATAATATAAACAAATTGTTAATGTGGTTTTTTATTCTGTAGCTTGCATGTGATTTTAAAAAGTGATAGAAGAGGAGGAAAGTTTGTAAATAAAAACGACTAAACCACTGGCTGTTTCTATTTTGTTTGTTTTTGTGTTGGACTGATTTTGTCTTCCGGATAGATCTTTAGTTTTTGTTTGACTGTAACCCATTTCGTTTTGTTTTATTTTGCACTGAAGTCAAACTTCTCAAAGAAACGTTTTTAACCAGCATCATTTACCTTATTAGATGGGCCTGGCTACCCACTAACCTGTCTTAAGTCAATGTTCCACTTTCTGGGCTTGAAACTGTTCTGCAGTAGTTAACTTCAGACTAATATCAAGCCCAGAAAGTGGAACATTGTCTTGAAATGAGTTAAATGGAATAACAGTTTCTGTCAGTTAGCAGTGTTCAGAAGTACATAAATCTTCTTTTGCTGAAGTTTACATACACACCTGTATTCAAATGCTGGATAATATACACCCAAATGTTTCAATTTCAGTTTCAATTTCTCCCACTGTCTAATATTTATGTTTCTATTTAATGACCCTAGTTTTTTAGACGCTATTCAGTAATATCTAATGCCTGCTGTTTTTTACTTGGGGAACCAGGAATTGAATTTAGTATGCTTAATGTTTATAACCTCGGAGACCCAGGGAAAACAATATGTTTTTTTATGTGACCCAGGGAAAATAATATACTTTTCAAGGGTCATGTCCAGGGAATTTTATATGCTTTTCTTGAAAACTCAGGGAAAATTTTTAGAAAATTTCTGTGGGAACCCTGAACCAGCTTACACTTAGGATGTCATTCTTCATCTCAAGGCTGAATTTGAACACTTGGTCTTGATTTAAATTTAAATACGTTTATTAATTACATTCGCTCAACGTTTTAGACATGGTCTAGAAAGCAACGTGTTGCGATTTGTCGCGAAAATGGATACACAACGACCTATTGAGGTTGATCGCAGGTTCACAATTTCCTATTTTCTTTCGGATGATACTGTTCTCGTGTTTGAACCTCCGCAACGCAACTCTGGCATTATCGGCGGGAAATTTCTTGAAAGAGGACGAGTTAAAAAACCTGACGGTGAAAATTATTACTCGGCCAAGGTAAATAAAAGTTGGGTATGCTTGTTATCGACTTTTACCCGGTATTGCACCATCACCTATGATTTTTGTTTTGTTATTTAGGACTTGTATATTGGAAACAATGTTGTTTTCTGCAAACATCCATTTATTTTGATTGACGCGGATGAGTATGCTGTCAATTACATGGAACAACACGCTGAAGAGTTTCCGCAGGCTAATATTAACGTTATCATGCCGAAATTACGCAAAATATTTGATGAAAACTTTAGCGAGATAAAAATGATGTTCGAAAGTGGAGATCGCAAGAAAACCGGAAAAATAAATTTTGAAGCGTTCAAGTAGGTTTCCTTTCTTCACAATTTCAAAATATTTACTGCGTGCTATATGTCTTACAAATTTTACTGCTCTTATACATTTATGAATACAACTGGTTAAAAGTGCTTTTTAGTATGTTACATAAACTTTACGTTTTTATATAGATCAATCTTACAGCAAATTGGTTGCGGTGATGTCTCTGGCCACGAAATTTTAACAACAGCCAGATATTTTAGTGGTGACCAGGTGAGAGTTGAAACTTTCTTATTTACCAACTATTGAGAAAACTTCAACAAACTATCTAGCTGTTGCTTTTTGTCCAGCAATCTTTTGATAATTTTTTTTTATTTGTCAGGCAAATGAAAACAACTTGATCGTGCTTATTGCTGCAGTTCAGGAACAACTTCGCAAAGTGAACTACGAAACTTTTTCGCTCATGCACGATGCGTGCGTCTATCAGGACGAGGAACGCACTGGACTCATTTCCACGTCAGAATTGCGTAACATTTGCAAATCCTTTAAACTTCCTGTTCAAGATCAGCTTCTGCAGTCACTCATTCAAAAGGTTAATACCAACGAAGATGGCTGCACCGACTATAGGCAATTCATCAACTTTTTAAATTGGAGAGATATGCCAGGTAAGAACTAGTCGGGAGACTCAACATAATTTGGGACACTGGGAAATTGGAATAGTTAAGTTAGAAATACTGATCGCGCTTTTTAATTGGTTTCTTCTATTGTTCTTTGCTCACGTGATCATTATCGGGAAATTCTTTTATGTTTGAGCAAGAATGGTCGCACTCACTCGAATAAACATGATTCATACCCCTATTATTCAAGAGGGTGAGATGCGACCATGCGAGCTTCATTATCATTGGTTGACTTCAATTCAGGGTTCTTTGTTTATTGGTGGATTTGAATTAGTGATTTGCTCCTGTTTGCGTCTAAGCTTTCGTACGAGAGAAACTTATTCGTTCACAAAATTACTCTAAATCCTGGGCTATGAGGTTACGGTGGAGAAAAATAAACGTAGAAACCACTAGAAAACCTTGCTTTGTTTATATCGGAATTTATGTATTATGCTTCTAGTGACGTCACAGAAATACGTATCAAATCTCGCTTCTGGTGTCGAGCCACATGCACGAGTTGGTCCATACCAAAACCTGAATAATATCTCCTACAAGAATGTATTGGAAGCCTTGGGCTACAAGGACTAATATAAAGATCTTTAATTTTAAAAATTGTATATATTTGATTTTTCTTCTGTATATTCTTCTATTTCTAATGACTAAGTGCGCAAAATATCGTTTTTGCACAATCTCTAGCTCACGGAAGATCGAATTTTGATGTAAATATTCTGCGTGTAATTTCGAATGATGAAACAAGACAGTGTTCTACCAACAACATATATAACATAAAAGAGCGAATGTTTCTTGCTTTCGTATTGACGAGAATAAACCCACAAACACTACACGTTTTTACGTGAAAAAGTGCTGTTTTTTACTAACAGTCACAAAACTAAGGCTATAATTACACATTGTCTTGCTGCTGTGTTACTAAAAATGCGAATAAATTTTTGCTGCTGTGTTACTAAAAATGCGAATAAATTTCTTTTGGTTCTATTTTGGGGACGGAGTGGGTTTGTAATTTCAAAAGGCAAATGTAAAAATAGCACCGCCAATAGAAGGGTTCCAAAATCATGTAGGCATCCTGTTTCTGTGCAGGGTTTGAAAGAAAAAACAAGCAAGCCTTCTGTGCTATTTTTATAGTATTTTTATACAAGAATTAAAATTTATCACAAATGTGCATATTCGAATAACAATTTTTCTTTGCGCCAGCCAAATCTGCCAGGAAGAATAAAATATGCTCCTCAATATGCTCAAGAATATGGTGGGATAAAAATTTAACTACCTTTAGGGAAATTAATTTTCGCAAATGTTTTTGATAATTTAGATTTCGCGGGAAAATTTAAAAAATTCTATCCAGTTGAATTGAATTGAAAATTGATCCAGAAAATAATAAAATTTGTCTCAAATGCTAAAAAAAGGCATTTATTTTCACAAATTATTAAATTAAAATATTTCGCGGTAAATTATTTTCACAAAAATTAATTCCTTGAGGTAGAAGATAAATCCTTTTAGAAGTTAATTTTACATAAAAATTTTCTACATGGGTAATAAAGTTCGTATAGTACACGAGTTAATTACAAGAAAGCATGAATTCCACCATATCAGCTAAATTCGCCATGTGATAATGTCTAGTAAAAATGATTTGATTGGTTATTATACCGACAAATTGGTTATAGAGAAATCAGTAAAAAAGTTCCCCTTACCTTGATATATTTTCAAAGGTTTTTAAGTTCGTTATAAAACGATCTCTTGGGATTTGATTTTGAAACCCTGACGCACATTCACAATATTTTGACATGTTTTTATCTTTCACCTGAAAAAAATAATCGACAATTTAAACAATGAAATGGCAAACTTCTCTGTAAAATTATCTGAAAAATCGACTTTTCTCATGAGAAACGGGTGACTCTTAAGCCTGGTTCCCACTGGTGACATAATACATGTTATAACACAGCCAAGAAGCTGTCAGACATATTTGAAAAACCCTCTTTGAATTTAGGATAATCGAATTAGCCATCAGGCAAATGTAATCACAAAAAATTCCTACCATTTTGCATTTCACACATTTCAAATCTTGCAATGTATACGTCATTGATCTCCTTGACAACATAGATAACAACTGTTCTTCAATGGTATTCAGTGAGTACTCCATCCCGCATTCTTGATTAGAACATCTTATGCTCGCTCTAAAATGAATGGTAAAAATTTAAAACTTAGTTTCCAGTCCTTCTTTATAAGAATACTCAAGTACTTACGGATTATTTCCCTTTGCGGGGGTTATAAACGGGTCGCGACATAAATCCAGATCTCGACAACTGTTACAGTACTCACAAATCACCTGCGAAGGAAAGAGGAAATGCACGTGATTAGGAAAAATTTATAAGCACTTAAGCGCTACAGAAAAAGCGTAAAGATTCTCGCCTCAGGTACAATAAACGATAGACATGGATCACGAAATGTTGCTTCGTCAGCGAAATTTCCAACACCAATCAATTTTAACAAATCTCTTCTAAGTTTATTAACCTGACTTTGTATGTTAATATCAAGTTGTAACACCTACATAAATAAAATGTTAACAATTATATTGTGTTGACAAACATACTGGACGAACATAATATCGTACGCCCAACATGGCACAGTGTCGACAAAAATACAGAACGAACATATCGTCAGCCTAACCTGGCATACAGCTTTTACAAATTCCAACGCTGGATGCTTTAATGCTAAATGAGATCCAGTTAAAACTGGGAATTCCGATCCTGAATCTTTTCCACGTCCTCCTGACAATGACCTGTCAATCTTTTGCGTGATACTAAATGCAAAGTAGACATTGATATTTTCGCAGATAACTTTTGGGCGAAGCTAATAGCACGTAGTATGGTCACACTGGGTATTTAATTAGCTTTTTAACATTTTATTTTGGCACAGTTGTGTGCGCTTTATTGTTTGTGGACTTAATCACCCTTATTTTCTGTCATTTCTAAAGTTCATGCCCTCTCCTTCCTTCGCAAATAAAATTAATACTACTCCAAAAATTAAGCCAACTGGAAATTTGATTACAAGTTTGAACCTTTTGTTCTAATGACTTCGAAATTTACAATGTGCATTCCAAAAAGCTATCTCAAAAATTGATCACCGGATTACATTTAAATGCATACAGCCAGAAAAATTAAAAACATTATCTGTGCAGTACTTACCCAAACAGTTGTTCTGTCAACACGTTTTGTATTCGATTCTGTGCGAACTCCACTGTACTGGGAGTCGTCGTCGTTTCAGCCATTTTCTATGACGTAAGAGATTCGAACGTTTCAGAAGTTAAAGTTAACATTGAATCAACAAAACTGACTAATTTAACAATGCCTTTTTATAGCTCTCAAATTTACCTCCTGCTGACTGCTTAGACCTCTTCTTTTAACAGGGGTAGTGCCGGGGGCAGATACAGTCATTTGTTCGGCTAAATGTACATACACATCATGAATGTGACCAGCAATAACAACCTATTGTGAAAGAAACAGATAAATACCTAATATATAACATGCATATCCTTGTTTTAGTTTCTCATAAATCAGATTCTTTCTGGCAGTTAAGAAACGATAACCAGTTACTTACCCCAAAGAATGTCTGACAGGCACCTGCTGTCGGAAGGAATTTGCACATGTTCCAATTCATCTCGACTTTTTGCTACAGTGAAATAAAATATTCAGAAAAGCACAAAGATAAAATGAAGGCTCTGAAATTTATTAATGCTAACCGGGGGCAGATTCTATACATGCTTTAACAAAAGATAAAACGCGTCCAACATCTGTCAAACCTTTTAATTTTAAAAAGCAGGCGACAGTTCATTATACCTCTTTCGCTCTTGCAACAATATCTCTAAATGTATCATCATCATTGTCATCGTCATCATCAACATCATCATCACCAATGCATAATTCACCATCTTTCATATATTTCTCTGGAATTTCATGAATCTTTATACCCCCGTGATTTGACTAAAATACGAAGAAAAAAACTCCTTGATTTTAACTAAATACTTGCAACATTTATTAAGAAGAATTTTAATCATTTGCAATAACAACGGCAAAGACAAGAACTACAAAAACAACGACAAACTCTTACTGGGTCCATCCACATTAAGTATTCCCAACATGATTTTGGTTCTAAGCGGATGCTTTTAAATAAAGTTTTGGATAAAATGCTTTTTGATATGTATTGTACATAAGCCAAAGCGTCTTTAACCCTAAAGAGGAAAAAAATATGTCGCTAACGAATACGAAAAAAACCCAAAACAACAACAAAAAAGAAGTTTTGCAAAAAAGGCTGAGGGAGATAGGTTATTGCCACAATCTTGAGGAAAATACGAAGGGAGTTTTGCTACTGAACCTCAGTAGTAAATGCAGGGATAGGGGAAACAAGACTCGTCCTTATATCAAAGTACAAGACTGAAGATGTCAGGGGATAGCGAAGATAAAAGAATAAAAGTAAACCTTCTTTTCTTTGTGTTAAGAATGATGCGGTTGAAATTAGCATAAACAATAGTTGAACCAAGTTTTTTGAATTCTGATATAAGCTGCATGAAATATTTCTTCATGAGACCGTGAACAAATTTACACAAAGCAGGATCGTACAACATAGCTTCGGGTGAACGAAGGTATCTATGAGAAAATGGCGAGTTACGACGATGACGTAATGGCTGACGAGTAAGCAAAGAGGAGGAGTTATCTTTACAAGCGAAATGTTAGTAACGAACCTGTAAAAATGAATCAGCTGATTGTCAGCGAAGTAATTCTGATTTTGAACGATCTCTTGAAGCCAACTAAACACAAGTTGCTTTAAGATTCTAAAACGAAGAATTATTACTTGAGTTAAACGGGAGAAATACGAAGGTTTCAACTAAGTACTTCATCTTAATTATGCAGTATAGGACCATATTGACACATTGCGGGTTATCTGCAATGCAATTATTTGGGAATATCCTATATGTAGACTGCATGATCAGGACAGACTGCTAGTGTATTAAGTGTAAACAATGTTAGTTTAACTTTAAAGTAAACAATATTAGTTTAACTTTAAAGTAAACAATGTTAGTTTAACTTTAAAGTAAACAATGTTAGTTTAACTTTAAAGTAAACAATGTTAGTTTAACTTTAAAGTAAACAATGTTAGTTTAACTTTAAAGTAAACAATGTTAGTTTAACTTTAAAGTAAACAATGTTAGTTTAACTTTAAAGTAAACAATGTTAGTTTAACGTTAAAGTAAACAATGTTAGTTTAACTTTAAAGGAAACAATGTTAGTTTAACTTTAAAGGAAACAATGTTAGTTTAACTTTAAAGGCCGCCGTTTTGCTTCGCTTCTATTTTCTAATCAGAAGAATTCCGTTTCGCATATACGATAGAATCGGCTACTTGTAAACAGACAGCCTATCTGGCATGAAATTTGTTTGCCATTCAATATCATAACCCCTGAATATAAGGCCGTTAGCTCATGCAAATTAGACACTTAAGCAACGTTCAGATATGTAGTAAATTTGAATGCGGGAAAATATAACGAATGGAATTCAACATCAAGATGTTCTTCTCTAACCTGAAAGAAGAAGCGCAAGCTGCAGCCTCGTCGTATGACGTCAAATTTGCAACAGCGCCGGGTGCCGAGTTTAACATGTCTTCAAGAGATGCCTTTAAAAATAACAAAGAAAAATAATGAACCGTGGTTTAAATAAGGAGATTTCAGGAAAGTCCATTGGTGTTAAAAGTAATAAATTCAACTAGTAATTCAAGTAGTACCTGCTGTACTGTATCAAAACTAGCAGCCACACCCTCTGCTTCGTGCACGTGATGAGACTAAAATAAATACTCGCTATACACTTACAATAAAAAGTAGTTAGACCATCAAAAGTTGTCAATAAATTCACACTGAAAATAGATAATAGAATATATTATGAAGACTTGCTTAGCCAGTACTTATTACCTGTAAAACAGTGTTGACTGCTAACGCATCAAGGCCAAGCTCCACACACACTGTAGAATAGCATCCAGCTTGGTTGACTTGTAAACTCCCACCTTCATCAAATTCTGTAACCAGTCTAAACGAAACACAGTAATAGTGATTAGTGATTCTTCCCACAAGACTAACATCTATTTGAACTGTGAGTGGAGGAGAGAATACAAAACACTTGTCAAAGAAACACCTTAATGAATTACATTTCATACGAAATCTCTACGTTAAGATACACGTGATCTTGAAAATTACTTTCTTCTAAGGCCACGATCTAATACACTGTCAATTTACAATTCTTCATCCTCCTCCCAGCTTACCTGTTATCGTCCTCCTCCTTTCCACCAAGATCAGGCCGACCAGTAGGCGACATCCATAACAAGTGATTATGCTTCTGAAGATGTCTTGAGTAGAATACATCAGAAGCGAACAGGGTAGGATCTGTGGCTGGTATGTTACCAACAGGTATATGAAAGTAACGAGCATTGTCTAGTTGGTTCTAAACACGTAGTAACGAAATAAATGAAAATAAATGGAAGTAAAAAAATTAGTTGGCGTAGAAAACCAAGTGAATGTGTATCTTCTGAAATATGTTTTTCTGGTTAAGCTGTAAGGTACAAAAGTGTCACCCGTCTTTTCTATTTTATTTCAGCGATCAAGAAATGAACATTAAAGTATTTTGCTACTTCTGCAAGAGCAAGGCAACATATTTAAAAGATCTGTTATAGTTATTTCTATAAAACTGATTCAGATTGTAAGGATACCCAATCCCAAGAAACATCCAATGATGCAAAATGACTCAAGTTAAAAAGTTAAGGATACTTGTAATGGTTCAGACACATATTCAGTATATTTTTTACAAAATTATTTCGTGAATACAAAATCAAATTAAATTGTCTATAAGATAATAATTAAAAAAACACAGAACTTTTAAAGAAATAATAAATATACTGAATTTGTGTCTAAACCATTACAGTATCCTTAATGTTTTTTATACAGCATAATAAATTAAATAATCTTTATAAATGCTCTTGGTGTATATAAGCCATACCTCAAACCAACCTGTAACACCAAGATAAGCTTGGATAAATTTCTTCGCCAACTGTCTCTGCCAGTCCAAGGCTGTAAATTCACTTGTATCACTGGTAGAAAAACAAGATTCGATATTTTTATCATTTCAAAATAAAACGTCGTTTGAAATGCGTGACTTTGTCTAAGTCTTTATCACATATTATAACAAGGAATACGAATTCTTCCAGCTTACGTTTCGACTGGTGGCATTTCAACAATGGGAAAGTCATCTAATGCACTAATCTTTGACTTCAAGTGTGCTTGGTCTGAAAAAATAACCATTAAAAATTGTATATTCCTAGCGAGAATTTTATTTGGCTTTATTAAGGACGTTTGACAGAAGAGCTGGATTACATATTTCTTTAAAGCAAAACCGAGCTAAACATGCACACGTGTCTCGTGTGAGCTACAAAAATTTAATTGCTAGTATTTGATAAAACAGACAGTGAAAAAATAATGCTAATTCTTAAAGAACAGATCTAAACTCTAATCCTTGCTAATAATTTTTAAAAATTAATTTTTTTCTAATTGAAGGTGAAACCTCAAATTCTCGACCTTCCCTAACATATCAAAGAAAATGCTAAATGCTTCTTGACATTTTCCTGAAATTTTGATAATATTTTGAAAATCCCAGACACTCCTGACAGAGGGGACACCCTGCAAGGTTAGTTTATTTAAAAAAAAAATCTATTTTTTTTAAATATCAAATTATTATTATTATTATTATTATTATTCCGAATATTTATACAGCATATAACCACTTCAGTGTTTGAAACACTGTTATTAATGTGGGTCCTGTGTTCGGAATGTATACATTAAGTATACACCGGCATTACCTACCCCAATTTCTCTCACATGGCATGGGTTGACCCGTAGCTGCAGTAAAGACACTTGCTAAACATGCCCGCGCTGTGGACCGAACACGGACCTTGTGATTACGAAGCGAACTCCATAACCACAAGGCCACGCGCCACACTATAATTTACAAATACATGATGTGTGTTACAGATCAACGAGTCGTAAAGAAGCGTTTCAACCTACCTGATTGAGTGTTCATCACAATCATAGTTGGCCCTTTCTTCTCATCACGATATGATGTCAGAACTCTTTGAATATCTCGATACAACTAAAAATTGATGTTGTTGACAAGTAATGGCACAAAACAGTTAATAAGTCACTACAATATCTCTATAAATATCTTAATAAATTTACAATCACACATATAGATCTACACATCTGCTATAAACATACAAAAGCTTTTAAGGGAATGGAATGTCGCAGCAAAAATTCAATTGTAACGAAGTCCATCTAGGGTCTTAAACCCTTGTGTGGACAATATCACAATTTTAAGCTTGCACACCATCACAGGGTTAAATTCAGTTGTACACTATCGCAGGGCTAACTCAGTTGCGCTCCATCACAGAATAAAAGAACCCTTCAACTCACCATATTAGAATTAGTTTCCACACGAACATCAAACGAATAAGAAGTCACCCCAGGTGGAGTGTATGCTTCTCCTTGCTCTTCCATTTCCATAATTCTAGTGATGAAGATAAAAAAATGTCAAATCAAGCTACATAGTTACGAACAGAATCAAACAAATTTCAATCATTTTTATATTAATTCAAATACATCCTTAAAGAGAGAAATTGTAAAAAACACATCTGAATACATTTTGTATATGTTATCATAATCACTTCTCTATTTTCTCGTCAATAAGACATTTACTTACCTGCTGTTTCGTTCAGTGGTGTATAAATTCGATAAATTTGGCATTTGATTACTTTTAACAGTATTCAAAATAAAGACAGAAGCCTGAGAGAGAGAGAAAAAATAACAGTAAATATCTCAAAATAAAAACAAAAAACTATGGTAAAAAATTAATTTTTAGAATCATTAAGATGAAGTATGTAGGTACTAGTGAGGTTTTATTGAAATACTGGATATAGATGGCTGCGTTTGTATTTAGAAGCATCCATGAAGTACCTATGTTTGTGGCATAGCAAAAACGTATATATGCATATTGAAAAAGGGGAGACAAGTTTAACGAAATCTTAATGAACTTTCCTTTAGAGTAAAATCACATATGCTACCTGAAGTTTATTAATTTTCGCGAAGATTATTATTCGCAAATTTCGTGAATTTTATCCATATTCGCGAAAATTTGTCTGCAAGAAAATTCAATTTAAACGAAAATACTAGAAATGACTTTTTCGCTAATTAAAAAAAAATTGGGAAAATTTTTGAAAAAAAGAAGGGATTTTTCGTTTTTCTTTCTTTAGTTTTTCTCGGTAAATTTTCTTCTCCTCTTGTAATTAATAAAAATAATGGCCAGCCTCTGTGATATTAGCAATTTTAATTAAAAGCTACCTGGTATCAATAAATAGGCCTGAAATAAGTTAAAATTGTTAAAAATACTAGATTGGTGAAAATAGAAAAGCTTGAACTGATTCATTTATGAAATATCTCGACATAACTAATTCGTGAAAATTAATTTTTGCAAAATATATTTTAGACTTCGCGAAAATTAATAAATTTAAATAGTCTTCGCGAAAAGTAATAAATTTTAGGTAGATATTCTACGTCGTTAAATATAAATGGTTTGCTAAGGCCTGAATGCTTACGAGTTTTTTAGGGTAATTTATTGTATTTAAAAACTAAACATACCTTTTGTAGTGCCGCCATAAACAAAACAAACACAGCACGGTTTTCACTGAAACAAGAGTTATATCTCAAATGAAACCTTCAAATATATCTTAGTAGTACAACATATACAGTACTTTCACAGTATGTTTGCACAACATATTAGGAACATATTACATCCCATTCGTTAAACATTAAGATTTGTCCATTCGAATTTCAAAGCGATTCATTTTTTGTTTTTAGAAAAATGAAAAAGTGCGTTTGTAGATGTTTACAAAATTCGTGCCTCGATCATTTTAAAATATTTTTAACCAATCAAGTATAGTAATTAAGTCTAAAACAAAAGAAATTAACGCTTGGACGATTTGAACATGAAATTGATTACTTCCATTGGATAATAGGGATGGAATATCGTGAATTATTCAATAGGCGGCTTTGACTATATATTTTCTGAGATATATTTGTAACTTAGAAGCTACAGATTCTCTTGCAGAGATAACATATATTTGAAAAACCATGACCTTGCATTGTCATGGCATGCCAGGACATATGTGAGACTATGAGGTATCTCTCTACATGGAGGTATAGTTTTAGTTCTTTTTACCTCCATGCTCTCTAGCAAAGCATGTCTAAATGAAACGGTCGATGTAACCGTACAACCATCCACTTACAGTTGTGCATGGTAGAAAAATATCTGCTTCAAGTTGGCTGCTTCCAAATACGAATTTCCAGCAAGTGACTTAAACTCTAACTGATCAAGATTGAAGCTTTCAATATCCTACAAATAAAAGTAAAAACTAGGTTTAGAAAACAACTCACAGAAAACAACTAGCAACATGTAGAAAATAAAAAACACACCCTCCCACACAGAGCTTTCGCAACATTGCGGTGTACTTTACATACGCAACCAAGTTTGATGATAGCGCGGAAATCGAGAGGAACCTGCAAATATACAAGTGAATGAAGTCATAACAGATTTTTTCGACGTATTACTGCATCGTAAAAACACAAAATCTCCCGTACCTGTGTTTCATAAATACCTTCAACATCGGGTGATGATAAGTCTGCTACAAGTTCACTATGAAAATAAAATAAAATTCTTAGGAGGTCTCATCCAAACTTTATAAAATACATGTTTTTTATAAGCATATTCAGACCTAGATAGGGAAATTTTTGTACCTTCCCAGCCTGTGTTATGGGTATTTTAATGTAAAATTATTATTAATTAAAGCCACTATGTTTGAACTTAAAGGTAAAAACTGGACCATTTTATCTGATCCCATAAGTCACGTGTAAGTTTTTAATATTTTTTCAATAAGCATAACGTAAGCATCCCAGCCTGATTTCAAATTTCCACTTGCTAGTACAAAAAATGTATGCGTTATTAAAAATTGCAGCAAAGACAAATAAAGTTAAGAAAAGTTTTTATTATCCTATATCTATACCACAAAACATCAAACGGAAAAATCAAAAATGAGTTTGCAAATTTTCACAAAGTTACCGCCGCAATTATTTTAGAATACGTTTAACCAATCAGATATAGTACCGTAAATCCTCGATTAAGCGCCGCCCTCGATTAAGCGCCGTCCTCAAATAAGCGCGCACTTTTTAGGCTCCTTTTTGAATAAGCGCCGCCCTCGAATAAGCTCTGCACCTTAGACTGTAAATGCGGCGCTTATTCGAAGCATTAATTGATATTGATTGATAAAGGGGGTTCGATAAGACTAAACGTTATATTTTATAGTGGACCAATTCTTGGCCATTTTTTCATGTCAAAAGATATTTTATCAATTTCAAAATGACTACATTGCTTCAAAGATCAACAGCCATGCGCCCAAGGCCGAGAAATTTTGCGAAAACAACTCTCGATCCTCGAAGAACCTCAAAGTAACCCCCTCCAGACCAGTGAATCTGATGTTGAAGATGCGTATGAGCCAGTCCAGCTCATTGATCCTGACGAGGAAGGGGATGAAGATGAGAATGTAGACTTTGGCTAATTTCATTTATTGTCAATCTATTTTTTTAATAAAAGAGAAAAGATGAATCTGTCTGAAATCTTTAGTTTTTAAATAAGCGCCGCCCTCGAATAAGCGCCGCCCTCGATTGACCGCCGCACCAAAAAAGTCGAGTTTGGAATAAGCGCCGCGGCGCTTTATCGAGGATTTACGGTAATTAAGTTTAAAACAAAAGAAATTAATGCTTGAACGATTCGAATGATTGAAATCAACATGAAACCAGCGAAATTGATTTTACCTGCTATGTTCTCTAAAAATCACTTCTGGAACAGCATATTCATATAAATAAAATGTTGGATGAGATCGAGGTAGAATTTTGTTGACCTTTCGCCAAGCTGGATAAAAATAAGAAAATATGTATTAACAATCACGATGTATATAGTATCTCACAATTAGTAGTGTAAATATATATGATTCGATGTGTTTAACCCAATATTTCTGTAACGCTTCAAGTCCACCCGCCCCTTTTCCTAGACCACCTTACCCTAACTTTTATTCAACTTTTTTGATGATGTATATCATTCCATTATTTTTTTCAAGCAACCTTTTTTTATAAGCAAACCTACCCAGAAAAATCCGTACAAAGACCATTAGGGTTAGTTGACTCCCTCTAGATTTTTCAGTATCTATTTTCCCCTAACCCGTCACAATTTCCCTTTAAAGGGCTTCTCTACCATAAATAACTTACTAGCGCCCTCTCCTTCTTTCAATTTTTTCGAATTCACGTAAAACATTCGAGGAACGTTGACTTTCATACAATGCAGTTCTGAATTAACCATCGCAAACACTTTGTAAACACCAGCGGTATCACTTTCAGCAACCTAGTGTCGAATTATTTATCCTTTATTTATTACAATTATTTACCCCCAGATAGCCTCTTTAGTTCCTATTGGTACTGCTATAAATGAGGATTCTTCCAAGGGGGTCCTAGTGCATTTAAAGCTCCTATTTCAGCTGCAAAAATCGTGCAAACACAGCAACCGATCAACTAGACAATCGCTTAAAATATCAATCTTATTCTCATGCTGAGCGCTAAGAAAAAAGGATCGATTCACAAGTGTCTCCTCTCCGGCATTACACGGCCGGGGATTGAACACACGACCTTCCGCACTTGAAGCAATCACAAATTTGTCAGTCGGTAAAAATAATTTTCAACTCAACACATATTTTTAACCAATGCGGAGAAAGACCTTAAAATTTCGTAACGGTAGTGTAAGAACAATATATAAAAACTTAAATAAAAAACAAACAAAGAACATACCTGAATTATCTCCCAAGGAGTTTCAAGAATAGATCTTGCTTGTTTTTGAAAGAAGTTATCAAGTCCACTTTTTGGACCAGTTAATCTTCTCTGTGTATCAACGTTCAACCCTTCTTTGCGTAACTGTCTTCGAGATTCTCGAGCAGCAGATCGTTGCAGTCTTTGAAATTCCCATTTTCGTTTTTGGTACTTTACCCAGACCTGTTGCTCTTCCTGAATAATACAACGTAATGAAAGATGAATTCGATAATTTCATATGACACAAAAAAAATAAGAATTGAAACTAAATGTGACATAACTGACCTTAGTTTCGCCTTGAGGTGGTGGGTTTCCCAGCACAGCTTTCCACGACTTCGTCAAATCACTCTCCACAAATTCAGAATCTGCAACCTTCTTGTCAACTTTTCGTTTTTTATTAACGACAGGTGGTGATGGTGTAGTTAGTAACCTCTTTTTGTTGCCTATATCTTCTATGTCCACACTTTCACCATCTGGCGGTGCTTCCTGAACCTTCTGTTAAAAATTAAAATAGTTACCCATAAAAACATTAATAAATGCAGCTAACATAAATTTCTAGAAATGTATAAAGTATAACGTCCTTAATTTTCTTTAATAATAATTTTAAAAAAAAATGTATTTCACACTGTTTGAATATTTACCAATTTTAATTGGAAGTTTGTACAGTTTGTGGAATAAAATTCCTCAGACCAAATTTTTTTCAGAAACACTCTGATCAATGTTCAGATCAAAGTTTTTTTACAAACACTCTGAACAAGTTTCACACAGTGTGCAAAATAAATTAGTTGATACCTTCGGTGCTTTTGAAAACATGTCAGTGATTCTCTGCTGTTGAAAAATATCGTTTTTCTCGAGAAGTCTTTTCCGCAACCAATCAGGATGTACACATCGTGGCACTGGGTTTGAGACCTACAGAAAAGTAAACATAAAAATCAGGATCTTTGGTACTAAATGTGTTAAAGTAGTGTTAGGCCAATTTTTGAGTAAGCCATACATGCCACGTCTTTGCATTGTAATGTTAGCATATTCCTGCAAAATTACATTTCTTTTTTTTTTTCGTTGAATATAAAGTACAGCTAATTCCTTACATTCAACTCTATCTGCAATAATATCGGCAGATACCTACCCCTTGTAAGGCTGCAGGAATGGTAATGATTTTTTGGATGCAGCTGTTTAAACGTTCAATGTAGTAGTTCCAATCAAGTATGTTTCGGATGTCAAAATCAAAAGACGCATTCACTTTCAACCACTTTTTCAGATAATGTTTCTTGATGCTGTCTTCAGTTTGAAATATCGCCAGTGGTATAGCTCGTTCCGTCACAGGAGCACCTTCTGGTTTTCGGGAAATTATAAATCGACAACTTAATCCTTTATCCTTAACCATTTGATCTCCTAAAAATTCTGCAAGACGCTTCGCCGTGCTGATAGATGTTGATTTTTGTGAACCGTACTCTTCAAGTGAACGAGACATGCTTCGATTTTCTGAAATTAACTCAAACAGCTCGGTGTCCGGTAAATTCTCTCCCTGTGAAAACAGAATAATCACAACTAAAATCTTTTTTTTTTACGATACAAAGTCACAAATGAAAAAACAAACAAAATTATTTGTCCAAATATCGACAAAACTAAGAAGCCCTGGAGACGAGGTTGCTAACAGTTTTAACAGGTATAAACCCATGAATTTGAATTCGAGTTGATTCATTTCAAAAGCGATTTTCTCTTACTAGCATCCTAACTTACTAGCAATATTAAATTGATGCGTTCTATCAGTTATGTGCTGCTAATAACACATGTTAGTCACGTGGGGAAAAAATGAAAAAAAATGTGGGAGTGCCACACCTTTGTGTACAGCACATCAAGCCAATAATCAGCACATTTAGCCACAGCAGCATAAACAGTTTCGAGTGTATTTCCTTCCAAAAACGCTTCAAAAACTGATGACTGAAAGATCTTAATCAACTGCAATTCACCACGTCTTTTTACTTCAAATCCCTTTAACTCAGCAAGACTTCCATCTTCATTAAACACTGCATATCTAAGACATTTTAAAAGAAAAACAATTTAAAGGCCAGTGCAAAACATATAGAACGTTAAGGATCGGTATAATCATCAGCTAACCTAAATTTGAATACAAAACGACACACTTTAACAGCTTTTGTTCCCTTTTATGACAGTTAAAAACTGACTGACTGAGACCGAAAGACATATTGTTAGAATAAGCCTATTGACATATCTGTTCCGATTCCGCAAAATACACAGGAGTATCGCCGCAGTAAACATGAAAACGAGGTTTATTATGAACATTTTATTTTTCACAGCGTGTTTTTGACTTTACCACAAGATTTTAACTTTATAGTCAAGCTTTATTTCCATATTTTCTAAAATTGTGGATACAGATAAAATCAAAGAGGCTAGTAGTAGTAAGGGTGAAAACGAAAATATTCTCGTGGTTTGGAGTGTGCAGCTTTTGTTCACACTGCCTTTTATGTTTTAAACGATGACAAAAATGAGTATACAACAGCTCATGATCATTCATGTGCCAAGTTCCATTCAACACAAAATTCCTAAGTCAATATATGTATACTTCAGGAGTAAATGGAAGATGATCAAGGAACTTTCCAATAATATTGTTGTGCTAAAAAATAAAATTATGGATCTTAACAAGGAAATCAATTTATACCAGAGCAAAGAATTTTCTTTAGAAAATAAAAAGTGATCCATGTGCAGTAAAATTTTACACCGGTTTTCCAAACTATGAGTCACTGTTATCAGTTTATCCATACTTGGAACCAAAATTACGTCGTATCCACTATTGCTCTGGTCCAAAGTCTCTTGGTAAGAATTATGGTAATTTATTTTATCAAAACTCCAGATATGGTCATTCCAAACCTGGTCGTAAACGATTACTGTCTTTATTGGATGAGTTTTTTATTGTCTAGTACATTTGAAGGTTGGTTTGTTGATGATATTGCTGATCGTTTTAATGTATCTTCTGGTCACATCTCAAGAATATTTACCACTTGGATAAACTTTCTTTATTATGAACTTCTTCTGTTGTTCCCATTTCCTTCTCAACAAATGGTTCGAAAATACATGCCTAAGCAATTTCGAGAGTATCTCACAACACGTGTTATATTGATGGTATATACTGAAGTTTTCATACAAACCCCTTCTTCTATGGTATCACAGTCACAAACGTGGTCACAGTATAAATATCATAACACTTGGAAAGCTTTGGTGGGGTTATCCCCCAATGGAAGTATCACGTTTGTATCAAAGTTATGGACTGGAGTGACAAATAACTAACGAAAAGGTCTGGTTACCAGACGTTTAATGGCGGGTAACACAATTACTTGTGACTTAACCAGACATTTCAACGTCAACGCCCGTCTAGTTAGTTAATAAAAAAATTGAATTTTGATATCCACAAAAGAAGTTAAGTAATCTACGTGTGGTGTAAATCCATAAGCATATATAATATGCTCCTGTAAAGTTTTTCATATAACAATAGCGTTCATTTGGAGGGCAATATTTTTATTTACCGCCCGCGGAGTGAAATTTTCAGCCCGACAGTATCATTTACGCCCGATGCGAAGCAGAGGGTGTAAATGAGAGTGGAGGGCTGAAAATTTCACTCCAAGGTCGAAGTAAATAAAAATATTGACCGAAAAATTAATGCTATTACTATTATTAACTTATTTCAATATCACCAAAATCAAATTCTTTTTTCTTGTCCTGATCTTGTGCCATTTTGCTGCTAATGTTGTTTCTCGCCAGATTTTTTTGTTTTGTTTTTGTCTCAGAGAAACAAAAAATTCGAATGTTCGATCGAATAAAACAGAAGAAATTGTATTGTAGTTTGCGGGCCGATAACAACATTACAACCCTGGAAGCGGGCTGTAAATCCATTATCGGCCCGCATTTTTTGATCGCAACAAAAACACAGGGCTGATAATTTAAATTAACGCCCGAGGCTGTTATATTTACGCGCAATAAAGTTGTGATATTATCCAGAGAACGCCCCCTAAATGAGTTATAATATATATTTATGCCCTGTTGGTCTAATGGCTATGACACTCATGCAAATGAGATATCCAGGTTCAAATCCTGGACAGGGCTAGGAAAAACATAATTATCTTGTATCTACAACAACCAGGTAATAATGAGTATATGATAGCTAAATATATAGCTAATTGTGAGGACAATTGGTATTCCTCGAATTGTAGGGGGTAGTGTTAAATACATTATAACTTTCATTTATAGATAGAGCACAACAATGCCTTGTCAAGAAAAGGCAGCTATATGTACTTGTTTGTCTTGACATGTCTCAAATCATCTTTTCAGAATAAGACTCACTAAAAATTTTCGCTTGCAAATCTAGGGGACCTTGTGACACTCTCCCTTTATAATACCATAAGTATTGCGATCTTCTTCGGAACATGTAGGGATATTAATAGTGTTCCTATCATTTGTTATGCGACAGAATACAGCATAAACTCGAAGGATAAGGTCAGCTTTTGTGCCAGATGTTTTCTCCTTGTAAACAAACAAAATCATTTTTAGTTCGGGAACACGCAACGATCCTTAGTCTTCAAAACCAATAACTGTTTTAGTGTGAGGTAATAGTGCTTGAAACTGATCCATATTGCACTCAGGTGCAGCCAAAAATAACAAAAATGTATAAATTTGTTAAGTAATTTGTGCACTTTCCCGCTACAATTTCAAATGGTTCATAATAAACCTCGTTTTCATGTTGCGCTTTAATTTTGAGCCGCCACGGTTAATTGTGAACATGTGATATGGAAAAGAGCTTATTGAACATCTTGTTTCAAATGCTTTTTCACGCATAATACGTTATCACTTTGGTAGCCTCGTTATTTTTATTTTACACAAGTAACTAACGATACATGTAATATATAAACAGATGTAATATATAAACAGATGTAATTTGTTGTTGATACTCAATACCTTATAACTGCATTATCCTTAACAAATTCACTCTTATTACGTAAGCAAGAAATACCTCTTTTTTAACTTCTTTCCTTCTTCTTTAGCTGCGGGTAATATCATAGCTTTGTATGGACCATCAACCTGAAAAAGATTATTGAAGAAAACTTTATGAAATAGTTAGAAATACACAGGCTATCTGTCAAATTCTTTAAAACAACAGCAAGGTTGAGTGTTTTTTGAGGGTTTTTACTACAAATTTTTCACAAGGTTAAAAGCACAGACAAGAAATATGCCTATGTACAAAATGGCAGTACTGAAAATTTAAACCTAGAAATTTTATATTGAAAAAACTGGAAATTCAAGAACTCACTACGTGGAAACGTTTGATAGACAGAAATGTTTCTGCAAATATTCATATTTCAATGTTTAAAAAGTTTTGTATAGAAAATGATAGATACTTAGGTTTCCAAGATTACCTAGTCTGATTTAAAGGTTTTTAAGTACAGGAATCCAGTACGTCACATACACATAACAAGAAAAATTTAAATTCATAATACCTCAAAGAAAATAGAATTTTCTCTTCTCACTTCATATTCAAGCTTGTCCTCATTCTTGAGTTCATGATATTGATGATTAGTGAAGTTTGACTTTACAACGAAACAAAAACAGGTATATATATATATCTACTATTCAGATATTTTGGAGCTACAACATGGAGAGAGACTTTTACACTCAAATATATATTTACCTGTACAATGTAATTTAACATGGCGCCAGGATATGATATGGTAATTTTGGATTTCTTTGGGTGTGTTGTCTTTATCTGAATTAAGTAATAAATTGGTTAGTTAAATTTGACTAAATCAGATTATTTGCTTTTTTAAAAATGTCATTAGTAAGTGACCACCCCCCAGTTCACTACCGTTTTTAAAAAAACTTTCTAGAAAGTAAATACACAACCCCCAACTCCTTTAAGCAATTTGTAACTAAAAATATATAAAATAACTGTCAATGACGACTAAAAACTTCTTATATGCCCTTTTTATAAACACAACTCTATAAGGGCTCCCCTCCTTTTTAAAAAAAAAACGAATTAAACTAATATTTTCTTTTAGCAATTGTGAAACTTTTATATAACTGCCATAATTACTGTACTGTACGACACAATCCTGAGCATTTTTGCCATAAGAATTTAAAATCTTACCAAGAAATTTTCAGGGAAACTTGCTGGTAAAATGCACCAAATTCCATCAGTATCCAACTCCAGTGGTCGACTAAAAGTTTACAAAAATAAGTTAGAAGTTTAAAACATATTACAGAAGGATAATGTATTTACAAGTCTGATGATACTGCAGTTATTGCTTCCTTAGTACGTGAAATTCAAAAATATTATTTTCACTCTGTGAATTGATTTACCCTATTTGCTCCACTAATTCTCTAGCTTGCGTAATGATGTTTGCCCCTGTGAAACACACAATACCAGCCATCTCCATTGAAAACCAACGAGATCTAAAGATCACAACATACAAAAGTAAATTTAAAAATAAAGAGTTGATCTTTCTTTAACATTACTAAATAACATAAAAAAAAAATTTTTTGTACTGATTTATTAAATAAAAATCTCAAATTATGCTTTAAAAATCAACCCCAAATTTTTTAGGATTTTGCTCCTGTCACAATATTTTTTAGTCTACTCTATAAAAGATAAAAAAACAAAAGATTTCTGCATTTAATCACACGCACAACATGTTAACAGGTTTCAAAAACTCTTCTAGTGCTGCACAGCATGTTAAACAGGCTTCAAGAACTCTTCTAGAGCTGCAAAAATCACCTACCCTTTTCTCATCACATATCCATAAAATGAATTCAAAATACATTTGTGAGCCAACTGCAAAGAATCGTACAAAACTTCCATGCCCTTAGCACTAAAAAGCAAATTACTAAATTAACTTACAAGTTATTATACATATCAGGATTTTGTATAAATTCATTTTGTGTATATCCTAAATGACACAGTAATTGAGACGTTCAGGACATGATAAAAATTACCAGATGAAAACAAGAGAGAGAAAACAGAACAATTTCATTAAATGAACAGCAAATATTCAATAAGGTTAAGTAAGGGCCTCTACAGCTATTCAGGTTCCATTTAACCAAATACGAACATACAAACAAAGGAGAAAGTTGAATATAAAATTATTTGATTTGCCATTCATGTTGAAGACGCATGATTTTTATTATCACTATTATATATCACAAGAAAAAGAAAATTTTTTGAACAGAAATAGTTTTCATTTTCAAAAATATAAAAAATATAAAAAAATCCTACTGTTTTACTTCTGCAGGGTCCCCTTTTTCCATTGCAGCACCTACATTCTTCTTCCAAACCTTTAAAAAACAGACAGTTTATAACACAGAGGCAGGTTATAAGAAGTACTACTGGCGAATAGCATCGATGAAATAAAAATAAGGCACCTTTAACAATCCTTTAAATTCATATCTTCGATCTCTGAACGCTCGGACAGTATCGACATAAAAAGAGTTTTCTTGTTGACAAATAACAGTTTGTCGTAATTCTGATTTGGTGATTTTGGTTTTCTTATAAGCCTTGTGACAATAATCTAAAGTAAGCAGGAATAAGGAAGGAATAAATCTTTGGGAATGTTCATAAAAGTCCCAACAATATATTGTCAAAAAGATAATAAAACCTGCTAATCTCTTTTTCTCTGCTTGAGCTTGTTCTGCTGCTGACAATTGATGAAATGATCTAGGAGGATCACCAGGGAATCTTCCAGGCATTCTCTCCACCTCCAACTGTTGCTTAATGTTTTGATATTCGTTATAGTTTGCTGGACCTAAATACAAAAAACTTGCTTATAGAAACACAAAATTAAAGGAGTTCAGCTTTTATCATTATTTTCAAATGTGTATACAGGATAGCCACTTCAGTCTTCAAAACACTGCTTTCATTGCCAGGTGATGCTCAATAAATTTCCCTAAAGTGTACAACTGTCCACATGATGATGAGACAGACTTCCTTACCACTCAACCACTTGTAAATTTTAATAAAGGTAAACGCTATTACATATTTTCACACACATTTAGAATGTTTTTGTACAATACAGCGTTCAGATTTTTTTAAGTTTGTAGGGGAAGGCGGTTCTTCATTTTAGAAAAAAGTAGTGATTTAAAACTTCGAAGTGACGTTTTCCGGTCATTTTAGAATGAAATGCAGGGAATAAAGTTTGTTTCGCTATATAAAAAAGAGATCCTATAAAGCTTAAATAACGTCATCTTTTATTCGAAAAACCATCAAAACACAATTGTATGGCACTTAACAATGCCGTAATTTGTTCAACGTAAACGTTTTGCCCAAAAAAAGGTGAGAAAAAAATATCTTAATTTTTGCAGATCACTTTTAATTAATAATTGAATGCATAACCAATCTCAAAATAAAACAGAACAAAATCTCACTGTAATCTCCTCTCCACATCCAATCCATTTTACGTTGACACTTTGCACCAGGTTTGTTGAAATCACAAGCAGCACACGTAACTTCATCAACTTGAGCAGGCGGCTTAAAAAAACAAGTAAAAAAGCTATAATTATATACCAAGAGCTTCCACTCTTTTTATAGAGTCAAATTTGAGGAGATTTAAGGACTTTTGATGAGAATTTGTAAGCTTTTTTAAAGAGGTGATTGCACTTTCATAGATTTTATCATCATTTCAATTTCAAGAAATTAAGGATACTTAAATAAATTGAGAATATTCGAAATGTTTAAAGTAACACCACAAGTGAAAAACAAATTGTTTCTGTACCCATGCAGCATTTCTATGCATTTTGAAAATAAAAATATTTGACAAACCATTTAGTTTTGTAAAAGCAAAATTGAGGATAAAAAAGAAGAAAGTTGTAACAAGTAAACTTTTAAAGCAGATTTGAGGAGTTTTGAGGAGACTTTTTTAATTTGAGGAAAATTGAAGAGTTTTGGCAACCCTGATTTATATTTTATATTTTTTTTCAATTGTTTAAATTCTATCATAGTTTTCTCAAAAGCTAAAAAACGTTTTCTATTATCATCCAAGTTTGATTAAATACCTAGGATTAAAGTTACGTGAATATATTTAGCTATTCATTTTTGGCATTTTAATGCTTGTATCAAAATTAATAAATAGAAATCAATGACCATGCATATTAAAAATAAACAAAAGAAAAAAAAAAGAAAAGAAAAAGGAAAAAGAAAAATGTGAAATGGGTAAGGGGCCATTCAATAATTATGCCACACGTAAAGGGGCAGGGTTATATCATTTTTGTTACGAACTGTTTCAAAAATTAAGGAGGGGGTTGGGAGGAACAGACCTCTTTTGTTATGTAACAGATAATTTTAATGTATTACGGATATTTTTAGTTATTTCAGTGTATTATCTACATCTTGAATTTGTTTCTTGCCTCTGGACTTACGCAAAAGTACAAAAAATGTCATCTTGTGTGTTAAATAAATGGCCCTGTTATCTTTTTCTCATATTAGAGCACTAATTTGCCTGATTATCTGTTACATATAAAGGTTTTTGGTACTACAGGTAATGAACAGATGGGGTCTTAAGATTCTAAAAATTACGTAACAAGGGTGGTGGGTTGTACTAGATTTGTTACGACGCTTTACAAGGGGTGGGTGCCTGATAAAAAATGGAGAGTGTTACGTAATTATTAAAAAATGAAACAAATCAATGATTCAGATTCACAGAAAGAAACCGGGTCTTTTTATTTTTACCTGCAATCTGTTTGTCAGAATAATATTAGGATACATAGCAGCTACATCTAAATGATATATCATAGGCTTCTCCAAACGATTAGGTGTGTCGCGCAATGCTTCAAGTTGTTTGTTAACATCTGCACATATCTAATATAAAAAAAAGAAAACATTTTATTTTGTGCAATTTATTCCAAAGAAGTATTTCGTTACATTTTAAATCGTAGCTGGGGTACTCATAGAGATAACAGTTCTGTTTATTACTCTTATTTTGAGATTCTTACGAGTATTAGAAAACTTAAAACTTAAATCCAAATGCTTTTTGTTCTTGGCTTACAAAAAAGGGCTTTTTCTAAAAACTGAACATGGAAAATATAGAATTGTTCCAATTTTTTTTTTTTAATTAGGAAAAAACAATTATGTATGAAGACATCTATACCTCGTCCATATTTGTGACATACTCAATTTTAACACCTTCCTCTTCCTCAATCGTTGTTTTCATTATTTCATAACACTTGTCAATCAAACCTTGAAATGCTTCTGGTACCTAAAAAAATCAACATAGTAAACTCACTTTTAAGTGCATTATGGTGTGCTTATCTAACATTATTGTACATCAACATTATACATTTTTCAATTTTGTTCTGACTTTTTGTTATCACAACATTATTATAAGTCTGCCCACCCTGTCATCAACCAAAACTGTGTCTTTCGTACAATAGGAAAATGGTTTAAAAGCAATACAAGACTATAGAAAACTCTATATTTGTGTACATAACCATCAATAGATGTATAATAAATCAAACAGGTGTACAAAGTTTCACAGGGAAAAAATAATTTATTAATGCAAAATAACATACCATTCTAAACCGAGTTGGTATATCACTTCGAAACACGCCAGATTCAAGAGCTTCAACATGGCCACCAACATACGTTTCAGTATCAAGCAAATGACCTCCATAAAACTTGGTGTGAATCTCAATTAAAATGTTAAATGTTAAAAAAATATAGAAAAACATACAATAGTGTTGACTACCATTTTGTGCAATCTACTCTGAGTAGCCAAAGCACGCTAAACAAAAACTGAGTGATTGAACAATCATTTAACCTTTGTGTAAAAAAAACAACAAATTCTAATACTAAAATATCAATTATCATTGCTGTTTTACATTAAAACAAGATCATGTAAAGATAAAATAAACTGATCCAATACAAAAAAGGTGATTTTCACAACATGACCATAGTAAACAGTTAAAAATGTTGATCATCTTTGAGACAAGTTGTGAATTGATAATTCAGGGGATTTGAATTGATAAGTAAGGTTTGAACAAGAATATAAAACTTTCGAAAAGCTGTGACCACATAAACATGCAGTCCTGTATGTTCTTTTGCTTTAACAAAAAAAGCGATGCACAAAATTATGCACTAATAAAATTATAAGACTATTGTGAAAAATTATGGGCAAAAATAAAAATTTATTTATAAAAATTAAAAAAAAGCAAGGTAAAGGATCAGTCAGCAAGCAAATGGTTATTTATACTTTTCATGCGTACAAACATACCTGCTCTTGCTTGTTTGGAAAAATAAT
The DNA here is from genome assembly GCA_030067915.1 of Hydractinia echinata. Lineage (NCBI taxonomy): Eukaryota > Metazoa > Cnidaria > Hydrozoa > Anthoathecata > Hydractiniidae > Hydractinia > Hydractinia echinata. The sequence goes on from JASGCC010000064.1 coordinate 88,162, forward strand.
ATTCGCATGAAAGGCTTGAACCATCAACAATGCCTCACATAGAGTTCCAGAACCTTTCCTTAGGACCTAAAAAGATAACACAACTGTAATAGGACTGATTAAAATTTGATTTTAAAACCATTTCAAACCCTATATATAAGAACAGAGCAAGAATTTTTACTTACAACTGTAAAACTTTTTTTCATTTCATCCTACTGCTCAAATAAACAGATTAAAATATTTTTTACCTCATCCGGTTCCATAGGAATAATTGTACATAACGCAAATATAAATGGATGAACATATTGCATGTACAAGTAATAAGTTGCAACAGCATCTGAGACGGAGTAATTTGCCATTTCCTAGATGCAAATTGCAGAAATAGTTAACTTTACTGGTGCAAACAAACATTTAACTCAAAGTTTAGTGGTTATCAACAACACAAGTCGAAAAAAATGTTTCCATTACAACTTCTAGTAAACAGATTGCAAACAGATTTCTGACTTCTTGCTAACTTGGATAAAGGTGTAATTTTTGAAAATAATCGGTTACAAAATTGTAATTCTACTTTTCTCCATAAGAAAAAGGATTGCTCTATTTTAGCCACAGTAATGATAAATTTTCCAGGTCAAGGAATGACATATAGCACCTACCCGAGGTTCTTCGCTTGCCATTCGTACCATCTCTTCTGGATCAACCTCTACAGGATTATAACGTAGTTTTGCCTAGAAACAGAAGGATTACCATATGTGATCAATATCAGTGCTTAAAAACCTTTAACAGGTCTATGCTTTGTGTATTTATACTAGCTTTTAATCGACTGTCACATTTTTCACAGAGTGGATGTTCATTTCATTTTTAATTAACAAATTAAACGTCACCTTGCAAAAACATTAATTTAACGTCAATAGCTTAACTTGAACTAATTAAGACATTACAATGCAATTATAATTTTGTGGAACAAGGTGGTAACGTCAGTCATTTTTCACTGTGTGGATAACTAGGGACAACCTGTGACAATATTGGGCAAGTTTTCCAAACCTGGATCCTTGAATCCGTTTCGGAATAGATCAGTTGATGACGTCATAATAAACCTTTAAATGTTTGTCTAAAGCATGCAATCCTATACATTTTCTTCATCAGTGTTTCAAGCTCTATACATTACAGGCAACAGGACAAATTTCATTATTTTTTTTTGTATATGCACTGCTGATGCCAGCAAAATCCTAAAACAATCTATATTTTTTCCATTGTTCTTTCGCTTAAGTGGCTTATCAATTAATTAGTACAAATGTAAGACATCAACAAGATTGTAATAATATTTATTTTAACAAGCCATGATCTTTTAAATGTGATTACAAAACATTTGGACCATGTTCTTAAAACTTTTTTGTGAGACTCTTATTATTTACTCAATCAAGCAATTTTAAAGACACTGAGACACAAATGTGATAAATTCTTAGTTATTAAACTAAATAGTAAAATGATACATCAGGCTCTCCTAAAATTAATTTTCAAAGAAAACCATTTTGAAATATGGACGACAAAATGGTTGTGAGATTGGTAAAACTAAAACGCAAACTCTTCAAAACCGTGATGTTCACACAAAGACAAAATTATGTTTTCTGATGTTAACATAAAAAAATTATAAATTTAAAAAAAAGACATCAAAAAATACAATAAGAAAAAAGATAAGAAAGTTGTATTTTAAAATTGGTACTGTTCAAATAGGCATTTACCCAACAATGTAAAAGTACTGCAAGAAATTAACAAATTCACCTTTGTTACAGCTTTTAAGTTTTGGCTTCCAACTGGTAAATAGCTGTCACGTTGAACCCATCTGAATAAAACAATTAAAAAAATACAAATTAAGTTTTGTATGAAAAAATTACTATTGCCACTATCCCCAGATTTACGCAGATAATAAACTTAGGAAAAGTGCAGTTTAGGTAATCAGACAAATTTTCAATCACTTAAACGTACTCGTCTCTGGCAAAAAACAAAAACAAACTAGATTCTTTATCTGTAGTCATATACCTAAGGTCAATTGAAAATACAGAAATTATGGTGAAATTTGGTATTGTGAATTTCTGAGAATAAATAAGAATACGTAACTAACAGCGGCTATTATTATCAGTGAAAGAAGCCATTATTACAACCTTTTTGGGGAAAATGATATCGGTTACTCAAAACATGCTCTTTTTTTTACAAAAGTGACAAAAGTAGATTTCCAAATTCTCTAGTTTAACAAACTGGCTAATTAGAAGCCACCTTGCTACATAAGAATATTTTGACTAATCACACTTCTCCTTTATCACCATGTTTATAATGATATTTTGTGCTAAATCAAACATGTGGAGTACCATAAAATTAATCTTTTGGAAACAAGCAATTTGCATTTAGCAGTAGCAAAAGTGTCTACGTCACCTAAATGCATCCATATGAATTCCATATCTTGATTTATATTCTTTCTGCGAGTCTGGAGCAAAACCTTCATAAAACAAAAATTGAATTAGTATATATATGGATAAAAATATCTGAAACAAAATGTGAAGTAAATAAATGTACTAAATTATAAAATGACTACCGAATATACTAAAAACCCCAGCCCTTTTCAGGCAAAAAAACAAGACTCTCTTTATCTCTCAAAAAGTAGGGGTGCTTATTTGAAAATTGAAAACTGCTTTTTTGTATTGAATATAACAAAATAACAAAAAAGCTTCACAAAAAATTACTATTATACAAATTTATTACAATTATTACAATTTTTCTACCTGAAATTATTGTAATTGTTTTTTTAAGATATCTAAGGAGAGCCTACCTTGACTTAAGACCCCTGCCTCCTTAAATGAAAATATGATATGCACATGCAAGGGAAAATAGTGCCACATTACTTCTAACACTACAACAAACCTACCCATTTCATCAACCATTGATATACCATGGACGGTAGCTCTTGCGTCAATAAAAGGCCTAAAAGAGATTATTAATAGACAAGTTAATTATTTTTAAAAGTGACAATTTTTTAGTTCTTCAGCTTTAGTAAAACATGCTTACTGCTTAAAAAATGTTGAGAAAAGTGAAAGAAAATACGAAGTGTGCATCCATAACATAACTAACATTAATTGTAAAGCGATTATTATGCTAATTACTGTCTTTAACAGAGATGGGGTATTAGAAAAATATAGAGAAACTATATATAAACATACCAATCAAAAAAGTCCCCATTATAAGTGACAAATATGTTTGGTTTTACTTCTTCCATATGGTCAAACCATCTTCTTAAAAGTTGTGCCTAAATTTGTACACAATTATAATTTATTAAAACACATCCTGTTAATATCTCGGGATAGATAGAAGGATAAAATAGTTGTTGCAAATAATGTTATTAACTGACAAAACAACCTTAGCAATGTAACAGTAGGTACACTACAAGTTTTTGACATTTACAATTGTTGACCAAAAAAATTGCACAACATTTGGTTTTTTGGGCATTTGGAAACTTGCAAATCCTAATATAACATCTGTATACATAGGCATGCTAAGCATGCAAATACATGGAATAATCCAGGTCAGGTGACACAAAGTGCCGAAATATCGTGAAAATAGTCAGGCTAACTTCATGTAAACAATGACAAGTTCAAATTATGTAAATCTATTATAAAAATAGCCCAAATTACTACTTGTGGGAATGGACTTCAAAATTAAATAAAATGTGTATGTACTTCATCTGGTTCGTTAAAGACTATGATTGGTCCTTCAAATTCAGGTCGAGGTGTATATTCAAAATCTTCTATATCTTCAGACACAATCTCCCGGTTTGTGATCAAATAACCCTAAAAAGATAAAAGATACAAAATAATATAAATAAAAAGAGCAATCAAAACAAATATTTTTTTCCACTTAGCGTTTCAATAAAAATTTTAGCAATAGATCTCGATCTGATTTTAATCCGTGTTGATAATTAATTAGGAAAATGACCACCGATAATTTATTTTTAAACAATATACCTGTCCATCAACCATATATGAAATCATCATAATTGAGTCAATTGCAGAATCTGGAAATTTTAAAGGTAGTTTTGTTGTTTCAATGTCAAAAGCAACAACTACTGGATCAGGTCGATGCAGCAAGTCGGGTCTTGGTTTGATTTCTACATGAGTACTTCCTCGAACTTTAACGTTATACCAATGACCCTATAAAGTAAAAAAAACATTTGATTAGAAATTCTAATTTTCACTTATTAGAACATTAGATAGAACATTTCACTTTAAGTCCGTTATTTTTTTTAAATAAACATTCTTAGAATTCTAGACCTACACTTAATTTCCTATTCCTTTAAAAACTGGTTGTATTAACATGTTAAAGGCTTTTTTTTTTAAAAGAACTATCAGTCTGGGCGCTATCAACATAAAAATTTCGGAGAGTGTACCCCTTGAATAGTTTGTACATAAGGTGTCTGATTTCGGCTATTGAAGAAAAAGGAAAATTGCATTTCGAAAAGTAAAATGATTTCAAAATATATATTTTAACTGGGGAGACAAAATAGTTCCGGTAATGATTTTTGGGTTTTATTAGCATATTTAAATAAATTTATCCAACAATTTAATAGTCACTCAATTTGTAAATTTCCCTGCATTTTTGCGTTGATAGCAGCCTGATTATATATAGTTTCCTTTACAGAAATTCCAAGAGCTAATCAAAATACTAACCACATGGATTTTCAGATCAATTGAGACACGGACATGATACGGCACATCATATTCACGCATGTCAATGATGTTATCCTTTTGATCAAATTTGGACAGCCCCCCGGAGTTGTTGTTATTTTGATATGTGTCTCCTGTAACTAGTGTAAACGTTGCATTTGATTTTTCCCGCTCCTTGTTCTTTCTCACACATGGTTGTAATTGCCTAAAGTTGTAGTGACATTGTCATTAACACTGACACACAACAGACCTGCAACAGACAATAGTAACTGCTAAAAGCCACTTAAAAAAGATTGTAGAGACTGGAAAACTCTTGGATATTATTCTAATGTGAATACACAAATCTTTTTTACCCATTTTAAGAAAATGTTTCTTATTTTTCATACAGAATTAAATTATATAATGAAATTACATTATGGAACAGTTCACTATTACGAGTATCTAGTGAGGTTTTTCGTAATGCGGGTTACCTTTAGGTCAAAATATACAGCACCATCATTGCATGCTGTTGTAGCAAATTTATTTTTTAAAAGCTTAAAAAATTGATAAATTCACTTCTGGATTGGGAATTACGCTTTACAGTCTAATGTAGTAAAAAACAGACACAATTTTAAATGTTACAAATACTTTACCATTGTCTTAATGTTTACAAAGGTGGAGGAATATAGTGAAAATATTTCTTTTTGGTTATTATTTCCTTTTTTTCAATATTACGTTTTATATTTTGTACTATACAGGTTTTGAATTAGAAATATAAAGTCAGTCCATAAAAAATAGTGATTGTAGAGAAGCTCTTTGCAGCTATGGTGTGGGAGTGCTGTGGGCCACTTGCAATTGATCCCTTGTTAACAATTATTTTTTGCAACAACCATTATAGAAATAGGCGACACAGACCATTGATAAAAAAATGGAAATTCGCAATTTCAACCTTGTCTTTGTAGAATGATTCGCAAAGACAGAATTTCAATTCACAAATTACGACAAATTAACCTTGCTATATTTTTTACAGATTGCAAACTTACTGTTTTATTTTCAATAATTCCTTTACATTGTGAAATGATAGTTTGATGTATTTACTTTTCAATCCAGTCAAGTGATTCGGCTAAAAAATAGTCAACAAACACAGGATAGAACTCCTAAAAAATGTTCTACTGAAGCCTACAAAGAAGGATTTCACATTATATTTTATATTACAATCCTCAACAGAAAAAAATCAATTCCCTACCAGGTCAAGATCTTCTTTTTCTAAGGTTTCAATAGCTGCTATCATGCCAGTAAACTTTTTATTTAAATACGTTGCCAATTCTCGCTCAGTTCCCTGCAGTGTAAAAAAGGTTGTTTTATAAAAATTGAAATACAATTTTTTTGCCTTTGTTAAACAAGTCTTACCTTTTTAGCAGCTATGTAAAAATAAGGTCTGAATGGTAGTGACACCTAAAAATAAAAGCAACAACAAATTTAATTTTTGGTCGCATAAATAAATTGCCTATATTCATTAAACCAAAAGCAACATTTTTGACCTGGCCACTGATTATTACCATTAAATTTTAATTCAAAATTGCATCTGCATCATAATCAATTAAGTGAAAGAGTCTTAAGTTGTTGACATATTTAAAATTGTCAAATAAAGTTTCCTGACTAAGGTTTCCTTTCTGATGGTGTCATAAATGTAAAATTCAATAACAAAGAAATTTGCTTTTGCTCTTAGTGAAAAAAAATGCAAAAATATTTTAGAAGGCACAAGCATACATGAACACACATAAGGGACCGTCTCCACCATCGTTTTACATTTTGAAACGATCATGATCGTTTCAAGATCGTATCCGCATTTCTTAAAATCGTTTACAGATAGTTTCAGAAACGAACGTGAAGCGATTTGAAACGATTTGGAAACGATTGTAATTTATTTTGTTTGATAAGCTCAAAAATGATACGAAGTGGAAGCGAATGGGAAACGATTTCGAAACTATTTTAAAACGAATCCAGAAACAAAATTTGAAACGAATTGTTTCCCCAAAGCAATTAAAAAACAATTAAAAACGTAATGAATTTATTACGTGAAAATACTTTTAGACATTCCTTTCTCACTTCGACAGATGTCACAAAAATTTATGCAAGTTTAATTTCTTTGAAAGGACTAGCAAAATTGCGTATTCATAGTTCCAATCTACACAATCTACGGCGATCTCTTAGCTTTCTAAGATGCCCTTTTCATGATTTTTAAACGATCTGCAGCGATCTTTTTGCTTTCTACGATCCCGTTTTTATGATTTTTTAAACGATCTACGGCGATCTTTTTGCTTTCTACAATGCCGTTTTCATGATTTTTAAACGATCTACAGCGATCTTTTCGCTTTCTACGATCCCGTTTTCATGATTTTTAAACGATCTACGGCGATGTTTTCGTTTTCTACGATCCCGTTTTAATGAATTTTAAACGTTCCACAGCGATCTTTTCGCTTTCTACGATGCCGTTTTCATGATTTGTAAACAATCTACATCGATCTTTTCGCTTTCTACGATGCCGTTTTCATGATTTTTAAACAATCTACATCGATCTCTTCGCTTTCTATGATGCCCTTTTCATGATCCACAGCGATCTTTTCACTTTCTACAATCTTGAATTGTTATTTTTATGATTTTATGATTATTTGATAGTTAATTTCTTTAGAAATCAACGATGTGTGATAAACATGTGTTAAATTAGAAGCGATTTTGAAACGATTTGAACTGAAACGAATTCAACAAAGTGTTGAAACAAATTAATTTTATATTTTTTAAACAATTTGGAAACGAATACAAAACTATTTGGAAACGATTACGAAACAATTTAATTCAACGAAGCGATTTGAAACTATTTTGAAACAAATTTGAAACGATTTTTTTGGATTTTTTTTTTAATTCATTTCAAAATCGTATAGAGATCGTTTCAAATAAAATATTATACGAATTGAAATAATTATTTTTGAAACGGTCGTGGAGACGATCCCTAATGCAAAATCATTTAGGTGTGCTATCAATAGCACATGTAGAAATTTCAGGAGAATTTTAACCAATAAGAACACCTAATAGCAGACTTGGAAAACTTGATGCAATTTTTACTACACATGCACTAAAATCTTCCTGATAAAGTCTGCACACAAACACACGTGATGAGTATCTATATAATAATACGCCAGTTCCGTGTGTCTGTCTGTCACTTTTGCAAAGTCGATTATATTCTTCACAATTTACTTTGATAAAGTCTATAAAACATCAGTTATAAATTTGTTCTGTAATTTACCAAATTTTGAGGTTAACACAATATTGACGTCAAAGAAAAGTATATTGACATTAGTGAAGCCATTACAATGCACTTTTAAAACTTTGAGGCCAAATAACTTGGAAACGAAATGGTGACGTCAGTCATTTTTCACCGCGTGGGTAACTAGGGACCACCTGGGACCAATTTGGGTAAGTTACCCAAACCTGGGTCCCCGAATCCGTTTCGGAATGGACGGGTTGATGACGTAATCAAAAAACCTTTAAACCACAATATCTCTGCAACCGTTTGTCAAAAGTACATAATCCTATACATTTTTTTAATCAGCGTTTTAAGATCTATACGATGAAGGTAACGGGTATATGAACTTCGAAATAAAAGAATTTTGTACTTTGCGGGGACTTTGCTGACGTCAGCAAAATTTCTAAACCTTTGTATCTCATTAACTGTTCGTTAAAAGCACATGATCCCGTACATTATTTTGATCAGCGCTTCAACCTCTACACATTTACAGGCAACGGATAAACTAAATTTCGTCAAATTATTTTTTTGTATATGCACTGCTGACGTCAGCAAAACTCCAAAACAACCTAATTTTCCATTGTCCTTCTGCCTAAGTGGATTTCTCCACGGGCCTTATCATAATACGCCAGTTCCGTGTGTCTGTCTGTCATTTTTGCAAAGTGGATTACATTCTTCACAATTTTCTTTTAAATAGTCTATAAAACATCACCTATAAAATTGTTCTGTAATTTATCAAACCTTGGATGTTAAAATAATATAAACGTCAAAGGAAAGTATAATAAATTAATGAAGCCATTACAGTGCACCTACAACTTTGAGGCCAAATAACTTGGAAACGAGGTGGTGACATCAATGATTTTTCACCGCATGGGTAACTAGGGACCACCAAGGACCAATTTGGGTAATTTCGCAAACCTGGGTCCCCAAATCCGTTTCGGAATGGACCGGTTAATGACGTCATCAAAAAACCTTCAAACCCTAATATCTCTGCAACCGTTTGTCAAAAGTACAAGATCCTATACATTTTTTTAATCAGCGTTTTAAGATCTATACGATGAAGGTAACGGGTATATGAATTTCGAAATTAAAGAATTTTGTACTTTGCGGGGACTTTGCTGACGTCAGCAAAATTTCTAAACCTTTGTATCTCATTAACCATTCGTTAAAAGCACATGATCCCGTACATTATTTTGATCAGCGCTTCAACCTCTACACATTTACAGGCAACGGATAAACTAAATTCTGTCGAATTATTTTTTTGTATATGCACTGCTGACGTCAGCAAAAAATCTAAAACAACCTATATTTTTATTGTCCCCCTGCCTAAGTGGATTTCTCCACGGGCATTATTGACTAGTACTGCAATAATTCTATTGAAATGAGAAAATTTATTGTGTGTGGAATACCAAGCTTTAGGGGGACGGGTAAAAGGGGTTTAAAGTTAACAACCCATTTGCAACAACAGTGACATTTTCAAGTCAGCTTCGCTATTTTTTACTCTCATTGATTGTTATCCATATTGTTTATAATCAAGTGAACGTTTGATTATAATTGCATATTGCTACAAAGGAAATATAAAATAAAGTAGCACAATTTTAAAAATGTGTTTTTACTTTTGTTTTTTCCATGTGTCCAGCATAATCGTAACTAATGCAGAATAAATGTCTGTAAACGTGAATATCTTAAGAACAAAAATAACTTTTTCAAAAGCCTTATTAAACAACTTTATGAGCTCCACAACATACATTTACCATCATTTTATCACCTCATATTGCGTTTAACATGATGTTGAATGAAAACAAATTATCTGCGAACATAACATTGGATCATGCATATATACCATGCAATATATCAGACATCCTGGTAACAGCAACAAACCTTAAATCGCTCTCCATCATCTTGAATAAAATAATAATCCACTGCACTGATCAATTTCTTGTCATCATCTTGTATTTCAGTCTAAAGAGAAAAAGCATATGTTAAGAAGATAGCCTGCCTTAAATACACAAAAATTATGTTGCTTTAATTGTATTTATTTAAAAAAAGCTGCAGAGGTGAAACACCATCAGAAAAGTAGTTGAACAGAATCTTCCCATTTTAAAAGTGATTCATCAATCCTATATTGGGCTTTTTCATTTGGGTACACAGGCTGCAAAAATCAAATGTCTAGTGTGTTTTAGGTGTGTTTTCAGGTGTGCTACATTGGTCAACATCTTATAAAATTAGACATTTTGTAGCGTTTGTAGCGCTATCAATAGCAAACTTAAATTTCTGGCCCTGCACATTGCTGAAACCTGCACTTTGTTTGTTTCGTACACCAAAACAGGAGTTATAGTGCGGTACATGGAATTTTGTTACTAAAATAGCTGCAAATTTTTAAGTTGGATCATCATCATCATCACCATCATCATTCTCGGCTTAACGTCCGTTTTCCATGCTAGCATGGGTTGGACGGGGTATATTAATGACCCTCTTCCAATCTGATCTAGACTGTGTTAGATCTAAACTCAACTTCCTCTGTATCAAGTCTGTCCTTATAACCTCCTGTCAAGTCTTTCTCGATCTGCCTCTGGGCTTTGCCCCAGGAACTATCAAGTCTCTACACTTTCTTACCCAATTATCCTCCTCCATTCTTTCCAAGTGCCCCAGCCAATTCAATCTTCTTATCTGGATAACATCTTTAATTCTACGGATACTTAGCCTGCTTCTTAGCTCATCTGAACTCTTTCTGTCTCTCAGACTGGCGTTACACATCCACCTAACCATTCTCATATCATTCCTTTCTAAACGGTCAAGATCTTCCTGTTTCACTGCCCATGTCTCACTACCGTACAACATAACACTTCTTACACAGGCCTCATGCAACCTACCTTTTACCTCAATTGACAAGACTCTGCTAGTCAACAAAGGAAGTAACTCTCTGAACTTTTTCCAAGCAGAACCTATCCTGCAAGTAACACTTCTTCCAACACCCCCTTCACTGCCCAACATATCACATAAGTAACAGAAGTTCTCAACTATCTCTAACAAGCCACTGTTGTACATCATTAAAGCTGGAAATACTTCATTCTCTATAATCTCACCTTTGCAACGCTTGCATACAAACATGTATGCATGATAACATGGATGCATGATAATAAGCGCTTAGGGTATTTTAGGTGCATTATGCACCACACACCAGCCGAAAAAATTCATGAACAGGCCTAAAGCCTGAGAAGTTTATCAAGAACATAAAAAAATACCGAAAAATCATGAAACAATAATGCAAGGTTTAATTAAGCTCATCCAAGATAAATGCAGATTTTAATATAATTAAAACACAGAACAATTTTTTTTAATGTAAGCAAGATAATGTTCTTTGGTCTGATAGAAGCAAAAACTAAAGTACTTACTGCCCGCATGTTTATCAGCCATCCACATCTTTCCACAGGGTCCTTATATTTAGCAAAACCATATTTGCCATCAATACTATCATTTTGTATTGTACGCTGAAGTCTTGCTTCAAGTGAATCATCGATCAAGCTATAATATACAAAAAATAAGATTTAAAAAAAATCAGGGAGAATTTAGTGGAGAATATTACCTGTATCAGAATAATTCTTTGTCAACGCAGATAAATTATGTTCATAATTTATCAGTTTTTAAAAAAATGCATTAAAAACCTGAATTATTTCAGTAATCAATAACAAAGATTACCTAATTTCAGTCCCCTAGAAAAGTTTCTGGTTTAAATTTAAAAAAAAACAATACCTTGGTCATACAAACCTTTATATATATTGATGGCTAAATATATATTGCAAAATATATTTTACAGTCACTGATATGAGAATATAACTTACTTGTCATCATCATATTTCTTTAGCTTTCCAGAGTTAAAAAAAACCATAATGAAAGCTTGCAAAACTCAAACATTAAATGTGCTTGTTGATATCTATGTGATAACAGAAAAACATAACATACTTTGGTGATTTTTATATACAACATAAACTTCTGTATGCTTTACTGATGCAATAACATCACTTTAGAATCATGAGAACTCCTAAATATTGATGATCTTCTGTACTGTTGGAATTGTTCCTGGTCACAAAAGTCACATGCAAAATTGTTTACATAAGCAATATATGCAAATAACTGTTAAGCATGATTTTAATTTATATACACTGCATGTGCGAAAATATTTATAAATCCTTTGTTAAAAACTTGCTGTATAAATTTTATTTTACCGTAAATGATCGATTAATCCCCTACTCCCGAATAAACCCCCTCTCCCAAAACCCATTTTGACAAATAAAACTTTACATGTACGTGAATTTTACGACGTCGTGTAACGATCTCATGTCTACATAAAGAACAGGCCTTGCCATGAGCAAATAACCTTCCGAGCAATTAATTGCTCGCGTCAGAGTGTCCACGTGACTCATGGCAAGGCCTGAAGAACCTTCGCATATCTTTTGTTTACACATGAACTTAATTGCTTTCTATTGTTATCGTTGTGCGCGAGTCATAACAATAAGATTTGATGAATCCTTTTGTTCTTACGTTGTAACATGCATGCTATTGTTTAACAGGGTTAACGATCACGAAAGCTATTAAAAGATATATATTTTTTAAAAAATGAATAAACACGCCTAAAGAGTTAAAGATTTTGTGTTTAATGTAAAATCATGTTTGTGTGAAGAATGTAAAATCAAAGCGATCATACTAAAACTTTTTATAATAACTTGTGCATTGCTACCTGTTTTTTTTATTTCTATTTTGAGAACACTGTTTCGATACTCATGTGCCTCGATTTTTGTGCATGCGGTTAAAAATAGTAGTTTCGAATACTAGTTTCGTTCAATCAAATTAAACTTACTTGACGAAGATTAAAATAAATAAAGTAATTTGCCATTTTCGTGAATCCCAAGTTTTATTAATTTTTGTTGCGTTGCGTTTTGTTGCATCGCCGTAGATCGTTTAAAAATCATGAAAATGGGATCGTAGATAGCGAAAAGATCGCCGTAGATCGTTTAAAATCATGAAAATGGGATTGTAGAAAGCAAAAACACCGCCGTAGATCGTTTAAAAATCATGAAAATGGGATTGTAGAAAGCAAAAACATCGCCGTAGATCGTTTAAAAATCATGGTCCCTAAATAAAATACAGGGTTGTGTAAAAACAATAAAATTGCGCGCAAAACACGAGATTCTATCAAAGTATCATAATCGTTTAAAAATCATGAAAATGGGATTGTAGAAAGCAAAAACATCGCCGTAGATCGTTTAAAAATCATGGTCCCTAAATAAAATACAGGGTTGTGTAAAAACAATAAAATTGCGCGCAAAACACGAGATTCTATCAAAGTATCATAATAAATCGCATGTAAAAGCAAAAGAAAATACGTTGCCGTTCATGAGTAGAAACAATAAAAACTTAAAGCTTTGTTAAATTTTATATTTTTTCTTCTGTTGATCCCTTGACAGCTATAGCAATTAAATACAACAATGAGTTACGCAAAGTTTACATGAGCTAATTAAAGTTCACATGTGAGACATGAACTCTATTGTTTTCAACATGCAAAAATAGCTCATGTATTTAACAATAGGTTAACAATAACAACGAAAGTTCTGACGCTACCGAAGGTTCGTGTGAAGGTGATAAATATCGTGCACATGTAATGTTACATTTAAGCGGTACTGTATTTATTTTGCAGGTTGAGGTATTAATACCACTCGTGGTTATAATATCCAATTCAAAGTTAGGGTGTTTTTTTTTTCCAACTTGTCGAACAATATATTTCTGAATATCTTGCTCCCTGTCAAAGCAACATACTTTGCTGGAACAACAAGTCCGACCTCCCTTTTTCTCTTTCCAACCAAATGCTTCAAGTTTGTTTTCAGGCGCTGCGTTTAGAAAGTTTGTAAGTAAACAAGAAATTTCTATTGGTAGATGTCCAACCAGTAGTGTTACTTCATCGGTTGATTTAAAAACGCCAATAGCATTTTTATTATATACGATTGCTTCTTCCTGGGTGTTTGTTTTGCATATTAATTTTTGTCCAATATGTGTCTTTATAAATATGATGTCCACGAATAGCTGTCTGAACTCAATTTTAAAATTCATTTAATACGATACTGACAATGCTCTAGACATCTTTAAAAGTTTTATTCGTCGTGACAAATAAAACCAACGTTATAATCGTATCATTCTCGCTCTGAGAATTCGAATTCAAATGTTTAGGTAATTTGAATGTTTTGTTTTTGAATAGAATTTTGTTTCAATTCTTTTATTTTAATTGCGAAAATGGAACTAGAAGAGCCAGCAACTACTTCTCACAAAGGAGAGAAAATAAGTTCTTATACGATTAAGTTTAAACTTGAAGTTGTTGAATTTGCGGAAAACAAATCAATTGGGGCTGCTGTGGTGAAATATAGAGTTGACCGCCATTGTATTCGTGATTGGAAGAAAAAAAAGGATGACTTACAAGAACTTTCAAAGTCAGTTAGTAACAAGAAAAGAAAACGTTTACAAGGGGCTGGCAGAAAACCATTGAGCGATGAAATGGAGGAAAAAGTACTAGAATGGATTGTTGAACGTCATACAAAGATGCTTCGTGTGTCAAGGAAACTTATCAGGAAGAAAGCAATTATTGTCTATGGAGATTTGAAACGTACAGATCCAGATATGACGAAAAATTTGAAGCAACGAATGGTTGGCTTTTTAAATTTATGAAACGAAATAAATTATCGTTGAGAAGAAAAACCCGATCTTTTAGTAGCTAAAATCGTCTCGTACATATTACGTGTTAAAAGATTACAATTGAAATATTCATACCAACCAGCCGATATTATATCATTTGATGAGACACCTATTTGGGCAGATATGGTGTCAAACACAACAGTAGATGTTATTGGGAAAAAAACTGTTAGTATGAAGACAACCGGACACGAAAATGTTGTGTAACCGTTGGACTGGCTGCGAAAGGCAATGAAACAAAACTGAAGCCCTTCATTGTATTCAAGGGAGGAAAGCGTGATGTTGAAAAAATGAAGAAAGAGTATGGAAATAGGTCCATAATAGCTTCCTCGACAAACGGATGGATGAATACCGATCCAACAGTTAGTTGGACAAATACTGTTCTTGGACAGTTTAAATTTAAACGCAGATTGTTAGCTTGGGATACATGAGTGTCATTTAATGCCAGTTGTCGGAGCATCTCTTAAAGCTAAAAAGATTGACACCGTTTTGGTCCCTGGAGGTTGCACTAAATATATTCAGGCGTCGGATGTTAGTTGGAACAAGCCGTTTAAAGCATATTGCACAGAGAAATACGATGAATGACTTGAAACCTTTGGAATTCATCAAGTAACCGATGGCGGGAATATGAAACCTCCGCCTCGCAGCATAATTGTAAACTGGATTCTTGATTCCTGGAAGGAGCTGCCAGCTGAATTAATACGTAAATCGTTCAAAGCGTGTGCCTTAACATCAGCTACTGATGCAGGCCATTTCTTGAATAAAACTATGCCAGAGCTACAAAAAGCAACCGCTAGAAAAATTCTGAGTGCTATGGTGTGCGAAAAATCACACTCATAAGCAAAATTTACAAGTACGATGTGAATATTTGCAAGTGTGATTCACACTTAACTATTTTTTGTTTACCGCAACGTTATATGTTATTTAAGCTGTACAGAAATGAATTTTGTAAAACGTATTAACCACAAGTGCAAGGTTGAAACAACGTTGAACGTGATGATGTGTTGGCAGATTTGCTATATGTTTTTGGCATTAAATATATTTCTAGACATTTTTGATTTCTCTTTCCCCTTTTCAAAATATTTTTTAAACTTTATTCAACATGTTTTTTCTTTGGTATTACATGACGAAAACATTCGTCCGAAAGCTGTATTAAGGTACAGGACACCTAACCTCTCCCATGTTCTGGTTATATTTAACTTGCATTGGTGCGCACTCTTCTTGCAGTATTCTCTGTGACGATGAAGGTCGGACTGACTGGTGGCATGGTTCCAAATGGTCTTCCGTCTTTCGTTCGAGTCTCAGTGTAATGCACCAGCCGAGCATAAGAGTGTCAGCATAAAGGAAAGGGGCCGACTTTAATGTTCTCTATACTTTTTAAACAAATCAATCACGAAGAAATGAATGTTACGTAATCAGCGTAATAGCCTTTTTCATCGCTCTATAATATTTTAGAAAAGGAAAAAATTCATGAGTGCGATAAAAAGCACTCATAATTTTTTTACGAGTGTGCGGGCGAGTGCGCGTGCGATCGCACTCGTCTCAAGGAATGGCCTGCTGATGGGAGCGAGGATAAAGAGATCCATTGTTTCAAAGAGCATCAGCCCTGTCAAGCTGGTCTTGCAAAGTTACAACGTTACAGAGTGAAAGGTCAATGGAAATTACATCACACTTTTGTTTTCTAGACATGTTTAAAATATATACATGCAGAAAATATTCCTTTATATATTATATTGCCGACTAAAATTTGTTTAATCAGGTAAATATTTTATCCCTAGTGATCAGAAGCAGAGAGAAACAGATTTGCAGATGTGTTAAGAAGGGAAGACCAGCGCAATGAGGTATTCAAGATAGCAAAGCAAATGAAGAAGACTAATCAAGATGTTGTAAGTGAGAAGTGTATATGTAATGACGAAGGTGTTTTGGCTAGCACAGAGGAGGAGAAAAGGGTAGCTTGGAAGAATTATTATCAGAGGTTGCTTAACACTGAGTTTGATTGGGATGAGGATAATTTGTCTGATGATGATGTTGTAGAAGGGCCAGCTATGCAGATCAAGACAGAATGGGTAGTGGAGGCTATTAGGAAATTGAAGATTGGCAAGGCCGCAGGAGTATCAGGTATTGTTGCAGAGATGGTAAAAGCATCTGGATATATTGGAGTTGAGCTTATTACAAGTCTTGCTAACCAGATTATAAAGGATGGTGCTATTCCGAGTGAGTGGCAGTCGAGTGTAATAGTGAATTGTTTCAAGGGCAAGGGTGATGCATTAGAAAGGGGTAACTATAGAGGTTTGAAGTTGGTTGATCAAGTAATGAAAGTTATTGAAAGAGTGATTGATAAGTTACTTAGAGAAAGGATTGATATAGATAAGATGCAATTTGGTTTTGTTCCAGGGTGTGGCACTACAGATGCAATATTTTTACTCAGACAGCTTCAGGAAAAGTATTTAGGAAAGAGAAAGAATCTCTATTTTGCCTTTGTAGATTTAGAGAAAGCTTTTGATAGAGTGCCACGTAAAGTTATTTGGTGGGCTATGAGAAAATTAGGTGTGGATGAGTGGCTAGTTACGATGGTACAGTCTATGTACAGCAATGCTAGAAGTCGTGTCAGGATTAACGATTCACTTAGTGATGAATTTAGTGTAAATGTTGGTGTACATCAGGGTTCTGTACTTAGTCCTTTGTTGTTTGTTCTAGTTTTAGAAGCGCTGTCGATGGAGTTCAGAACAGGTTGTCCATGGGAGTTATTGTATGCAGATGATTTGGTTCTCATAGCAGAGTCGATGGAAAAAAATAATAATAATAATAAATATTTAAAGTGGCTAGCCCAGAAAATCACAAAAACCTATAGTTAGTGGATTGTTTCCACTGGGGGCCACTAGAACAAAAAAGAAACAAAAAATGATAAAACTTAGACTGCCTCAGCTCAATCAAACATAGTAACATTTATAATCTGTGAAAATTGAAAAGAAAAAGAATAAAAAACAAAAATTAAAAAGTTAAAAAGTGATCTCCATTAGAATTTGCCAAATACATTAGAGATGGAAGTCTTAAACGAAAGCAGACTTCCATCACAGGTCACTTGGTCTGGAAGATTATTCCACACTTTTGCAGCTCTAAATGGGAAGGCTTTTTTGCCAAATTCCGTGTTGACCAAGGGAAGTGTGAACCTGTTTTTTGAAGCTCCTCTTGTTTGATGATTATGACAGTTTTTTGTCAAAAGTAATTTTGAGCGCATGTAATCAGGAGCAATGTGATTCATGGCTTTGAAAACTAATATGGCATCGTTTTTGATGAGTAAATTATTCATTGAATATTCCCTCTCTTTCCCAAGAAAGGTACGGACACATTTTAATCGTTTTTCTAGTTTTCCCAATCTACCTTGGGTGGCACAAGCCCATGCCGAGGAGCAGTAGTTGAAATATGGCATGACAAGTGCATTAATTAAAAGGTTTTTTGTGTGAGGTGTTAAACAGGATGCAATGGTTCTAATTTTAGAATATTTAATTAGTATTTTTCTATTTATGTCATTAATGTGCTTTTCCCATTGCATTTTTTGATCAAATGTTACCCCAAGATATTTAACTTTTTCGCTCCTCTTCAAAGGAATACCCATATAGTTGATAGTTTTGTTCTCAACTTTTTTTAACTGGCTGTGGTTGCCGAAAAAGATTGTTTCAGTTTTGTCCGTATTAATAGTCATTTTGTTATTATTCAGCCAGAGGTCGACTTGCGAAAGTTCTAACTCGACCTGGGAGACAAGGGTATCCAAGTTTTTATGAGACGAAATAATTATTGTATCATCTGCATATAGATGGTGGTAGTTTGAATTGATGACAGATTTTAAGTCATCAATATACAAAAGAAAGAGCAGGGGCCCCAACACAGATCCCTGCGGCACCCCAAAAGCGTCTTCCTGAAGCAGATCTGATCCTGTGTCGTTTACAAGAGTCAGCTGCATTCGGCCCGTTAAGTAGGACTCGAACCAGTCAAAGGCAGCATCTCTGATGCCAAAACACCATAGTTTTTTTAACAAAATTTTATGATCAACAGTGTCAAAAGCTTTTTTAAGGTCAATGAGCACAGCACAAACAAAGTTATGTTGGTCGAGCTCAGTAAGAATAAAATCAGAGACATCGACTACTGCAGTTTCTGTGGAAAAGAGTTTTCGAAATCCGGACTGTCTGTCATTCAGGAAGTTGTGCTCAGAAATAAAATGAGACATTTGCTCATGCACTAACTTTTCAAAAATTTTCATAGGAATTGGCAAAATGGAGATAGGCCGATAATTAGTAGGATCTGTTTTATTGCCACTTTTAAAAATAGGCGAGACCCTTTTAGTCTTCCAACATTTAGGTACATAACCAGTAAATAAAGATTTGTTGAAAAGACTTGATAAATAAATACTTAAAACTGACGAACCTGCTTTTAGCAGTCGTGAACCAATTCTGTCCAAGCCTGTAGCTTTATTAAGTTTTAGTGAACTAATTATTTTCTCGACACTTTTGGTCTCAATACGAGCCCACCGAAAATCGTGTCTGCTAACAGGTGGATTAACATTAGTAGTGTCAGAAGAAAATTTAGAGGCTAGTTTGGCACCAACACTGACAAAAAATGAATTGAATGTGTTGGAAATTTCTTTTGGGTGAGAAGTTTCTGTACCATCGTTTTGGACTACTCGTTTTATCGAGGTAGTATTGCCTGACTTATCAGGAACCAGTTTTTTTAGGGTTTTCCAAAGTTGTTTTGGCCGTTTTTGAAAGTCCTGCAAAACGTCATTATAGTACTCGTTTTTGAGTCGATTTTTGAGACCTATTACCTGGTTCCTTTTTTGTTTGAAAGCTTCCCAGTCTATGATGGATTTTGTTTTTGATGCTTTCCGTTTCAAGAAGTCTCTTTCTTTGATGGCTATTATTAATTCATCAGTGACCCATGCCTCAACACGGCCAGAAAATCTATGTGTTTTGAAAGGGGCATGTTTGTCAGCCACTGTTTTAACATTTTTATTCAGTTTCTCACATGCTTCATCAAGGTCATCATAATTATTAAAATATGACCAGTCTAAATTCCTGAGGTCCTTCAGAAAAGCCTCTTCACTGAAGTTCTTGTAGCTACGAACCTTGCATGTTTTAGGTTCAAATTTTGGCCTTTTGAATTTTCTGATCACATAAACTAAATTGTGATCACTGATGCCTAAATCCATGACACCAGTTTTAGAAATACAAGAACTGTTAGAAAGTATCAAGTCTATAAGAGTGCTACTATTTTCAGTAACACGAGTTGGCTCCGTAATATGTTGTTTTAGGAAAAGAGTGGAGCATAATTCCTTTATTTTGGAGGAAAGAGCATATTTTAAAAGCATGTTACAGTTAAAATCTCCCAAGATAAAAACTTCTTTTTCTTTTGGGAGCTTGTTAAAACACTGTTTAAAATGAGTACACAGGTTTTCAGTACTCTGCAAATCACTACCTCCAGGTGGCCTGTAAACCCCACACACGTAAATAGGTTTAGTTTTTTTCAGGCACACTTTCACCCATAGTGATTCAACATTTTCGAAGTAAAGGTGTTTCAAAAGGTGGCTATCCAAGTTTTCATTAACAAAAATCAGACATAGCCATCAATTTTAACGTCATTGTCAGTGATGGTGTCATCAATTTTGGTTTCACAGATGGAGAATACATCAAGTTTTGTTTGATGTAGCAGAAGTTTAACATAGTCTAGTTTGGATGACAGACCATTAATGTTGAGATGGGCCATTTTTAAGTCCTTCCCATTTCTGATTGCCTCAAAATCAAAGTTTTCATCAATAGTAATATTGATGTTGTCCGGAATTTCGTCACCAAATGACTCCTCATTAGCAAAGGGCAAATTACGAGAAAGACAGGGACTGCAAACGAAAAACAGTTTATCTTCAGGAGTCTTCATAAATTGTTGATATTTTTTATCAGAAATGCGCTCACATTTTTTATGAGCCCATAATCCACACTTGTCACAAGAAAGTGCTTTGTGTGTTTTTGCCACAGGTTTTAAGCATGAAGAACAGGGATACTTAACAGGACCTGGGTTGAGGCAGATGTCCCCTGACAAGAGGATTAAAAAATAGAAATACTTGTGCCTGCTTGGCTTAAGTTTTGATAAAGCCATTAATTTTAATTGGAGAGTGAGCTGGCTTTCAGAAACTCTATTGCAGGCATCAAGTGAAGAGATAGAAAAGAAACTCCTATCTAGTCGACTCATTTCGTTGTTGTTGGGTGAGCTACTTTTGAACGAAGGTTTTGTATTGCTCAAAAATACAACGAACACAAATATCAGTTTTAGCGTAAATGTGGGGTTTCCTACCTGAGTAAAGTTATTTTTAAGTCGTAGGGAGATCATTCTACGGTTATGTGCTCTTCCAAAACTATGTTTGAAGGATCTGAGGCAAGCCTATTTCCTTAGGATGTTACACAGAAGGAGCAGCAGGAACCCACAACACAGCAAAGCTACCATATTAGATGATAGATGGATAAAAAACTGACTGGGATAAAAACAATTTATTATCAAAAACAATAATTTAAAAACTAACAAAACAACAAATTAAGGAAATGAAAAGATATAAATGAAGTAAAGAAGGCAGTACAATATATAATAAATCAAAAAGGACTTAGCTGTCAAAGCAGGAGCTCTTCAAGCTTTAGTCTTCTTTTTTCTTTCTTCGACTTAGCGCGCCAAGACCGGAGCGTTTTAGATACGTCCGACCTCAACGAGAGCTAAGCACGGAAGAATTAGTTGAAAAGTTTGAGAAGTGGAAGAAAGGACTAGAAGAGAAAGGGCTAAAGGTAAACACAGCAAAGTCTAAAGTCATGATTAGTAGCATTGCAGCCAAGTGTGACCCCGTAGTTGGAAAGTGGCCTTGTGGAGTTTGCAGGAAAGGGGTTGGTAGTAACTCAATTTTTTGTCAGACTTGCAAGCATTGGGTACATAAGAAGTGCAGTAGTATTAGTGGAAGGTTAAGAGCTGACATTCAGTTTGTATGCAAGCGTTGCAAAGGTGAGATTATAGAGAATGAAGTATTTCCAGCTTTAATGATGTACAACAGTGGCTCGTTAGAGATAGTTGAGAACTTCTGTTACTTAGGTGATATGTTGGGCAGTGAAGGGGGTGTTGGAAGAAGTGTTACTTGCAGGATAGGTTCTGCTTGGAAAAAGTTCAGAGAGTTACTTCCTTTGTTGACTAGCAGAGTCCTGTAAATTGAGGTAAAAGGTAGGTTGTATGAGGCCTGTGTAAGAAGTGTTATGTTGTACGGTAGTGAGACATGGGCAGTGAAGCAGGAAGATCTTGACCGTTTAGAAAGGAATGATATGAGAATGGTTAGGTGGATGTGTAACGCCAGTCTGAGAGACAGAAAGAGTTCAGAGCTAAGAAGCAGGCTAAGTCTCCGTAGAATTAAAGATGTTATCCAGATAAAAAGATTGAATTGGCTGGGGCACTTGGAAAGAATGGAGGAGGATAATTGGGTAAGAAAGTGTAGAGACTTGATAGTTCCTGGGGCAAAGCCCAGAGGCAGACCGAGAAAGACTTGGCAGGAGGTTATAAGGACAGACTTGATACAGAGGAAGTTGAGTTTAGATCTAACACAGTCTAGATCAGATTGGAAGAGGGTCATTAATATACCCCGTCCAACCCATGCTAGCATGGAAAACGGACGTTAAGCCGAGAATGATGATGATGATGATGATGATCTCAGTAACTTGCCCAGAATTTAAAATTGCTGGTTAAAAAAATCAAAATTATCGTAGAAAATATCATAAATATCATGGGTTTTCATATCATATCATGGGTTTTTTGTAAGATGGAACTACTTAAGAGATGAATGCTATTAAAAATATCAAATTCCATGTGCATTCTGCAAAGTCAGACCAATCTGCAAACTTACTCAAGAACAGCACCTTGTGGGCAGGACAATGGTTTTGCATTAGTGAAGAAAATAATAAAACAAATGTGTCATTAAAAAAAGTGTTTTATATACTGTGATATAATTTCTCTGGTAAATTTTGTAAGAACATGGATTTTCAAAAGTTTATGTTTGCAAAATCTTGTAAAGGCCCCGCAGCAAGAGGTTTGTCACACTTAGCGGTTTTGTTTGTTAACATTGCTGCCTCCCTTCACCGCAGGTTTCGGACCTGATCACATGAAGTGATGTTAACCCTATGGAAAAGCATAGTATTACCTTGAATCTAATATTAACAGCAGTAACTACTGCTACAACTACAGCTGGCCTCATTTAAGTTGAAATTGATTCAGTGGTACTTTATCAGCAAAATCAAAAGGTAAATACGTCTCTGAATATTTGAAATCACAACTTATACTCACTTCAATGGCGCCATGAACGATACAGAATTATCTATATTTCGAAAATCATTGAAAGCTCGGTTCCTTGGTCCTCGTTTTTTCTCCATTGATTCCAATGATCTACCTGATAATGTTGATAATGGTGAGATTGATATGTTTGCTGATGATTCAACATCGTTTTGTATCACAGGTTCGTTTGAACAAGCATTTCTTGAAATCCAAAGAGTATTAAATCAAGTTAGCAAGTGGGCTTCTCTGAATGGCTTCAATATTCATGCAGGTAAAACAGAAATTATGTTTATGTCTCGTAAACAGTTCATTGGTCCATATCCACATTTTAAATTGAATGAAAATACAATTAGTGTTACCAGCTCCACAAAATGTCTTGGTCTTATCATTGACAATAAACTGTCTTGGAATGACCAGGTACATAAAGTATGTAAAGATTTTCGATCGAAGGTAAAGAAGCTATACTCAATGAGGTTTATGGAACCTGGTGATTTGAAATCGATTTATTTTGGTGGAATACTTCCATCTGTGCTGTATGGTATAAGTGTTTGGGGTAACAGTTCGTCTACGCTTATGAAACCAATAGAAAGTATTCATTTAAAAGCTGCCAGGTTCATCGGTTGAATCAAAAAGAATGTGAGCGATGAAACTGTTCTTAAAACATGTAACTGGAAACAAGTTAGCTGGTACTACAAGAGACATGTTGCATGTTTAACATATAACATTTACAACAAATTGTCACCATTTCCTTTAGCATCTCTAGTTGAAAAACAATCGACCACTCGCTGTACTCGAAAAAATATCCTCATCAAACAGTCACAATTTCAAACTATTCGATATAAAACATCATTTCGTTATAGAGCCTCGGTATTGTGAAACAATCTAGCAGATGATATAAAACGGAAATGGTATGAAACCTTCAAACTAGACCTAACAAAAGACGTTTCAATTTTGAATCAAATTCAGTTTCAAACTTTATTTCTGGTAAAGCACTAGATGATGCTTATGAGTATTATTAAACTACAGAGTTTAATGTTCCCTGCTTTGTGGCCATATCTGGTTGGTTGTCTGCATTGTCCCAGTGTTGCTGGCTTCGGGGTAGTTCAGAGTGAGAAACCAATGAGGCCATCCCATTGGTTTTTTGTGCTTGGAGCTGGGATGGTTCGGAGTGTCAATCTGGTATGGGTACACATCACAGAAGTGATTTGTGTGAAATACTGTCTTATTGCCTGTCTCCGTGATTGCTATTGACACGCCTAGTGCCTACAAATGACTCTTTCCCTGACGTTGTGAGAAATTTCTTGTGTGAAGTGCCTTTGTGAAGCACACTATGTAAGTACATGAGATTCTACTAGAGATGGAAGAGTATGATTTCAGAAACAGGCAAACTTCTGAATCTTTTCATTGACCTCGTTTCCTCTTTTATTTTGAATTTGATATTTATTTTATCTTAATATTTTAACACTAAATTTTATCATTTTATTTAAATTTCAGGGTTAACCCTGGTTATTTTATTTCTATTGTGGAAAACCTTTTATTCAGTGTCTGAAACAAGCTAACCGAAGGCGTTAAGGTAATAATCTACTATTCCAAGGAATACTTCAAAATGTGTGTTTTCAGTAAGGTTTTCTTATGTGCAAGCTTATGGGTTGCTTTTACAATCTACAACTTAAGCAATACAGCTATGACTTTTCTTTGCATCATGACAAGTTTATGTTCTGGGTTATAAATTTTGTTAATTTCATGTACTTGTATATAATGCATTGTTTTAAATTTTATATTTTCAGGAGGTCCACATCAGTTTTTAAACTGCCATTGTAACTAACCTTCTTTAACAAATAAATTATCTATCTAACTATCTATCTATCTATCTAAACCTTGATTACAATAGATTAAAAGTATTTATTAACCCACGTCTGAGTAGGAAATATTTATTACCAAATGTGATGTTCAGTAATTTTGGATGATCATCTTCAAACATCACTTAAAAACTATCAAAAGTAAGGATCAAATGTTTTTCATTGTGAAACACTACCCTCTTTTAGTGGACAAAATCTGCTAAAATCAACAAATATCACATGATACTTTTTAAACAATTACAGGTTCGCATTTTTTAGGGTAGTCCTTATGGCTTGAGGCAAAACACAACAACATGCATGCGGTAAGCTCTTCATAAATCGGGGGTTATTTCTCATAAAATCTTTGTTTTCTAACTTCAAATTGGACATATTGTGTAGTTTTAGGTGAGTTTTGCTAATTTAGTTTTACTAAACTTCAGATACTTGTAGTTCTCGTTTAAGCAAAGCTTCCTCTGTGAGACTTTGACCCTAAAAGTCGAAGGTACCACGCAACATTGCAACCAGGGGAAACCATTTGCCAATGGTTATGTTCATGAATTGCACACATTTCACAAATTTTCTTACTCGCTAAAGTTTCAGCAGTTAGCCAGTTCCGGATAATGTACAGATATGATAACTGTTTCCACGTTGAGAAACATTCAAAACTTTTTTTGTAAAAATATCGGAAATAGCTAGTTTCCAAATACGGCAACCGACTTCAGTTTTTCTGTCTTTTACAAGCAACCTTGGCCTGCCTTCTGCATTATAATTTTTCAACCCATAGAAATCTCCACTAATGAACATAAAAATATTATATGGAATTGTGGTGTACTGTAGGGGTTCTCTCACTACTGGAGTTCTTATTAAATTTACCTCCGTCTTAAAGCTATTTAACCCCCAGCCAAACACAAAAACAGTTTCCAAAGTGAGAAACGATTTCTGTCTTACAAAATAAAACATAAAATCTAGTTTCTGAATTACCAAAATTTTCTCTGTTTAAATAGTTTGCATATACAGAAACTGCTAGCTAGCTAACTAAGCTAGCTAAAGAGCTCGTTATACTTGGATGGTAGTTACAATATGTTTATTTATAAAAACACACAAGAACACTCCTATAATTAAAAAACAATACCAGTGGGGAGAATAAGAATTGAGCCTTAAGGATTTATCTCGGTAGATTACCCAAAAAATAAGATAATATGTGTTTTCGTTTTCTTCTTCTTTTTAAGATACTGTAGCTGCCTGCTTTGTTTTGTTTATATTTTTTGTCGGATTTACTTTCCCGCCAGTATAACGAAGAGCGAAGTAGACATTTTCTGACAGCTAGCCTTCGATCAGATGTTTATTTTTTCGAAATATCTGCATATTTCCACCAGGCTATAGCAAATAACGTCGATCTTGCAACTCGCGCAAAATTTACGTCACAACATAATGGCGTAGGTGCTGCTCTCTTCCTAAAAAGGTTTCTGTTGATTTTTGCCAGGTATTTTTTGCAAAATTGCCATGGATTACGAACTAAACACTGTAAGCATACGTTCAATCCCCGAAGAGGAATCCTTGAGATTATTATTTTATCATGGTGGTAAAAGGTTTGATTTTAATCGAAAAAAGCGCGAGGAAACAAAAAAAACTTTACAACGAATTTTATTAAAACTTCAGCCAAAGCAGAATAAAAAGAAGAGCAAAATCGTAGAGAGTTCAGAGAGTCTGTCAAACGTCCAAGTGCAAAAATTTAACGTAATACTTGTAGATGACGAGGAGAATTTGATTGACGAAAACAAAACAAATGAGGAAGCTTTTGTGAATGGAAATATTTTGCTAATTAATAATTTTTCGTACAAATTAGTTCTTAACCCACCATCAGTGTTGCAATTATCTTTACCAACTAGTATTATGGCTGGGTTCTTTGTCTTTCCAGATGTCCAGCTAGAATTTTGTAATGTTCAGGAGTCAAAATTTTACTGGTATTTATCAAGTCATAGGGATCACAAAAGCAAAGATAATGTTTGGAAGTTAGTTGGTGAAGACTTTACATATTTGCCATCAGTCAATGATATATCATATTATATAAAGTGTCTGTGTATTCCAGGTGGTGTAGCAGATGATGTATGCCCTGAAGAAATTGTATCTCTAGAGCCAATATCTGCCGGTCCTGGTATTTGCCTTTTTGATCAAAGGCATTTATATACGCAAGCATTTTTAGGTCCAAATGAATTTAGAGTTGCCTCTTACAATATTCTTGCTGATGTCTTTGCTGAAAGTGATTTTGCAAAAGAGGTACTTTATCCTTATTGTCCAGAATATGTGATTAAATCAAGCTATCGCAGGCAGTTGATTATAAAAGAGTTGATAGGTTATCATGCTGATATTATTTGCCTGCAAGAATGCCAATCCAGTATGTATGAAACTTACTTAAAACCCATTTTAGAAATGAATGGTTATAAAGGATACTTAACTTTAAAACTAGGTGAAATGCCTGAAGGTGAAGCATTGTTTTTTAACTCACAAAAGTTTACGCATGAGAAAGATTGGAGTATATCTGTAAGAGATGCATTATACCTTGAATGCAATAAAGAGTTATTGTCAGAACTTGTTGAAGATCCTGCTTTTCTTGAAGCTGTTCATAAAAAGACAGCTGTTGGTCAAATCCATTTATTAAGAGAGAAAAATGAAACTGAAAGACTTTTAGTGGTTTTGAATACACATCTTTATTATAAAAGGTTTTCACAACGTGTACGTCTCATTCAAATATCAGTTCTGATGAATTATCTACATAGAATTTTGCAGGATGAAGGAAAAGATGTGTCAGTTCTTCTGTGTGGCGATTTAAATAGTTTAGTAGAAGATGAATTACTTTGTTATTTAAATGGTGAAAAGATTGATTCAGCAAATCCTGTGTGGTATATTAATGAAGGAGATGGGTCACAAGTTGAAGACATCAACATGTTTACCACAAACCTAACCTGTCCAATTCCATTACAAAACAAAAGTGGTTTTCCACCATTTACCAGTTATGTACCACATTGTAAGACAACACTTGATTATGTGTTTAGTGTTGCCAAAATTGAACGTACAGGATTTATACCTCTCCCTAAAGCAAGTGATATTGATCCTTATGTTGGTTTACCTTGTGTCGTGTCAGGATCTGATCATCTGGCATTAGTTTTAGATATGATGTGGAAGTAATCAGTAATAAGAATATTTTATACTGTATTTTTTCTGTGCTCAATTGTAAGAGTTGAGGAATTTAATTGGTCTAGTGGGTAATTTTTACTGAATTCTGGAAAGTGTATATATATACACATTTTTTAAAAAAAAAACCATTTGTAAGAAAATTTAAAAAAAGATTTTACTACTACCTATAAACTTACCCCTTTTTTCTTATAATTGAAGTCGCAGCATGTCAGCCTCGTTCCCCTTCTTAAGCACAGGAGATATAATTCAAATATATGACTTAGATGTATATTGTTTTTATTTAAATAAAGAATTCCTAAACCAATATCAATTTTTGCTATTTTATATGTTATTTATTTATCGCATTATTTAATGCACAAACCTTGCATTTTGCAAACATTCATTATTTTTAGGCTGCAATACCTACCTATGGAAGTAATTTATCGCAGGCGCTTTTTTTTTTACTATTTCCGCGAAATATTTCGAGGCACTTAATTCGCGAAAATAATTTCCCGCAATATTTTTAATATAAACAATTCTCTAAAAATTTTCACTTAAGCTGACTTTCGAAATACTAAATTTATTTTTGGAACTTCTTATTTTGAAAAACCAAGATGTTCCGCAATAATCTGGAATATGTTTAATTCACGAAAATTAATTCCTGCGAAATACTTTTTTTTTTGGCCATTTATTCCAGCGAAAAAACACTGTTTTCCCCATTTAATTCATGTAACAGATATGCATGCATTATTATTATTGAAATTATTTACCCAGGATAACCTCTTCAGTTCCTATTGGTACTGCTATCAACGAGGGTCCTGCGAAGGGGGTCCTAGCGCATTTAAAGCTCCCATTTGAGCTACGAAAGTCGTGCAAGCACAGCAATCGCTCAACTAGACAACCGCCTAAGATATCAATCCTATTCTCATGCTGAACGCTAAGCAGAAAGGATAGATTCACACTTTTATAGTCTCTGGCATGACTCGGCCGGGGTTTGAACCCAAGACCTCCCGCACTGGAAGCGAACGCTCTACTCTACTATAGCGAAGGCATCAGTCAAAAACGAACAATACGGCAGTGTGAATTTTACAATCTGCATTATTCAATAATGCAGATTGATCCCGGGGTCAGAAAAGATACAAGATGCCCTGGGGACGAGGTTGCGTTACAGAT
The DNA here is from genome assembly GCA_030067915.1 of Hydractinia echinata. NCBI lineage: Eukaryota > Metazoa > Cnidaria > Hydrozoa > Anthoathecata > Hydractiniidae > Hydractinia > Hydractinia echinata. The sequence goes on from JASGCC010000064.1 coordinate 117,396, forward strand.
ACATTATTAGGCGAAGAAAATTTGTCGCTGATTTAATTTGGCAATTTTAGTGGGTTTTTTAGTGTTTGTCAGTTTGACAACATTTTTGCCACTTCCGCTAAATTTTCTGCACCAAAATTTCTTTCGCGTAAGCCTCAAGGACACAAGATACTTCTCCTCCAATTTGTTGAAGAATTTCTTGCGTTTTATTTATTTTTTAACAGTATGTGGAGAAAAGTAACTCACCTATTATTTTTAAATCGCCATATTTCCCCCGTAAAATTAATACTTAAAACTGTCATTCGCAATGCTTATGTCGTAGTTTTTTTAATTTACGAAAGAACCAAATGGCGCAAAGATATTCTCTGAAAAAGTACCTTGTTTAAAACTTAGAGCCAACCTCGAACCCAGGGCCTGTAGCGTTTTTTGATATGAAGATGAACCGTTTCATCCTCATATAAAAAAAACGCTACAGGCCTGGGATCGAGGTAGACTTAGACCTTTATTTTATTTTGTTGTAAAAGCAGGGTAGCTAGTATAGGGGGTCCGGATGTACAGGATTTTTTTCACGGTCAAACTCTCATAAAAAATATCATATCACAAAATTCATGCCGTGTTTATCCATGCATATCAAGGTAAAGTCCTATAATTGCTGTGCTTAGTCATGCATATCAAAATCAATGCTGCAAATGAGGTAAATTCCCCCCTCCCCTACAAAAAAAATCCTCTAAATATCATCAAAAATTAACGCATGCGCAGTAAAGATGTGAATCAAACTGTGTTATAAAAATACTACTACTAATAAATGTGCATTAATTGTCAGAGAAAATTTGATATATTTGGAAGTGCAGTAGTCATGACCTTTATAGCTGGTATTGGTCTCTCCCTACCACTAATGGCCTTAGCATTGGTACAAGAATCAGAGAAGGAGAAGGAGAATGAACGGCGGATTAAAGACCTAGAGGATCGTATTGATTACCCTCAAGAATTATAAGATAAATGGAGCAATGTACTGATTGTGAATGTATGCTGGATGAGTATGATAGGTGCACCTGCGGACGAAGGCTTATGGTACAGGCTAAAATACTGTGCTGGTACTGCTATCAAGAATATATCATATATAATGGAGGTAGTTGTGTATGTTCGAGCAGAAGCAATCCCCGGGCCTTGTTTAAAATTCAAATAAAGGATGCTGAAATTTGGAAATGAAATTGTGAAACCCCGAGAATTCTACAACTTTGCGACTACCTTTACCGATATCAATGATATCAACGTGGACCACCTGACAATGTCAGACCCCGTTCCTTCCAATGGAGATAAGGATCAAAGGTACATAATAGGATACCATACACGAGACCTCATAGTAGCCCTGAGGGTAAAAACACCAAAAATATGGTCCCCACATGGGGTCAGCCAATATAATACCAGTGCTGTACCTACAATGAGTCTTGATTTTGAAGAGTATCCTGATTGGATTGAAAAGTATCGCCAAATATGGGACAAGATATCCGAGTTGATTTCTGAGCAATTGACGACGGGGCCTGTGAAAAAGGACCGTTACATCAATGCCAAGCTCAAATACTACGCAATCACAACTAAATTCCATGGTATGCCAGTACCCTATGATGAGCCATGCCAAGCCAGTGCAATCATAGCTATTTCATCGGTATATGTACAGGGTAAAAACCACTACCCTCAGGTACATGTTGTGAAATGTCGGTATAAGGACTTCAAAAAAGAATGGCTGCTAAGTGAGGACTAAAAAGCCATACATTTTATAGATCTACGGGACCTATAAAATATATAAAACTAAGGCTTATAAACAGGTGGGGGCCCTAGGTACCGCTTGCATACTCCACAAATTGAAGTTTTTTTAAAACGTCCTGCCTCCCCTCTTCTCGCCCCTTCGCAACTAGCTGGGCACGCTCCCATTCGTTGATGGAGTCAACAATCCTCTTAACGCGCTGCCGTAGTTGTTCCTTCATTAGCAAATATTTTTGCTTCTCCTGCATAATAAGACTAAACTCATAGTCGCTAATAATCCCGTTTTCTACAGCCTTTGATATAAGATCAACAATGGAGTTCAATTTTGTTTCCGCGAGTAGCCTAATTGCCCCATGTTTCTTTGCCTTCACACGAATCCTCTTCCCAGCGTTTCTCAGACCTGCCTGTCCAACTCCCACGGCGATCGTAATGCCCCCCATTGCAATAGCCAAAGGTACCCCTAGGCCAGAGGCCATAGCTCCTATACCAAGCCCTGAAGTGATAACGCTGATACCTAACAGACCATGGTCGCAGTATCGGACCCAGGTCCCATGCATCTTAAAATTCTTGGCAAGCCTATCCCTTTCCTTAATTTCCCTTCTCAGGTACTGTTCAATTTCTTCGATCTTTTTAAGTCTATAGACTTGGCTTTCCTCGGGCATATCAGCACCTTCTGCAGGCGCGCTAGGCAAACTAGGGTACAGTTTGCTGATATCGCTCATCTTTATTCTATAAGCAGCTGCATCGTAATCCCGGAGAAGGATACATTCTTCTCATGATGATGTTCATCCGTAAGCATGAATTCTAGGCGATCCGTGGACCCCTTTAGGGGTAGGTAGATAGGGGTATCAAAAGTCCAACTCAACATGTCACCCCAAGCGTTTAATTCCTTGGTGGGCAGTAAGGCTAGAATTTTAGACTTTTTGCCATTTAGCAGGCAGTCGTCCTCATCTAACTGAGGACAAAGAAGTCTCAATCTGTGGTAGATGTCAGTCTTGTACTCGGAATCATAGTCACCCGCCTGGTAGTCTTTCTTAATAGGATCGTAGGGTAGACCCAAGAGCTCCTGCAGCTTGCGATGAATAAGAACAGTATGCCCTACACTGACACGTAGCCTGCAGAGTCCATTTTTTAGGACAAACAGCTTGATCTGCCTGACTGTTGACGATAGTTGCCAAGTCTTCAATCTTGTAGAGGCCGTTCATGATTTCAATACGAGTAACTGTCTGATCAGGTCCTGTCTTACGGATGGCGAAATCATTATCGCTGTAAATATTTAGCCACGTAGGTCTAATGGCTAGAGATTTTAAGGCAATTCTCGTGTCCTGTCCCAGATAGTCCTCAAACATCGTGGGCTTTTTGATATCAGTGATGTAGAGTTGCTTCATCCTTTTCTTCTAACAAGAAAGGAATGAATATCTACTCATACAACCCCAAGGCAAAGTACAAATCCAACAGGGGAGAATGGCCACTTGGTATAACAGGCCTAGAGCATCAGGACCTGTATGTGTCTACGGGGTTACACATTTCCGTGGCATTCCCTGAGTTTACAAAATACCCCATAAAGGTTACAAGTACCTACCTGAATGACCCTGTTATTCAAGGATGGACAAGAGGACAAGCCCTGGACTACTGGAATATTCAGGTGAATTTTGCTACCCATTGCGCAAGCACTGTATTAGGCATCTCCGCCAAGCACCTAACGGGCTCCGTGCCACTTGTCAACTCGATCTTTAAATTTCATATATATTACCACATGCGTCGCATTCTAGCAAGAATGAAAGTACCCATGTCTTTTAACGATGGTTTTAGTCAGTACAAAAACCCCTACTCAACCTCTGGCTACGCGCAGGTATGTCGTGAATATGGTGCGGACCCTAATAGCCTGTACAAAACCAAATCAGTAAGTGCATCATTGACCAACGGAAGATGGTGGCCACAGGTCGAGGGTGATTGGGCCAAATTCATCATGCCAACAAGTCAAGGCCTAACGTCGGAAGGTCTGACCAAACTAAGCGAAAGTATTCGGGTCTACGTAGTATTGTTACTGGGGTCGCAGGCAGGGGCAAAGGCATCCATAATCGGGTCTGGTGCGGATAACTACACGGCCCGGCAGATTTTGATACAAAAGTTTGAGAGTATGGTACAACGTCAGGAGAATGTAGGGCATGACATCACGGAATTCCAAAAGGTGCTGCAATATGCCCGAACGCCGGGGAATTCAAGTTACCTCTTATAGTTTGAAGTTCAAGATTGAGTCCTCTTCTTTCACGTTCAGTGATACCTTCTTCATCAGTGCCGCCAAATGAGGTTTGTTCTATAAAGCTATCCGCGGCATCCACAAATTCCTCCATCGATTCTATAGATTGCATCGAAATGCTATCGGCAGCCCTGTCCTTCCCCACAATGTCATCAATCTGTTGCCCAAGTGCCCGGGCCGCTGCCCTACCTTTGTTGGGTGTAGTGACATAGTCTGGGAAACCCATAGCCCGCACGAGGTCTACCTTCAAATTTGAGGATATGGCTCCGGACGATCTAAATCCAGCACCTTTTTCCTTGTAAATAAAATCTGTAATATCCATACCCTTGAAATAAAGACGTTCTCCCTCCACCTTAAAATCATCATGAGGTATCATTATAAGCTTTCCATCAGCCTCGTATCCTTACTAAGATGAGCGTACAGGCTATCAACTTTTGATTTTACTATTTTTTTCCTCTGCTCCTCAAGTCCAGACCCTGGAGCACCCTGTTGTTCTCCCTGGGTTGAAGGCCCCGGTGTTGATGGAGGTTGCTGCGTTGATGGAAGTTTTGACGTAGTATCATCGGGTTTATCATCATCCTTAAAAATATCGTGTTCATATCCTGGGTTATCAGCCATTTATTTAAAAAAATCCCCCCATAATAAATGAGTGCATTTGGAACTATATTGGACCCCTACGCAGAAACGAAACAGCTCTTTGCTCAAGGGTCGAAAACAGCGCGTCAAGGTAAGTCATATACCTTCCACAATCAACCAGAATGAGGACTTGTACGTGGATATTCCCAACCTAGGACATAATGATGTCATATTTCCGGGTAGCATCAAACTACTGTTTGACCTGGTGCTGACGGGGACTAACACGAAGCTTACCCTAGTCAGCAACATAGGGAAGAGTATAGTGCGAAATCTACGCATCACCCTGAATGGCAACGAGGTACAGAATATCAGTGACTACAAAAAGCTCGCGGCCTACAGAGACTTGTGGCTGCCTAAGTTTGATAGGGAGAACAACCTGATTTTAGAGGGAATCAACCCCAATGACGGTACCATAAGGGCTCTGCAGGTCAAAGCTACTGAGTACGTTGGGACTGATGAAGAGAAAGCCATCGCTGCGGCCTATAGTAACACCTTCTGTATCCCGTTGGGCAAAATGTTTGAATTGACGAGGGATCTCCCTTTTACCAGGCAGGGCTCCATGACCGCCTCCAGTTTGTCCTACATTTTGCCCCACATAGCGACGTGATCAAAGATGTAGGTACGGCTGGCGTGGGATTTACCGCGGCCAAGGCAGCCGACGCCACCTACAAGATAACAAACATTTCATTGGAGTTTGACAAGGTCAGCCACGAGGGCCTGGCGAGTGCTATGATGTCCCGCTATGCAAGATTGGCGCTACCATATGAACGGATACTTCGAAGTAAGGTGGTAACTATGAAAAAATCGGATACCAGCTATAACCTCCAGATCGATACCCCTGCCAAGAGTCTGAAAGGTGTCTTGCTACTCTTCGTGGACCCTGCAACAGTGAAGCCCTATGCCGGAAAGAATGAGGTCTTTTACAACCCAAAGATTGAGAAGATCTCGATCACTGTGGAGGGTGAACCAAATGAGCTATTCTCGCACGCGATGCTTGGTAAGGATCATTTTGAGGGGGTTGCGAACCTCCTCGGGGGCCACGACTTGGAGGTAACGATTGGCCAATTCTTCAATGAACGGTATGCGTTGTTTATCGATTTCAGAGCAAGCCCTGATCATACCGTACATGGTTCCGGAAGACCCCTACAAAGGCTTAGTGATGGTATAACGTTGCACATGACCAAGAAAGCCGACGGCACCGGGGATTTCAGGTGTTATGTATACCTGCTAATGGATGCCCAGCTAAACATCCTAGATGGCCGTTATCATTCTGTGGAGTACTAGTGACCACAACTCGTATTTGTTCTCTGAGGACAAATACGAGTTAATATGGAAGAAAACAAGAGCTGCTCAAATTGTAAAAAAGTGTTAACCCTAGATGCATTTAGGGTGATGAAAAATGGAAAACCAACAAAAAGTTGTATGGTTTGTCTGGATAAAAAGAAACAGCGGCGTGCCAAAAACAAGTGCCCCCATGGTAGGCGGAGGGAGCAGTGCAAAGAATGCAAGGGCAATCAGATTTGCAAACATCAAAGGATGAGGGCCTATTGTAAGGAATGCAAGGGTAGTCAGATTTGCGAGCATGAAAGGCAGGGGGCTTGCTGCATAAACTGCAAGGGTAGTCAGATTTGCAAACATCAAAGGATAAGGGCCCAGTGTAAAGAATGTAAGGGTAGTCAAATCTGCCAGCATGAAAAAAGGAAAGCCCTGTGCAAAGAGTGTAAAGGAAGTCAAATTTGCCCCCATGATAAAATAAAGTATCGCTGCAAGGAATGCAAGAAGGTATACCAGTTGGAATAAATAAGGGTTCGCAGCGTTGAGTATTGATAGACCACAATTTGTATTTGTTCCAGGGGCAAATACAAATCAATATGGAAGGAACCAAGAGCTGCTCAAAATGTAAACACTTTTTATCTTTGGACAATTTTAGGATCAAACGTAATGGTCAACTGACAAAACAATGCATCAAATGCCTCGATGATAACAAGGCGTCAAAGGAGCGTACAAGGTGCCCTCATGAAAGAGTGAGGGCTGTTTGCAAAGAATGCAAGGGCAGTCAGATTTGCCCCCATGAAAGGAGGATGTATCAATGTAAGGACTGTAAAGGAGGTCAAATTTGTCACCATGAGAAATTAAAGTACCTCTGTAAGGAATGCAAGGGCAGTCAGATTTGCAAACATCTAAGGGAGAGGCGGTATTGCCCCATTTGCGATCCTGCTGGACATCTCACTCATGTTGTACGCAGCCGAACCAGCAAGGCTCTACAGGGAAACAAGGAGCTTAGTTCTCAGGAGTATATTGGATGCGACATGGCTGGGCTGCGAGCCCATATTGAGGCCCAGTTTGCCGTGGGTATGACCTGGGACAATTACGGTAAGGGGTGGCACATTGATCACAAAATACCACTCAAGTATCGAGAAAATGGGGATGCTCCATCGCTTGATGAGGTGGCGAAAAGGTTTCACTATTCCAACACTCAGCTTATGTGGGCGAGTGAAAACATGTCAAAGGGCAATCGATACATTACAGAATAAATGGCAACCCTGGCAATCATGGCAGGGGGAGCACTCATTAATGCATTGGCTTTTTCTGGGACCAACTTCTTATTTAGCAAACTCTCGGGACATGGAGAAGCGGAAAGGAAGAGGCACGATGAAGCAATGGAAAAATTACAATCAGCTCAAGCTCAATGGGTACGGGATAGGCAAGGTAAAATCGATTGGTTCCAGAAGCAACGGGAATTACAAATACAGGCCGGCAAGAGCTTGAGAGAGCTGGACGACAGCCTATATAAATATTATATTGCAACAGAGGAGGGTAAGCCTAAACTGTCCGATTTCTATGTACCCTCTAAGAAACAACAAGATGGGGAATTTACTTTCATTGTTGGCTCCTTGTCTCTGCTAGGTTTTGTAGCCTACAAGAATCTGTAGAACGTTTTTAACATGTATAATAAACATGTCAAAAGCATCACATAGTATTACCGATGAGGAGGCGGAAAAGCTAAGCCAAATTTACTATACCCCAGAACACCTCTGGGCTGGACGGAGGGCTATCAAATTACTCGCGAAGGAGAGTGGTCTATCCAAAAAGAAGGTTACCCACTGGCTGAGTAGACAACTCTTGTGGCTGATACACATCAAAGGCCCGAAACGTATTTATTATCCCCACTTCAGTATTACAAAACCCAACGAAATGCATCAGTTTGATTTACTGTACATGCCCCACGATCGGTTGTATGGCAATACGTACAAGTACATCCTGACAGGCATTGACGTGGCTTCAAGGTACAAGGTAGCTAGGCCATTGCGTACCAAAAAAGCCGGCGAGGTCGCAGAGATGATCAAAGACATCTACAGGGCAGGGCCTTTGCGATACCCCAAGATTTTTCAGTGTTACAATGGTTCTGAATTCAAGTCAAATGTAACCAGGCTGCTGGAGGACAAGGGGGTGGAAATCAAGCGGGCTACTACCAAGTACCACCATACGTTTACAGCCTTTGTCGAATACTACAACAAGGTACTCGCGGAAAGGCTCTTTAAACCCCAGGATGCACAAGAGCTGGTCTCTGGGGAGCCTAGTAGCATATGGGTGAAACACCTATACACTATAGTAAAATATCTCAACAATACCAAGACTGCCATGATTGAGATGAAACCTAACAGGGCGATTAAGCTCGAAGATGTCCCACTCGCAAAAAGTCAGCAGCCCGAAGAAAAGCCCTTACCTGAGGATGGTTTGTACTTATATCTGCTACAACCAGGAGAGGAGCATGCTGATTCGAAAAGACGCGCAACTGACACCTTTTGGAGCAAACATACTTACAGGTTGAATCGTATCGTAGCGGGTAGTCGTATTTTATACTATTTAAAAGACGGTCCTGAAAAAAGCTTCGTGTCGGAGGAACTCATGCAGGTACCAGAGGACGTTCAGGTACCGCCGGAGGATGTCAAAGATTGGTAATAGATCTTCTGGCGCTCATCCAGATTCTCATCCCAATTTTCGTCATTCGGATCCCGCAGATAATCCAAAGGATGTAGTGTATAGAATGGATAGCCATATACGATACCTTTGATAACATTAGGTTCATTTTCTAGGTCAATATCGACCAAGCGTCTATCCTATATATAAAAATTGCGTATGTCGCCTATTGCTTCCATAGCAGGCTTGAGTATATCGCCTATTGTTGCTATATCAGCCAAATCCGATAGCCTCAACTCCCTATCCTTGATGACTTGATAGCAGAATGCGCCATGGTTGTTCTCCTTAGCATCAACAATATGGAGCCCCAGACGTTGAATATCAGCCTCTAGATCCTCGTCTATCCCGTCTCCTGCAAATGTCCCCCATGCCTTTTCGCCTGACGCCAGCCTGTTTAACAGCTCTTCGTCGGTAGTGTATTCAAAGCCCTCGTAGTATAGTCCATCTCGATATTTAAAATTTTCCAGACAGGTAGGACAATAACCAGCCACTGACCCCGCGTTGATACAACATCGTAGTACGGGTACATTGATCCTCTTGTAATCCCTTGTAAATTGTTGTGTTTTTATGTATGCCTCCATATTTTGATATTTCAATGGTTTTTAACATACAACCAAACGGGTCTAAAATGTATATTTTTCCAAAGCGTCCCTACACTTTAGAAAAATTAAACCTATTCCGCTAGCTCCAGGAGACGTTCATGCGTGTAGTGCTCGCCAAGCTTGATATGTCTCACACGCTCGGGGTTTACCTCGATACATCCACGCTCCCTGAGCCAGTTGTAGTGTACGATGGCATTTGGTGTCTCTGCCAGTACGACAATCTCACCATCGGGGTGGTCAACAAGTTTATTTCTAGTCTTTTGCGCCACATACCCCTGCTGGCCACAGATGGCGAGGTATGGAAAGGGGTCGTTGTTGTTCTTCTGGATCACAACCATGCCGTTATCTTTTCCAGGATCTTCTAGGTAAGGCACGGCACGTTGCTGTAATGCTTCTACTTGATCTTGGAGCTCCTCAAGCTCGTCCTCCAGGAAGACAATTTGATCCTCATTGGTCTCTAAATCACCCGCCATTATAGCCATGGCCGTATCTCTGTCCTCGATTGCTGCAGCAAGCCTTCGCATTTCCCTGGGTACAACCCACTCCAAAAATGATTCTGCTTCGGACTGACCACACCTCAACAGAAAGCAATAGAGGCCGGGTTCAGTCAGTAAAATTCTATTTGGCTGGGTGTGGACAGATCTGTCCACACCTTGGAGATCGGGAAAAGTGGTACCTAACCGCATTTTATACTTGTCGGGAACATATCGCTGAATGGCTTTTACTCCCGCCCCTCGCTTATATCCTGCGGCCCTCCAAACATCGGAGGCTACGATACATTGACCTTTATCCTCGACATAAAATGATCGGACTTGTTTTCCTTGGAAATAATCAACTGCTGTAAGAGACATCTTTGTGGTCACTCGAGAACTTTCCAAGTCCTGGGGTGTTCCAACCTCACATACAGGCATGCATGTTTGGATTTTTTCAACTCGGCCTTGGTATCATCCCAATCGGGGATCAAATTAGTCTCTTCGTCAATCATCCTCATGTCACTCCTTTCGTGAGGATACCACAAAAACAGGGCTTTCTTTTGCCTCCTCAGATTCTTGGGGAGAGCTGTATACGATTGTGTTAAGAGCCATAAACTGTGCCTGCGATGCCTACCACTGATAGCTAATTCAAGTAGTGGCTGTCGACGCTTGTCAAGGCTTTCATCAGATATCATATCGTCTATTATGAAAAGGGTGTGTTCGCCCGCCAACAGCGAGGATAATTTCTGAATCCATTCAAATAGCTCATTTCCCGGGTCTATAAGGAACACGTAGGGGTCCCGCCAGAGCGATGCCCTTTCCAAATAGGTGGCATTCCATTTCAGGGTAGAGCAAAACACGACTATGTTGTGATAGTGTTTTTTATACTCATTTTCCAGCAGGTCTAGAACACGTTGCGTTTTTCCGCAACTTGTCGGGCCCGTAAAAATACAGGTATGGGGACTTTTAATAATATCTAATGCCATTTATTCCTATCTACTTTTGGTATAATGCAAGAGCATTCGGCACAGATCAGCACGCCACCGTGATTATTTACCAAAGACCCCCGGCAGGCAGGGCATAATTTTGTATTTTGGGTCTTATATTCGATGGGTAGTGGAGCATATGCTAATTTACCTTGTAGGCACCGCAATACCTTGCGGTACCTCGCAAGGAGCAGTACCTTTTCCGGGCTCTCAGGGGGTGCCCCGATGAGTTCGATGTACTGGGATATAATGTCGTATGTCAGGAGGGTGTAAAGAAGTAGGTAATTCTCATCCTGTTGAAACCCTCTAATTTCCCTGTCTATTCCGATGGGGTCTACTTCGTGTTCAATAACAGGGTCCTTACATTTGATACGCCGCCTCTCCTTCGCCTTAACCAGGCAACCTATACAACTCTTCGTCCGGCTGTTCCCCCTAATCTTAAACATGTCTGGGGGGAACACTTTTTTGCATTTGTAACAACATTTGGCCTCCATTTATTTGTGTTCGTGCAATACCCTGGCAACATCCTCCATTTTCTATTTACCTCTTAGGGCAAATAGAAAATTTAATAGGCGGTCTATTTTGGAGGTATCAGGGACTATTCCGAGACATATCGGTTGCCTTTCGACATTTACTCACTCGCCCACATGGGTTGTGTATTGGAATAGTGCAGCCTACTAGCAACCTCAGCAAGCGATGGAGCATCCCCATTTACTCGATATTTAATTGGTACCTTGTGATCGATATGCCACTCTCCATGGTTGTCCCAGGTCATACCCTCAACAAACTGAGCTTCAATATGGGCCCGCAGTGTGGCGATATCGCACCCGATATTCAGAGCATTGTGGGTTCGGCTTCTTACAACGCCGGCTAGATGGCCATCAGGGTTGCAAATTTGACAGGTGGATCTCCTTTTTTCATGCTTGCAAAACTGACTTCCTTTACACTCTTTGCAATAGGCCCTCACCTTTTGATGGTCGCAAATCTGGCTGCCTTTGCACTCTTTGCAATAGGCCCTCACCTTTTGATGATGGCAATATTGAATGCCCTTGCATTCTTTGCAATAGCCCCTCTGTCTTTCATGTTTACAAATCTGGCTCCCTTTACAGTCTTTGCAATGAGACCTCTGTCTTTCATGTTTACAAATCCGACTCCCCTTGCATTCTTTGCAGCAAACCCTCACCCTTTCATGGGGACAAATCTGACTCCCTTTACAGTCTTTGCAATGAGACCTCTGTTTTTCATGTTTACAAATCCGACTCCCCTTGCAGTCCTTGCACTGGCCCCTCTGTCTTTCATGTTTACAAATCTGGCTCCCCCCGCAGTCCTTACATTGAGACTTCAACCTTCCATGGGGGCATTTGTTTTTTTCACGTGACGTCTTGAGAACATTCAAGCATTTGATGCACCGTTTTGTCTGTTGACCATTCCCCTTGATCCTAAAATTGTCCAAATAAAGATAGTGTTTGCATCTCGAACAGCTCTTAGTTCCTTCCATATTGACTCGTTTTTGTCCTTAGGACAAATACGAGTTTTACTAGCGGTCTATTTAGGTTTGGGAACTATGCTTGCGGGTAACCATCCCTTGCTTACAGCCTTCTCGCGACAAGTCCGGCCCGCAGAAAAGTACGCCGTCATTTTGAGGACGTCATTCATGTCCATTTTGGCAGAGGGTCTTGAAATACCCAGGATTACCCGTACATGTAGACATTGTCCATGGACCGTACGGAACTAGTCCCAGAATAGGATTTGACCGCAGGCTCTACAGTAGCCTCTTGTTGTTTCATTTCTTCCTTTCTTTTCTTCATTAGTGCCGCCAACTTGTGACCCTGCGCAACCCTTCCCGGATGCTTTACTGGCTTTGTAATTATTCGCTCTTGTTGTCCCTCTTCCTCAGTCATTTATCTTATAGCTCCGCCGTTCCAGGCTCTTCCCTAGTCTCCTCCTCCTCCTCTTGTTTCTTTTTACCCATTTGCCGGCCGTGTGTCCTGCTACCAAGATAGGGGCTAGACACCTGCCAATGGTGCAGTACACCAGTACGCCAAGGTCTGTCATGCTGTCCCGGATAATAGGATCCTCTTCAATATCCCGACGTAATTCGTCGACAGAGTCAATGTCCACAAGGTTTCCAACCACATTCGCATATAAACTGATCACGTGAGTAGACAGTGCCCTAGCAGTTTTCTCCCCCTTCTCGTGGAGTTCCCTTTGTACGTACTCGGTATGGACCTTGTCGATGGCCTCATCAGGTGCCTTGTCGACAAACCCTTCACAAACACACTTCCATTTATAGCAAGTGTGTTTGATCAACCGCGCTAGACTACATTCTACTCGGGGATATATCGATGCCCTTTCCTTTGGTTATCTGCAACCCACATGGGCTGCATGTTAGTGTAGTGTAGCCTTTTCAATTGTTCTTCCCCGCTGGGATATTCCCCATTCCCCTTGTATTTTATCGGTATCTTATGATCAAACTGCCACTGCCCCCTATTCCCCCAGTTCATCCCGCCCCTAAACTGTGCTTGGATATGCTTCATAAATGTAACAATGTCGCATCCTAGATATTCCTGGGATGATATTTCTGTATCCCAATTTAGGGCGGCATGAATCCTCTTCAAAGTAAGATTATAGCAATAACCTGGGGGATCGCATGTTGGGCATTGGTGTCTTTGTTTTTTGTGGGGGCATTTGGTACGCTCCCTTGACGACATCTTCATATCAAGGCATTTGATGCATAGCTTTGTTCGTTGTCCGTTCCCTTTAGCCCTGAAATTATCTAGCGGTAAGGTGTGATTACATTTTGTACATTTCCTGGTCCCCTCCATATTGTACTTGCCTTGTGGATGTAGTACCCTATAAAAGTTTGGACAGTTTCTAGAAACCCCTGTTATTCAAAAATGTTTAAAAAACAAGTGGGGAGGTATGTACCCCATCAGCATGTACAACTCTTTTGTCGTAAAACGCCGAGAGGCTGAGCTTGTTTTGTTCGTACGTAATCATACCCTGCTCATGTACCCGAAAGCCTACGTTTTTGGCCATGTCTAAACCACCCTTTAGCGCACTCAGGTATCTACCCCAGGTCACGGCATTTTGTCTCTTTGACATCCCCTTGCATGAAAATTTCGTACCCTTTTTACCCTCCACAAAGTAGCACTTGGCTGTCAGGGCAATCATCCGAAACCCAATGAATTCCGCTTTGAATAGCCCCCCCTGTTCGACTCGAGTATTTATCGGTGACTAGCCAGTTTTTTACATCTTTGTCGTAAGCGTCAAGCAGTTCGTGGCGAACGACATCCCGCAACTCTTCCCCAGATATGGCAAAATACGCACTGTCAGTGTCCATGTAAATATATTCAAAATCCCGACGATCCACGTACTTGTCCAGAAAATCGTAATAAAATTCCAACATCCGAAGCTTGGCTAGTTGGTACACTGCAATACCACACTGGTAGGCTCTATCGATAGTACACTTGTGTTTGCCCCTTCTTACCTCGTACGCATCTCCAATCTCTTCGAGATCTTCAAGGTACGGGCTTCGCAGGGCTGCATCAACCTCCTTTTCATTGCGTGTAAATGTAGTATTTGCGTGCCTCGCTGGGTCTTCGATCATTTTGCCGTAGAAGCTGTTACCTTTCAACTTTGCTGTATCCCCCGCAATACGTTTATCAGGGTCCTTATCAGCCTGTCGCCGTGCATCGGCAATCTCTTCCGGAAACCATTCAAGGGGCCTACCTCGAGCGTACTTGAGAAATTGGTAAAAAGCAGTCACTTTCAACCCATGGCCAAGGTACCATTTTAGTACAGGGGTATACAGTAGGATCTTTTCGGCCTTTAGCAACCCCAGGAGCTTACGCGTACCTGGAACACGCTTGCGACCCGTAGTTTTCAAGTACTCGTGCATGTGCCCCGGGATTTGATCGGCGGGTATCTCCTTCACCACAAACAGTGGAGCCATTTCGCTGAATTTGTCGCGCAGTTCCTCGGGTACTTCGATATCCACCTGGGCAAACCCAAAGAGTGATCCATCTAGCACACCTCGCGTTAGTATATCGATATTGTGCGCTGATGTTGGTGTAGCCACCTTGATCAGCTGTTCCTTCCCACAAGGAAAATCCTGGATAAGGGTACTCGGATTACAGCATGTTTGCGTCATACCCTAGAATGGTCTTGCACTTGTGGGGTTCCTTGTACACGTGAGATCTTATACCCGTCACGTCTCGTTCGTGGTATCGACAGAAGACAATCGCGGGACCACCAACCATCCCCGTCCGCAAGAGCTCGTAGGCCTCATTCCTAGTACATTTTTCACAGGTTTTCCGTACCTCTTTACATCTCTTACAACTCTTGGTGTAGCAAGAGTCCTCGCACCTGTGCCTGCATGGGTTCCCTGGGGCGTATTGCTCTAGCTTGGAGTTCAACCGTAGGGATTTGTTCAACACGTACCGCATCGAGACACCCGGAATACTTACCGCATCCTTCAAAATATCAATCTCGTCGGCGTAATACTGCAGCCTCGTCTTGTCCACGGCTTCAATGAACGGTTCCACATCGGCTAGATTGTACTCGCGCAGCCAGTCCATCATGGTCACGCAGCCTCGTTTGTAAAACTCCGCGCGTGGTTTTCCCACTTAGCCGGCTATAAAAGTCCTCGTGCGCGACAGGACCGACATGGTCCAATTTGCTCATACGGAAACATGAGCTTCTTGAGCCTACATTCTAAGGACTTGCACCAACCGGCATAGCTCAGCCCGGGAGCAAAGAAGTTCTTAATGTCGATAAATTTAAACCTTGAGGTGGTGAGGAACATATAGTCATTGTCTTTCTTATCTACCCTGATCTTATCGCCTTGCGTGATCTCTTCGACAAAATACCGCTTGATCAGGTTGATGTCATACTTTCCACTGTTGAAACCAATTACAGCTACTTGGTTTACCCACTCGTTCCACAACTCCCGGTTCTTTTTGGATAGCATGTCGAAATCGTCAGGCTTGGGGTACATTCTCTCAACCTCTTCCACAATGAGGGCATGCCTCTTTTCCAGCTGCCCCACAAACTGTTTAACCAAGACCTTGGGATCCTCGTGCTCAATGAACGTCGGGTGGTTATTCAAACTATCGGCAATACCAACACTTACAGGAACATGTCTCGAGAGGTATGTTAAATCAGATGTTTGCTGGTAGTTTAAAGGTGCTAGGAGGGCCTCGAAATCAAACACGATATAGTGAGGATAGGGCCTGAACTCCTTCTGAAAGTACCTCTTGATTTTGGGTGGTTTCTCACATTCCCAAGCTGTGACGAGGTTGTAACCCTGTTCCCGTATCATCCTTTCCTTCGACAGGGTTGCACCGTACCGAGTCTTGTCCGCGTCGGTTCTCTCGGGCTGACAGGGACATCCGTGCCATTTGCAACCGTTGTATTCATAGACGGTCCTTGTGATAGGGTCGTAGCCATCAACTTTCCACTCCTTTTTACCCTCACATATAACCCGTTCTCCTCCATGACCACATAGCGCGTGATGGATATGCCTCCCGGTTTGCTTTGCCATGTATTCCACCCATTTTGATGCATCGTAGCTAAAACCCTCATCGTAAAAGACCTTCTCCGCCTTTCTCGGCATACGTTTGACCTTCCCACCCTTGCAAATGATTGTCGTCTTGACGCCCTCGCATTCGTTCGCTTTATGCCGTGATAGGTGGCTGCTTTTGGTAAACAATTGTTTGCATATCTCACATTCCCATTTCTGTTGGGCCAGCACGTCTAAATCCTTGATGTAGAAACAGTGCCCATCCAGCATACCAAGATTGATAGTATCTAAGCCCTTTTTGTACTGCTTTTGTCCATAGACGAGTCGCCATGGTGCCTTCGCGGAGTTTGTCTTGGGCTCAAAGACTCTAATGTTGACGTTGAATTGTTTGGCGACGCCCTCCAGATCCACCAGCCTTGTGGGGCGCACGTCCTTACACTTAAGCTTGGGGTCCTCGTAGTAATTCCGGGCTAAGGTGAGGGCTGGTTTTGTAAGAAACTCTATTCCCCGTACTACGTCTGCCCTCTCCCTTACAGCTAGGTACCTCCAAAAGCATAGGTTGTCCGTTCTGGCATCCTTGCCATCCATGGCGTAGATGCACCTCTTGTTTCGCAGCCAATCTGGGAGAGGGCCGCATCCCAGAAGAGGTTCACGCGTACTTATCACCTTATCTGTACGTGATCAAAGACAATTTTCCCCTCATAGGCTCCCGGGGTCTCGGTGGTTCTAACAGGTGGTAAATAAGCCTTAGTCCAAAACTCGCCATACTCCAAATCGAGACGCTTCATCTCCCATGCTTCAATGAATGCTTCGATTTCCGCTATACTTGATAGTGATCCAGAGCTCTTGGTTTTGTGGTAATCAGACACACCACCCCCACCCTTGTAAATATCGCAGCTGAAACTATACACGACCTTAACACGCATGTCTACGTGTGACGTAATTTTTTGCATAATAGCGTCCTTTAGAGGTTGGTTCAAATGCTTGTTGAACCGCCATGTTTTGATTTTATTTCCATCTTCCAACATCTGGATATCGTCCTCAGGGCCCTGAATATCCTCCGTGTAGTCCTCCCTTGCCTCCTGTTCGACCTCATCGTGAAGCGTTGTCCCCCCTGAAATATGTTCTTTTGCCTTGTTATAGTAGAAGGCAACGGTATCCCGCACACTCTGTAATCGATCGGCAAGGGCGTCGCGAGTTGCTGCCACTGGTGCCGACACTGTGCTATATATTTTACTGATTGCATTCCTGAACCAACTCATCCCTTTCTTATATACAGATTTTAACAACGTCCGAAGATTGCTGAGTTTTGAGTAGGGGAATTTCCCTTACTCAAAACATGTTGTAATACCATTATGGTGGTATGCCACGATACACCCAGTCGAAATACTTTTGTCGGTTTAGCTCGGCCCTGTCCGCGTTCTTGATCAGGCACTTGATGCAATTTGTGCTAAATCTTGGCCTTTTTTTGTCGATTATCCTATACTCAAAATCAAATTTAAGTTCGTTGCAATAGGGACACACTTTACCATTACCATATTTTTCCCGACGTTTTGCTAGAGCGACAGCTTGTTGAACATCAAGGCATTTGATGCAACATTTTGTCAGCCGTCCATTATCCTCGATCCTGAAATTGTCCATAGATAAAAATTGTCTACATATTGGGCATTTCTTGGTCTCCTCCATGTTGTTTTTTGTAATATCCTCAGGTAGGTTTTTTTGTGGTCGAAGGTTCGGCCGGATGTTGGGTAGGGGAATTTCCCTTACTCAAAACAGTGTGTTTACCTCTTTACTGCGCATGCGTTAATTTTTGATGATATTTAGAGGATTTTTGCTGATGATCAGCGGTATTTTGTGCAATGGAGCGTGACAAAAAGTTGTGACGTCACAAAAATCAAAATTCTGTAAGGGTTGCGCATCTTCTTCCCTGGCGAGTCTCTTGGCCCATGAGCCTAGGGGAATTAATTTTCACGAGAAATTTTTCGAAAATAAAATTTATTTTTCCGACAGCTAATTTTCGCAAAGTTGGCAAGTCCTAATAATAATGAATATTTCTTTATTTAAATAAAAAAATTGTCATTAAAGAACAACGGCATCGTTTTCTACGGTAAATTTCGCTTCAGCAAAAACAGCAACAAAAGGATTTTTGAAAAAATGATTGGGGATGCGCCACCTTAAGAGCTTTTATTATTTAGGAGACATAAAATGAATACGTTCTTGGTGAAAAAAAAAAGTTTAAATCTTTTTTTTTCAAAATGAAAAAAAAATCTAAATTTAGCGTTAATAAATTTTCGCAAATTTGGCAAAATTTGCTTAAAATTAATCACCGCGAAAATTTATTCCCTCAGGGTATTCCGAGGCAAAAAAAACTCTTAAAACGAGTTTACTAATTAGGTTCTTCTTTCCAAACCTCCCGTCCTGTCAAAATATCAAAGGCGTAGAAAGGCCCTGAGAACGAGGTCGCTTTTTTCCTATTTAAGAAATCGAGTGTGTAAGAGAAATATCATCATTTTAGAACTTCGGAAGTTTGTAATTTTAAGAGAAAACACTAAAAAAAGTTAAAACCTATTCATTATTTTAGGAGACCATTCCATATTTTGGGAGATTTTGCCAAAATATTAGGACGAAATAAAGAGTTCTAATAAATCAAGCATTTTCTTGTTTTAGTACTAGAGGGTTTTTATTGGTTTTGTTGCGAGATAAACAAATGCTCAATCACACAATTTCAGGAGATTTTAAGGTCTTCATGTTGTATGGTATACACAAGGTGGCCACACCTTAAATTTCCTATAAATAAAATCAAACACTTTTTTAGCACACCAGAACATTTTCCATGTCAATGGTGGGACTGCTTGCTTACATCATTGGTGTACAAAAATCAATCCGCTAATTAGACGTATCCGCCATCCGAAAAGTTGTTATTTTCGGGAGGAAATTGTGTATTTAGAAAAGTACTTCATAACACAGAAAATGGGGAGCTTAAGAAACGATTATTTGGCACAGGCGCTTAAATCAATAAGCAAAGAATTAAAAAACTATTTTCACATTTTTTTGAGATGCAACTAGACACCTATTTACCAAACGGGAAAGTTTGGCGTGTAGAAAATAAAATAAATTCATTTTGGCTAAATATGACTCAATTTTAAGGTTCTTCCTCCCCAAATAAAATCCATGCAAAAGCTGATTCGTTAAATTTAATCCGTGCTATAAATCCCACGTCATATTTACTCCTTCAGCAACATATAATTTGTTTTCTCAACGTTACAAGGTTTTTGAATGTTTTTTATGACGTTCCGTATGTGTTTGGAAAACAACCAATTTTTCACAACTTTCAGGTTGTCACTAAAATGGGATGAGAAGTAGAGAATAAAAGTACATAAACGTGTTTTATTCTATACAACTTGCTAAACAGCATGTTGTATAAAATGAAATGAAAGACAATGAAGTTGACAATAACGTGTGTTGAACAACATAAATACAAATTTTAACGCAAAAATTGTAATAAAACCTACAAATGTATTCAGAATGTCATATCATGTGTATCCAGCGACCTAAACATTCTTGCAATGTGTTATTTATTCTTATTTTTACCTTTTTTAGCAGACTTATTTTTTTTCGGGACATCTTTTAACAAGGCGTGGCCCTCACTTTTAATATGCCCAAAAAGTTTATTTCGAGTGGGAAATATTTTCTCGCAAACTCCACACTTAAACAACTCGCCGTTTTGTTTCGGGCTAGTTGACGTTGATACTTTCTTTTCGCTTCCATTTTTTTTCGATCGCTGCTCTCCGTTTGAGAGCTTCGTTCTATCGGACTGATTCTCCTCCGCATGGTCATTAACACACTCTTCAGAAGGACTATTTCTGCTTTCTTCTTCTAAAGTTTTCCTTCTTTCTAACTTTTTATGAATGATAATTTGCTTACCGTGGTGTTCTATCTTGTCTTTGTTATACCTTATGGAATCCGAAATAAGCGATCTATCCAAATGCGCTAGTGTAACCTCACCCTCGTCATCAGCCATCACAACGTTTTCATCTTCAAAATCATTTTGATCGTTTGACACACCATCAGTTTCATTGGTGCTTTTAGTGTTCATTTCATCACCCTCCTCCTCTGTCTGTTTGTTTTTTTCGTCCGCAAACACAGTGTCTTCTTCATTTTCGCTGCTCTCTTCTTCACTGGAAGAATCTTCTTCGTCTGAGTTTAACAACAATTTCCGACCTTTTTTTCGATCAGCTTTAGATGTATGTTTTTTATTAATAACCATCGAGTCAGTCAGTGGGCTTCGGCCAAGCGAGGCACTCCGTAATCCGTATTCATCAGGCATGTCTTGTTGCCGCATGCGTTCTGCCGAATCTCTAATTTCTCGCTTTTTCGACTTTTTTCGCGGGAGAAATAGCGAGTCTTGAGACGATAAAACTAAATGTAAATGTCGTTCTCTCCATTCCCGTTCTTCGACATCTTCTTCTAGCTTGCCTTGTTTATTCGTTTTCTTTTTTTTCTCTTTTATCTTCGTGGAAGCTTGTCTAGAGCTTGTTCCTTTCATCTTCGTGTACACCAAAGAATCCGTTGTATGAGAAATCATAGACTCACTATTAGTTTCGTCCACGCTCGTTTTTTTCCCTTCAATAACATTCAGTTTAACCACATTTTCCGGTAAATTCAAAGAACTTAAACGTAAGAAACACTCGCTAGTTTCATTTTCACATTCCGTATTCTTTTTACGTTGATCTATATGTAAATCTTCCAGCAAATCGATTTCTAGTTCGCTTTTGATTAGTTCTACGTTTTCTTTGTGTTTCTTTGACTTCTCGTGGTTGGCTAGCGCTTTTTCCGATTTGAAATTTTTATCGCAAGCGATACAATAGAAATGATCGACCATGTCGTTCTCGCTGTCATCCGTGTTGTTCTCGTCTCCGAACTGCTCGTCGAAATGAGAGTCGATGTCGTCCAACTTCGAATGATCAAACACCATCCACTCCTGCTCTTTGTAGCCATCTAACTCCTTATTTCGATTGCGGATATCTTCCTTTCGCTTCTCTTCCATTTTACGCTGGTTTTCGGCTTGTTTCGCTTCTAATTCTTTGCGATATGCTTGGACACGTTTGTCTCGTTTTCGAACGTACGCAACTAACGCTCGCACTTCTTCGTTTCGTTTTTTCTTTGCTGTATCACGTGACTTTTTATTTTCTTTCTCCATCAGACGCTGTGTCGGCCGATTAGGAGCCTGGCGAAGGTCGTATTTTTCTTTCCATACGAAAGATTTCTTTGTACAATAACCCAGCCAGTAGGAATAAAACAGTTTAACTGTATTGTCATAAGAACTTGTCGAATCGCCGAAATCGGGTACTTCATAGTCGCTCTCTCCTTCTAAGTAGGGCTCGTCTTCTTGAGATATATTGCGAAACACATCGCGAAATACTGTGTAGAAGCCTTTCGGACCGTCATTGAAACCACTATATACACCAGGATTGAAGTACTGCATAACATCGACAGAGTCGTCGACATAATCCTCTCCACCTTTTAAAATTGCCTCTCTATGTTTATCATACCACGCACGTTCTTGTTTGTCACTCAGGACATCGTAGGCAGCTTGAATTTCGTGAAAAATGCGAGTACTGTCTTCAGTGTTGTCATGATTTTTATCCGGGTGGTGGGTTAAAGCTAGTTTTCGATAGGAACGTTTGATATCTGTATCGTCAGCATCTCGTTCGACGCCAAGAACTTCATAATGGCACCTCATGTCGGTTTAATTTATATGCTGACCATAAAATGAAAAAAATATAAATAAGAAAATCAAATTATATCCTTTTATGGTTTCAAAAAAAACTTCCTATCAGAATGAAAACACGATAACGAAAACATATTTCTGCATAAGCGATGTTAGTTTTTAAAAAATATTAAATCATGTACTCTATACAGCAATTATACAAAAACTACGTTCTCAAGAAATAACATTTGTATTGGCTTTCACTTGTAATATACCGTACTAAAATTATAAAAAAAAGCTTAAAAACTCGAAACTGGTTATTTCCCAGAACATTTCGCTTCCACTATCCTTTTCCCACAGCAGGGTGGAAATCAAAATTTCAAATTTTCCTAACAATCGACTATTGTTCTTCTAATGGTCGTTTCGCCAAAAAAGTTAAAATCACTTGAACTTCTTGTTTTGTCGTTTCGCTGAAATTGTGTTTATTTTTTTAATAACCCGTTAAATACAGTATTTTTCAAATCACAGCATCGAATTGAACAAGGTTTTTGTTTTCGTGTCTGACCACGGATGCTTTTGGTTTCCTATTTTTTCTTTAATAGCGAGAAAAAAACTTTTTACACTTCCAAGTTATTTTTAGAAACCTGGACATATAAAAACAATTTCCTGTAAGTTTGTTATCTTCAAATTTTCTTGAGTCATACTTTTCCTGGTTCTCTGAATACCTTACAAACTTTCTGTAAACAAACGCTGGATTTAAACACTTCTTATGTTACAATATACACCACCGTCTGCTACATAAACTAGTTATGTTCTTCTTTATTTTTCGTAAATATATATTAGATCCGCAAAGAGATTGCGGATCTTTTAAGAAAGAAAAAAACATTCACTAATCACACAAAGCCTATAGAGTTGAGAACATTTCAACCATAGATGAAAAAGCAGAGAATCTCAAAGGCAAATTTAATGGTTTGGTTATAGCAAAAGAAGATTCCAGGGTAAACAACAAAAACAGGGCCGAAGTAACCTAGGGGCCGGGGAAAAAATCAGTCGATTATTAAGAGAGAATTGTGTGGCGGATAAAAGTGGAAAAAATCGTGTTCTAACCATCTTGCGCCAAGAAGTGTTTGATAAAGTTATTTGGAAACCTTCAGAAATTTAAAAGATCACTGAAAGAACTTCAGAGCCCATTGGAGAGAATTTTTAAAAGCCGGTGTAGGAAGTAGTTTCTCGTTCAATTCCTTGAAGCACAAAAGATAACCATATAAAATCGATTTTACCAACTTTAAATTTCTTTAACAGTCATTATCACTTTCCAGTTTCCAGCATTTTACTCTTCAAATCTTTAAAAGTAGTTACGTACAAATAAACTTAAATCGAACAGCCATCAATATAAACTTCTGATTTTAAACTCCCTCTACACTTCTTTTAATCAGTAAATCTTTGGATTTTGGCAAATCTATTCTGACAACACTTTATTCAAAAACGTCAAAATACTTTTGGTCAATATTGACTTTATTACACAATTATCAGAAAAAAATAACACTGTAATTCCAACATTTCACAAATAGTGTACAAAAAACTTGACAGTGGCGGACATCCAAAATACACAACTCAAAGATGACATGCTAAAAATACTTAGAGACAAACATATTAAAACTTGGCAATAATAATCAAACAATATAAAAAGACTACACAGTTAATTCTTTTTTTAATAAAGTTTTTACAGTGTGTTGAGTTGGTAAACCCCTTCAGCTGTCAATTTATTAGACTATTACTTTGTCTATTGTGTCACAATAATTAGTCAGCTTAATGTATTAACATAACATACTGTTAATTATGCAATTAAAAATCTCCAAATGAACTTTCCGCACAATGGCCATAAAAAAACAACCTTTTAACCTTCTGTCTCAGCATCAGCAGCTGACGTAAATGCCAAAACATCATTGCACTTTAAACCTTACTTGATTGAAAACAAAAATGAATAAAACGATCAGAAAAAAACTTTGTTACTATTCTTATATTTATAACTGAAATATAGCAAGTAAATCAGTGCTGTCGTAAAGTGTAAAGAAAGGAGCTTTCTTATTGAGATACCAGTAAATCAAAGAAGAGACAACACATAAAACCAAGTGTCCATTTCCATATAATAAATAGTTTATATCCATTGGTATAAGCTTAAATCCATGCAGTTATATAAGAAAAGTTAGAATGAAAAAAATTGACATAAGCATAACATTTTTTTTAATGAAAAGCAGTGCAACAAGAACAAGTTTTAGCTAAACCCAAGACCTATATAGTGTAGAATGGTGCAATGTTGCAACTTCTTACTAAAAACATGTATTTACCTTGTGTTAAGTGTTGAGCACCACTGTTGTGTCTTTTGAAAATTTCACATTGCTGGACATAAAGAATTAAAAAATAACAACCCCTGCATACTAACCCCTGCATATCAGATAGCCTTGATTAATGGGACACATAGAAGAGGCAAAATCATTGAAAGTGAGTCTATAAATGCCTCACAGTGGCGTGAATGAAATTTGTGGTGAAATGATGAAATTCCACCACCGAATTCTACTAAAAACCCAAGATGTTATCTAATTCTGAAATCACAGAATTATGGACAATTTTCTGTAATGTTATAATGTTTTGATTGCATTGAGAAGAATCAACATGTTCATTTATTCATGTAGGTAGATAATGTAAGTAGCAGAACACAGAAGTCATATAAATCCATAGATAAAATTGCCTAAAACTTTTATAAGAGAATAGAGTTAAAAATTAAATTCAGTATCTTGTAGACCTTGTGCTTCTAAAACAACTGCATGCTTTTTTACCCAAAGATTGATATCTTAGTCAGTAGAGTGTTCAACTTATGCCCTCAAAGGCAATTGGTTCAATCCACACATAAAGGCTGTTGTTTAGTTGGGAAAAAATTACATAGATTTTGGGAGCTTTAAACACTCTAAAACCGCCTAGTGATCTCTCCTGGTAACAATTAAATGGTATATATCCTTTAAAATTAGTGAGGCTAACCACATAAAATATAAATATAAAAGATATAAATAACATGTCTGCTAAACATAGCTACAATACAAAAACAAGATTAAACAACCTAGTTGTGTGAAAATATTTCACATTTGTGTCTCTAAGTCATTGTAAAAATAGGCCAGTCAGTCGGTTGGCTGGATTTTTTTCTAGATTTTTCAATCGGTACTTTCCTATAAAACAACGTAGTGCCACCTAATGTTGTTCCCAGGGCTTTTTTATGCTGAAGATATAATAATGTACCATGTGTTATGCAGCCTTTCTAATTCAATTTTTTTTGCGTCGGCAAAAAATTGCCGACGCGAACCTTTATTATAGCTTTTCGCGTCGGCATTTACCCATTTTACGTCGGCAAAAAAATGTCGACGTAATTTTGTTGTGAAATTTGAATGAATGCCACGATCAAAAACGGTCGGTGTTATTATGAAGAACATAAGGTATAGAGAACATTAAAGTCGGCCCCTTTCCTTCATGCTGACACTCTTATGCTCGGCTGGTGCATTACACTGAGACTCGAACGAAAGACGGAAGACCATTTGGAACCATGCCACAAGTCAGTCCGATCTTCATCGTCACAGAGAATACTGCGAGAAGAGTGCGCACCCATGCAAGTTAAATATAACCAGAACATGGGAGAGGTTAGGTGTCCTGTACCTTAATACAGCTTTCGGACGAATGTTCTCGTGATGTAATACCAAAGAAAAAACATGTTGAATAAAGTTTAAAAAATCTTTTTAATTGAGGAAAGAGAAATCAAATATTTTTAGTAATAATAATCGAAAAAATTGTATATCGTATTAAAAAGAAGTCCAGAAGTTCTGTCTCCCACACGACACAGCAGGCAATAAGTCAGCCCTGCCCTCGGTTTTGTGAGGAGAGATGTTCTGCGAAGACTCTAACAATCGAGTCTCCTGTACAGTTTTGCTTCATGTTAAGCTGTGCCGGTGACAAGCATTTTCGAAGCATGCCGCCAGCGACTTCTGCGATATACAACCTAATGATCTTTGATTATTAGTATAGTAAATAATTACTTTATACAAAAGACATTTCAGGTGCGCATTATTGAAGTGACTAAAGTGTTTTTGGTGCGTGATTGAAAACGCTGCTCCATTGTTGCAGGAGCGTGCGGAGGTGCGGGGGCGCGATCGCGCACCTCAAAAGACCAGGACTGATAGCATTTTTATTAGACTGCTGGATCCGAATTAGTAAGAATTGAAATGGAGAATAAATGGGCTATTATAATGAAAAAGTATAATGAGTATATATTTACGATAGATTCAAGACAATTGAAGGATTCTATAAATTTTCAAAAAAAAATTTATATGCAAAGAAAAAATTTGCCTCGGCAAGATTTTGCCGTCGTGAACTTGTTTTTTTTCAATTTGCCTCGGCATTTGCCGTGTGCCGACGTGAATTAGAAAGGCTGGTTATGTGCTTTTTGTCCTGTCAGGAAACAGGACAAAGACCTGAAGGGACAGGTTTTGGAACCACTGGAAATTGTTTGGTTAACATAAAACATAAAGAAGCAATCAGATGACTGTAATTTTTATCGTAGTTCCATCTAACGCATGTTGTTTATATTCCTTAGACCTCTCAGGGCCTGCTGACAAAATATTTTGTCTTTTTTATCAACATATGGTCCAATAGTGGGAAAGGGGTGAATGCAGTATTGTTGTTTTGGGGTCCTTGTTTTTGCGAAAAAGAGGTTGAGTTGACAGAAGGCAATGTTGGATATTTTGTTTTGTTTCGTTTTAAGTTTTTAAAGTACTGGTCCACTACCATTAGGTGCAAAAGAACTTATTTTCAATAGTAGGAAACAACTTTTATTAGCTACAGGACTGGCATGCAATCGGTGCACAGCTGAAGGACGTTTTTCACTGGAATTTCATTACTCTTTAATTGTTTTTTGGCAGATAACGGAGGGAAGGGGTCAAGTATAAATCTGTCATATGATGTGGATAAAAAAGACAGTAATCATTTGCCAACAGCACCTTACGCAAACTAATGCACAAAGTTATAGCATTTTATTGCCTGTTGATTTTTCTGCACATGTGTGGGAATCCTGTCAAAACATTAAAACTTGCCTATAGCATTTAGAAATGGCACCAAGATTGAGTTTGGGAGCTTTGTTGATTCCCGTGTAGATATTGAATTTTTTTTTCTGTTTTTTTTTCGACCCAGGTTTTTTTTTATACCATAATTATACCATAATTTTTCAGTAACATAACAAAACATACTTATTATGGTGGCCCATTTGTTAACGGTGTGTTGGCTACCCTAACAAATACAGATCTGTGATATGCTTTTTCGGAATTAACGCAGCCATATTTAATTTTCCTGCAAGTGGTGCAAGTTGGACTTTGAACCCTTTGTTCTTGGAGTTGAGGTGTACAGGGGAACGTTTTTGTTTACATTTGGGCACCAGTATTAAATCCTAAAACCCTAGAACTTGTATCGTGTTATAATTCTTGAATTTACAAAACACCTGGGTATGCCATGTTTTGGTAGTTTATACAATTTTGCTACAAAACAAGACCTGAATGGTTTAAAATACAATGCTGATATATAAAAAATAAGCAAAACATCTCAATGTAAACTGTATATCTCTTAAAAGAGCTATACTATAGCTCCATCTGAAACAAGTCGGCAATTATTGCAACTATTTTAATCAGAAAATAGACTTTAGAAATAATTCCAGTGTATCTCACATTGGAAAAAAACACAATCCAGAATGAAGACGTAAATCACGGAAATAGGACGTTTTAGTCTATTTCATTTTCACTTGACCCTGCACAAACGCCCACCTTGTTTACCAGCATTTTTGCAAAGTTGTTTCTAGGGATGGCTTATAGTCAAAACCACGAAGTTATGTGGCGACAGAGTTTTAATCACGTAATTAGGCTGGTATACGCTAGCTAGTTTTCCCAGAATTGTATTACATCACCAAAAGGAGAAGCTAGAGATAGCTAGCTAGCTGCTGGATAGCTAGACAGCTACAACTTTTTCTCACCTTTAAAAGTATTAAAACTATAGTTACAGTATGGACAGAACATATACAAGAAAACAAGGAATTTTGGCAGATTAGCTTTAATAGTGGCCTAGCTGCAATGGCACGTAGCTTCAATGATGCCGTAGCTTAGTGGCGTCACTGGCAAAGTGAGGACCCTAACTGGGACTGCGTAGCTCAAATGAGCATTAAATACTATAAATACTTTAGGACTCCCCAAAAGCCATGGCACCTCCTGAAAATAAATCATTATTTGTGAGACTAGCCATGTATATATCTATCTACAAATCCGTCAGAAGAATTAAGAAAGACTTTTATGAAGAACTTACTGTCTGACTTGAGTGACTGCTGTTTCCTACTGTACCAAAAATCGGGATTCTCCTGAATCTTATGGATTACCACCCGAAATCGCGCCTCACGCCCGTGATCATGCGTGTAGGTCGCCCTCTTCTTTTCTGGCTTTTGCGCAACGCATCACTTTTCAAATCACGTCCCGAAAGAAATTGATTTATTAATACGCTTATCGTGCTGTCATACTTTTTAGGCCAAAATTGGTCCAAAAATTAAAAATGCTTTGTTTTCACTAAAATTTTGCTCAGTGAACAGAAAAAGCACGCTGGGGATGATAATGATACTTAAATATTGTTTTTGCCATCTCGTCCAAAATTGGTCCAAATATTAAAAAAACTGATTTGTTTTTAACAAAATTTGGCATAGTAAAGAAAACAGGATGCTAAAGAGGATAGTCAAATATAAATTTTGTCCCAATTTATGTAAAATGACAATCTCGTTCCTAGGGCATTTGCCTTGTTGATGAAGTTGATCCACTCCGTAATAACGGCTCAGCAGGGGCCACAAGACCCTGGGGACGAGGTTGGTAAAATGGGTAAATATTTCGTATTTTTACACCCCAGTATATATTTTTCTTATCCAAACATGGGTCGGAAATCAAAGTTATTTTCTCTAATAGTCACATTACATTAATTCTCCCACAATTTCGTTTTTACAAAATCTTAACCAAAAAGGCCTGATTTTCAAGCCGCACCTGCTTCTTCTTTCCTGATTAAAGTGAAGCTAGCTAGTACATCGCTAACATACTGCCTCGTAGCGACCTAGCTTTGATGCACGGTCCCCATCAGGACTGAAAAAAGCAAAGGAACCCTACACTGCGCGCGGCCATATGTTAGGAAATGTGGATGGCGTAAATGTGTAATCAAAGTTAATCTTCTCTGATATTCGTATTTTGGTTATTTTCTCCAGCCACATTATTGCATCCACTGAGAATTTTTCACCCCAAGCATTTTTTTGAAGTCACATTTTGAATTCGCAGACACTAAAATTGAGATTTTCAATTTCCGTACCATGACAAACTCCTCTCTCCCCTTCCCTCACGCGTATGTCACTGCCGTCGTTTTCTAACAACAACAAAAAAACAGACAGACAGACAGAAACAAATACGTGACACACATCGTCGCGAATGTGTCCACTTTCACAGCTCTCGCGAAATTTATCGCAATTGGAATATTTAACGTGGGCAGAAAGCAGACTGAGGAAAACTTAAAACATATATATTTCTAATGAATATAAAAACTTTAATACATTAAAAAGACAGGATATATATTAAAAGCGACAATCATTAGAGTTATGTAAACACAAATTTCATTGAATCCCAAACTACAAAAATAAAAAATGTCTCTCCAATAAAAACTATGAATTAACCTTATTTATTTACATCGTTGAAGCAAATATTTCAGCCGTTACGGCTTCATGTGAAAACCTCATTTTGAATCATCCCTGATGACATTATTTTGATCGATAACTTGCCCCTTTTACCCAAAACAGCTGGTACCGATAATATAAGATTGATATGCCCAGAGATGCAGAAACAGAACGAAAGAATCCGTTCTACAAATATCTCAACAGTTCAAGCAGTAAAAATTCCAGCTAAGAGAGGTCAAAACTGTAGACTCACAGCAAGATGGTGACACAGAGAATTTCAACTGGAAGAAAGTAAAGGGTCGTGCAAAGGAATCGAAGAAAAACGGTATGGCGGTATTTATCTAAAAGCAGTTCCATAAATCTTTCAGCAAGAATAAAAAAATCCCATGACATTCTCACGCTCACATCATGTCTTGACTGCCTAATCTGAACAAGCTTCGCTTCACCGATGCAATAAAAAAAAATATAAAAAATAACTAAACCCTAGATTTATATTAAAGGGATATTTCTAAATACCTTATTCGTACGATTTATTGCGCATTTGCATAAATTAATATTCGCAAAAATAAACATCTATATTTTGCCTAAATTTTACAAATTTTTCCTATTTTTCTGCAGGTAAATTTTAACTTAGGCGAAATTTAATACGTCCAAAATAATTTCTTCTGCAATGCGCGCGAAAAATTCGTACGAATAAGGTATGACCTAATATTTGTTTTCAAATTTTTCACGCTAACAACATTAACAATAAATCTTTGTTTCCAAACCAATTGTGACGATTAGATAAATCCTAACTGCTCGAGATTTTGCGCTATAACACTATCCTGTCAAAAGAAAAGAACATCTAGAGTAGACCAATATCTTCCAATGCTTGTTTTATTTCACTATCCTAAGAGTGCAAAAAATACTGAGATAAATATCGTGTGTGAAGGGAAATCCCTGTGCGTGAAGAGAAATCCCTGTGCGTTATTTATAAGTGCAAGCTGACTGCGCATGCGCACCTACCTCTTGTAATGAATCTTGAGCCTGCACTGCAGCCAAAACTTTCTTTTTACTCGTCTCTTGTATCTCGCCTCCAATGATAAGCTCATCCAGCATGTAGTATGCCTATATATTTAGACAAGTGCAACAATGTACGGAATTATGAATAAACACTGAACTATTGATAGCCCCCAATAAAAAATGATAATAAGGCAATATTTACTGTAATGTAACAGGATGGCCACGGATTGTATATGCGGATTTAAAAATTTTAAAAAAAGAGGTTGCGGGGTACAATTTTAGGAGAAAACACTAAAAAACGTGCAAAAACTATTCCGATATTTTAGGAGATTTGCCAAAATATTAGGACAAATAAAGAGTTACGAATAATCAAGCCTTTTTTTTTACAATGCTAGAAAGGCTGTTCATTTCAAATTGCAGTAACTATGTAAATATCATTCATCAGTCCTGTTGCAAGATAAACATATGCTCAATTTTTTGTCACATCGTAATAACAAAAAGTTACTATATGAAAAAAAAGTAGATTTCAGTGTATACAATTTTAGAACATTTATTAAGTCCAATTTTAAAAGGTGTAAACACAGCCTAAGTTTGAAACCATTCAGATGTTCAATAAAATTACGTTAGGTTTCTTTTTTTCAAGAAAATCCACTTCAAAACTGCTCTATAAGTCAAAAGCCAGTAGGCACAACAATGTGTAAACACCTTGTTAGGAAAAAAAAACATTCCCGTTTAACTGGTCAGTTAACCTGTTTTCATGTATGTTCTTTCATTTTTTTCATGTTTACATTTTTCTCGCAATTTTTTAAAATGAAATTTTAATATGTTAACAATAAAGCCAATGAAACAATCTATTCTCAGATAGTAGTAACAAATTCAAAATTTCACTAGTGTGTCGTCAAACACATTTCTGCAGAGGTAAACATTTCCATAACAATAACGACAAGAATAGACATAATTACTGCATTCTGATTGGCTGTACGCACGGTCTGTGTTGTCAGAAATGGCGACGGAAGAGTTGCGAGTAACAAAATCAAAACTACTGACAAAAGTTTAATTTCCAGGCGAAAGATATTAACACAAATTTATTTAAATTTGGATTAGTAAATTTAAATAACCATAAATTAACTAATTCAAATATTGTATGCATACTTGGTCAAGTTTACAAAGAAGAAATTAACAAACCTTCTCAAAGTTAAAAATGATGTCCAACTCGCACACCTAAAAGAGAAAGTATCTATACCAAATATTTAAAATATTTAATCATTCGTTTTGTTAAAATTTAGAATGTAATACACAAAACGTTGTAGGAAAATTATTAGTTGACAAGAAGTGTGATTAGAAAAGCTGATGTTTTTTCAGTTTATTTAAACTTATCAAGTAAACATTTCATTAGCGTATGGACAAAATTCTTGAAGTTACATACTTACATTTCCAAAATACTTATCTAAGAGCTCCACATAACGATGAATACTTTCCAACGCAATCAATTCATTATCACCAGGCTCGATACCAACAACAAAATACAAACTTGCATATCTACAGAAACCAAAATATACATCTCATCAAAACACAAAATTATAGCATACATAATGATCAATCACTGCCATAGTGAGCAGCGGGAGTCAGAACTCCTTCTTGCATAAAATTAGCTTCCAGCTATAAAAGAAACAGTACGACTTAAATACAAAAAGGCACGTCCCACCACCATTTTCATACCTTATAGGACACAAAAATGTCGAAAGTTTCATCGTCTTAAGTAAACTAAAAATAATTTAGTTTACTTCAGCTTTAGGAGTTATGTATTATCATGACTCAAAGTTTCTCAGAGTTTTTTAGAATTTTTGCTGTTCTTTATCAAAATCTTTGAGCTTGCAAAAGCTTTTCATCCTCCTTTGGACATTGGAAGCTAATACTTTAACATAACAAAGATATGATTTATAAGTCTTCGTGCTAGCTTTTGAAAAAAATATCAGATCCATCTATTATTGAGACTATCTTGTACTATACACTGTTTTGGGTCAAACATTTGGTCTTTTTATGCGATATATAACGTATTTTATTCACAAGTGATGATCGCATACTGCGTGAAACTTGAAGTTTTTTGTAAATATTTTATCCATGTATATAATTTGAAATATATCTAATCCGCTCTGCAAACAAACGCATTGAGCACTTTGGTTTTCACGATTCAATCTTGAATAATGAGTGGAAATATACTGCATGCAAATTTTACTAGAACAAAAATCAATTTTATACAACTTCAAATGCCATTACTACATCAAAACATATAAATTAAATACATGAAAAAACATTTTTAGAATATCACTGTTGAAACATGTTTCATGATTTCAAAAAGAAAAAGGTTTTTACCTTTTGTAGCAAACTTTGGAATCTTTGTATTCCAGAAAGCTGCACATCTTTGGCTTCCTAGCTAGTATGACAGTCAGCAGGTCCCTTACAATTTTTTTCTTTTCTTTTACACTGTATGTATGGTACCATTTTTGAAGTCTAACTTTTCCTTGCCGACTGAACAAGAAAATATATTTCCACTGAAAAATAAACACAAGAAAATTACAAAAGGGCATGCCTTGGAACAAAAATCAAAACCGATTACAGAATGGCAATATACATAAGTAGCTATAAAAGGGCAAAGCCGCAAAACAAAAATGAAAACCTGAAAAACATGTTTTAATAAATTAATAAGAAATAAGCAACAGATAAGTTTTACCATTTTTCTTTGTCTTTACAATTTCTCAAGTAAAACTAAAAGAAGAAAAATTGATTACATTTGCAATCAAAGTATAAGCATGCCAGACTAGCTGAAGATTTAAGCCTTCTTTCATGTGCACAGAATAAATTTTTGTTGTGTCCTCAAAGCTTATAACACCTACACTCAGTAATTAATGTATCAAGCTACAATACATTGAAACACAGCATTATTTAAGCTTTACAGGATTTGAGTTGGCGAACTATATGTACTTGCACATCTAACAGGTTCAATGACACAATTTTAAATCAAAGGCTAAAAAGTCACGATTGTTGCAAACTGAAATAAAAAAAGTATCAAGCACTTTTGATCAAGGACATTAGTCTTGAACAACAGACTATAAACTTGTTAAAACAGCTATTTTTATAGCTACAAACTTATAAAAAACATTATTTTGGAAAGAATGAGACAAAGAGTATATACACCAAAACATTCAACCTTTAAAACTAAGTAATTTCGTATGGAACTTACAGAAAATGATTTCATATACACATTCAGTTTATTGTGTTCTGCAAAATACTACCTTAAGATTTAAATAATGCTGAATAAATATTTGCGCATTGGTACTAAAAAAACAGGAGCTTTCATGGTCATGAGCTGGGGTGGATAAATTGTCTTGTTTTCTTTGAAGACGTTTTTCTCTAGATTCAGCTTTCAAACAAGATTCACATTTGTCTTCAGTGTTAATTAATAATTGGCAGGAAGGTGGTCAATGTTATTTAGTTTGTATAAGAAGATTCAGTAATATGTCTATTGTTGGATTAAATATTTTAGGTGCAGTATGTTCAATGCAACTACCGAAAATAAGCTTGGCAAACCAGGACAAATAAAGAATCCTAAAATGTATTTAATCAAATTGGAAATTGCGATGTTTTTAACTGAGTTGTCATAGATATTATAAATTTGATGTTGTTTAGGAAGACTCCATAGTAGGACACGACCATTAAACTGAAGACTTGTATCGACATAAATCTCAAACTTTAGTACCATATGAATATCATCATTGCAATAAAATTGAACACTATTCTCTGAAAAATTATATTGCCACTCCCCAAGTCTGAGATTTTGAATACGGGAAGAAAATTCAGAAAATGATTGATAACATTCAAAATATTCAGGTATTTTAATTTCTGGAGGTGGTCTTAATAAAGTTGACTGTGATGATACTCTTGGTTTTGTTATGTTTGAAGAAGAAGGAATACTTTGATGGGTAATTTGAGGCAAGGCAATTCACCAGGATTTAATGTAACTCTGCTCTCATGACAATAATATTAATTTTCATTAAAGTGCCGTTGACAAATGAAGTTTTTTTATTTGTTATTCTGTCACGAAGTGTTTTATCAACCACACAATCTTTGGTGACAATAGCTAATAATTTTTTCCTCCACTGGGAATCGAACGTATTATCACTAGCTGGAACTTTAAAAATAGCTATTCCCTTGTACTTAGCTTTTCGTGATACTGGACATCCAAATATTGAACAATTATCTCCTGGCATATCAATAAAGAATTCAAATTAAATTCTTCGTTTACAACAAAAAAGAGTAATCTGGACCAGAAAAACTGCCATTTCTAATTTACTGTGCCTGTAGAAAACTGGGTCCTTATTTATTGAAAAGACCTAGATCTGAACCTTCAACGCCCTGCCTAAGTCTCTAAGAAGCATCACTTCATGTCCAGTTTTAAAGTTTAAAACAGCCCTCGACAAGTTTCTCAAAACTCTCCCAAATGAACCTCCGATCCCCGGGACAAACGAAGCCTCAGAAAACAGTATAGTCACTGTAGTTCGATCTAACCCTCATCCTCCTCTCTTTAGAGATGGAGTAGAAGAAGAGGAAGAAGTGACTGAGGTCGGTCGTCCACGATAGGCGTGAAGCTACAACTTCAAAAGTTAACATAAGTAAGTACTTTCGTTATGGTCACAAAAGAATCAAAACAATGCTTCTATTGTTATAGCGCTGATATTATATATTATGGAGAACATTACTTGTTACCAATTATCTGTTTGGAATCATACTGATAAATTTAATTTTTGTTGTAACGTATTTTTTATATTACTGTAAATAATTTTAACCTTATCTGTTATGTTATTTCAAAAGAAATATAACTTACTTTACTTGAGTTGATCTCCAAATTAGGAGTAGGGAGTAAGTATTTAAGAAGATTTAATTTCTTGAGACGAACCTACTACACTATGTGCGATTGATTGATCGTTTCACACCGATCGGAGGTCCGATTGGGGTGAAACGTTTTCTGTTGAGAATAAAAAAATATTGATGTGTCATGATAAGAGTCACCTATATAAAATTGAGGTGATTTGAGAAGAAATTTGTTAAAACAGTAATTTTGAAGGATGTTTGAGGAGTTTGACGAGACTTTTTAAAATTGAGAAAAATTGATTAAAAAATTGCATATATGCATACCATCCAGATAAACTATTTGTGTGCATCACTTACATATAATATAGCGCACATAGCAGTCTTTCTCAGGAATATTTGAGTAGGTGTGCGATGATTTGCACGTGTAATCAAGTAACGCGTGTGATGTAAAACGCATGTGCAAAGTATATGTTACGCGTGCGATACGTGCTCCATGGTTAATCTTTGTTGCGCATTGATATTGTGGTAGAAAAGTGGGGGACGTTTTGAATCGTAAACCACAAACACGATGATCGAGTGTCTACGTATAGCGACTCTCTCAATCTTAACTTCCTTTTCTACATGTCCGAAATAGTATGCATGACTATACTGTCATTTTCATAAATTTATTGTTTATTTTTCAAGTCACCATAGCAAATAGGCAAAAATATGCTTCGTTTTCAAATTAAAAAAAAATCTTTATCCACGTGGCTTAAATAAAAATTCATTCAGAAAGTTCAGCTACATTTTAACAAAATTCATATAGAAAAAAAAATTATACCGCACGTGAGTTTCGTTTTTAAAATTGTTTGAATTAAAATAACACTTGCGGCATAAAGAAAAAAATCAATTAAATTCGGACCTGCTATGGTTTCCAATTGTTTTGTCAAATGAAGAAATTATCTACAATTAAATCCATGATAAAATGTCTGTCCCGCCTGTAAGTGCAGTTTTGCAGACTTGCTTTATCTGTGCTTTGTCTGCGTTCACCTCCGCATTAGTTAAGAACCGCATGGCTGGATTTCTTGTGTAAGACCTGTTTACCAACGACGAAGGGGCTAGCCAAAAGATATTTATGTCTACGTAGTTCTTTTAACTAAGTCAGGAGTCGGTGAATTAGCTAGGATGATCAGGTTGGCTATGAATAGGCTTGCTTGTGGATTAAAAGGACCAGGACTATTCAATAATTCTGAGATCTAAAAGTGTCCGACCAAGACGGAAATGTGAAAAAGATAAAAAAAAACTTAACGCTAATCTTCTGACAGCACAAACAATAAAAAATATATATTCAGGTCATCAAAAGTAGGTTTTATACACTGTTTTAGCCAAAAGGATGTTGCGAATATGCAACGGAAAAATAATGGGCAGTAAAAAACATGTTAATAACCTAATTAGGAGAGACAATTCTCCTAAGGGGCCTTCAAAAAAATTTTGGGCCCCGTTAGTGGGATATCGCCACTAAGATTCAGACCCCCTCCCCCCCTCTTTTAGTGGTTTCCGTCCATGAAATACACACATTCGAATAAATATTGGAAGGCTCAGGGGCGTGTTTTGTAGATAAAAGTTATCGGAATTGATGACAAGAGGAATCATGTCCACGAACCACAAAGAATTTTCAGGCAACGAACAAATTTTGGGAATTTCTCAATCCTAAGCAGATTTTTTTTTCAAACTTCAGACACCCTCCCCCATTAGCGGCGATATCCCGCTAACGGGGCCCAAAAATGTTTTTCGAAGGCCCCTAAATAGACTATTAGGGTGACGGTATACCTTTTGAGCATGGTTTTTTAAATCATGATTTTTTCAGCGATAGTTAATCAAAGTTTATTCATTCATACATCACCGAAAAGCATTTTTAAACACCTATCAAATGGTATAAAAATAATTTTAAGCTTTTTAACTCATGAAAAGTACAGAGACATTTTTGAAACACACCCTGCCTTCAAAAAATCTCATTCGATGTTCTTTAGAATTGTGATAGATGTATGTAAAAACGATTTTTTAATTATTTTCCACAAAGTCCCCGTTTTTGATTTAATTTAATTTTTCTAAAAAAGTTATTTTTTAACTTTAACTTTCGTCTTTAAGATGTAGTATCTAGAGAATCGTTGATTTTTTGAAAATAAAAAAAAAATCGCTTTTAGATAAACACGTTGGCTTCAGCACAGTAACACTCTCCGTTACAGATCTTCTGTAGTTTTGTAAAAGAGATTTGAAATGTAATAGATGGTATACGAAAAAACAACATTACGAAAAAGTGTTTTAAAGATTTTTTAAAATATCACACCTTTCAAGCATACTCATAATGATGGTGATACTTTCACACTTCCGAGGCGATGAATATTCAGAAGGTTGTCCTTTTAAATTTTATTATTCACAAAGACGTGACTGAGAATACCATAGAAATAGAACTTTCTAAGTCATTTTTCTGTGACTTGCAGAAACAGAACAGGATGGCATACATTTTTAGAACTGAAAGTGTTTTTTTTTCAGATGGTCATTTATTTTTAAAAGTTATACTCAAGAGGATGATAAGTGTTAAAAACATTCACTCTTAACTCTTCAATGTGAGGTATGAAAGACCGATCAGAAAAAAAGTTAGTTATTTGGCTAAAAGTCAATATTCCCTTTCAAAAAATAAATAAATAGTTTCACCATTGGAAAGATCGTCGTTTCTTTATTATAAATGGCTAATAAAAAAAAAATTCGATTTTTTGATACAATAAAGGTATAGAGTGGGTTCGCCCATATACGGCCAGTGTTTACATCATCTACCTTCGCAACTTGTAAACGGCTATGATAAACAACTATCGTCTGGTCCTGATAAGTACAGGTATGTTCGTGCACCATTATGGCCATTTGTCACGTGTACGGCACAAACAGACCCTGGGTAAACAGAGAAAACAACAACTTAGCCAAAATCGCCCATTCGCGGCCACTTCGCCCTAAACCGGCCACCAATTAATTTTCTTAATAGACACTCAAATCTGGTCATTATAGTATAATCTGCAATAGAGGGAGTTAAACATTCCTATATGCCAACTGATAACACTCCCAAAATGCTTCACATTCATTTTCAGTCCCTAAACCATGCTAGCTCAGTTTGTGACCCACCCAGGACCCATTTTTATCGCGAGAACAACCATGTGGTTGTTTTGTCATGATTAAAGATAGGAAAATGAACAATGTCAAAACAAACAATAACAACAGGTTGTTTATTACAATATTTATTATTAAACTGAAACTTTACATTGTTTAAAGCATTAAAATCCACTTAAAATGTACGTGGCCGTATTAGGGCGCCATATTTTTTTTAATGTGGAAATTTCCTGGGTCTATTATTTCCAACCCTCTAGTCTGGATAAGGAACTGTTAACGAGGTGGTTAAAGGACAGCACCAAGTATATGTAATTTACACAGAGTTGATTGAATTTTACCTATTCACGACATTTTATGAGAGTTCCAAGAATTTTCGAAAAAATATTTTGTCAGCCATTTTTAATGTGCGCAGACAGCGACAAGCTTAGAACCAACATTTCTTGACAAATTAAGTGGTCGAATTGATGAACTTTGGTTTTTTTTAAAGCTAAAAGGTTCTTAAGTGTTTCAAACAAGGAATTAACATAACATTGTAATAAATAAATGAAGTTATACATAATTTATATCTCTGGCCGTAATTGGGCGATGGCCGTAATTGGGCGATGGCCGTATATCACGGCTGTTTCGCTACGGTCAAACCGCGGACAAAATTAAAATGGCTTCCACAATTTTTTTTGAAATTTTGTATTTTTATCATTTTTTAAGTTGTTGAAACTTTTTTTGTATTGTTTTAATTTTATTGAAATAAAAAGTATTAAAACGATCTACTTTTCTCCTTTTTAAATATATATATATGTTATACATGTGTGGTATGGATTTCGAGTTATTTCGTCAAACAAAACACACAAAATTAAAGAAAACATTATTTTTGGCGAAAGTATACCATCTTTCCAACCTTGTGCCAACACCGCGCTACTAGCTACGGACTTGAAAATTGGTATGGGGGGCCTGGAAACATGGTTCTATCAGCCCGTACCATGTACCGTTCGTCTCGCCAACTATAAACTACTTAAATTTAAAGTTAGAGTCTTCTTTAAGCGCTAAAAAAGAGGGGGAAAAGTTGCAAAAGTGGTACACGGCAATTTGATGTAGTGTGACCCCTTTTCTGTCTAATTAATTAAGTATCTAAACTTCTAAGCAAGTCACAGCGATGGCGTTTAATGTTTTGGTAGGTATGGTTTTTCCCAAAAAAAATACGGCGGCCCGGTGTTTACTTTGGACTTGATTGCTCGACCCGGGAATCCTAAGTTCGAAACCGGAATTTTTCGAAAATGTTGGAATAAGCGAGACAACGGTGTCTTATCAATTTTGAAGCTAGCTAAAGGTTGGCAGACCACGAGGTAAGGGAAAAAACAGTAAACTACTTTATTTTGCAGGGATTTTAATATTATTTTTTTGCTATAAGATCACCCTTGATTTTAAGAAATTGTTTTATAGCTTGTAAAACTTCAAACATGGCTAATTGTTATCTTTTTTAATCTTTTTTCTTCTGTTTTGTATTTTTCTGTAAAGAGTAGCTATTTTTTGGTCCTACAGTTTTGCATTTTGCATCGTGTTCTGTAGCTAAGTGACTTAATACTTCTTTTTTATATTTAGTTAAGACTTTGGTGGGCTTTCTCAAGATGAAATTGTTGAAATCAAAGATGTTTATAGCTAGCTAGCTAGCTAAATCTTGGCTCTATCACAAGATTGAGTGGTATTTTATACAATTTATAAAGAAAAACAAAATGATTGCTTTGTATATATTTAATGTATATAATAAATAAACTATTTATGTACAACTTGAGATATTTTCTACTAGCATGATAAACTAGAATGTTGAAACCGTCGACTCTGAATGACGTTTTATTTAATGTATAGATGTCACATATTTGGCCCGAAAACCCTTAGGACCAAAAGTGACCCTTTGGACAATTTCGGACAGTTAAATATTTCATCTACATCATCTTTAATGGCCTTAGAATCCAAAGCAATGTTTTTTATTCAGTTAATAAACAAACTTTAAGCATACGTTGAGGCTCTAAAGGCCGTTTTTCACATAATTTCTCACATTTGGCCCAAAAAAAAACCTTTGTACAATTTCGGACGGTAATAAAATTAAGTAATTTTCATTCCAGATATTTAACCTAACCTGTGGACCATAAAAAACATGTTTTCTTAACTTTATTCCAGAGATATTGTGGAAGACATTCATCTAAATGATAGTTTTTAAGTCATTTTTAGACATTTTGGCCTAAATTTACCAATTTCGGACAGGTGTCCAAATTTTTTTTTCTTTTAATAATATGGACAATTTATCTGAGATTATTATTCTTTTTACAGAATATAAGAATCTTATTTCGTTCTTGAGATATCCTGTTTTAACTGAGAGGGTAAATCGAATTATTTTTTCGTAACATTTTTGTCCGCTCCGAAACAGCCGTGATATGGGCGAACCCACTCTACCGTCACCTTAAAGCTTATAAATTTAGACTATCATAGCCTAATTTGCAGTTAGGTGTCCCTGCTGGACTGTCTAGGGTGTTTATAAAGCTCCCATTTGAGCTAGCTACAGATATTTCTGTCCAGCTAAACAACGACCTTATGTAGTAGGGGGATCAATCCATTAATTTGAGCGCTCTCTACCCACTGAGCTACCATCCCCACAACCTCCCGTCGTGTCCTCCCATATCGTTTTTTGTTTCTTTTTGAAAACAAAACAAAATTAAAAGCGTAATAACTATACCTTAGCATTTTCTGTATATATATGAAAAAGGCGATAGATCCAACCTTTACAAAATTGCGTTTGTTGGTTGTGCGAGACTGTCGTTTTGGGTCACGCAGTCGAAAAATAATAATATACGCACCACCATTCATTGCCGTAGAAAACAAACCATAACATTATAAATCCTCAATAGGGGTAAGTATGTAGGTATCCTGTGCGGGTTGAAAAAGCGCAGTGGCTATTCATACGTGACCGTACTTTTATATTTTTTTTCTATTCGTACGTGACTCTCACGTACTTTATTATTTTTTTTCTATTCGTACGTGACATTCGTGTACTTTATTATTTTCTTTACATTCGTACGGGACACTCACGTACTTTATTTATTTAAAATGAATTTGGGGGAATTAAAAGAAATTTAGAGAATTTCACAGTATGTATATATTTACAAAAGAGCATTCTTAACAATCTTTTTCATGTTTATCTGATTTTATGGCTGCGGTGTGTCGTACGGAGCAAGGTTTGCAGAACCAGATTCTAGCTGCTGGCATTTTCGTTCTGCCAATACAAGATAGATGGCACCAGCACAGACAACCATCACATCCCACAGACGTTTCCTCGGAAAGATCGTTGTTGCAAACTTCGCAAAACCATTTCTTATTTTTTGTGTTTTCTTCCACGCAGCTTTACCACACAAGTGTTGGATCATCGATAAATCGATGTTGTCTTGATCAGACAGTTTTGGATGAAATTCTGTCTGCATCATTTCCTGGGTAATTGTTTTCTTTCCAGATAATATGACTGGAATGTCTGCTGTAGTCTTTTCTTTTAGTATCTAACATTACTAAAAATAAGGAAATATAAAATGATAAATAAAGAATATACACAAAAACCTTAGTAAAATGAAGTTTCTACAACTATCATTTAATTTCATCATTGGTCGGCAAATTAACGAATGGTACCATATTTTCTTTTGTTTTTCTGTTGGGCAGGCCAATAGCCGTATAATGCCCTTTCGGTCTTCCTTTTTTGCACATTTTTGGTGGCAATTTGATGAGGGAGAACCCTAAATTAAGAATTATTTTTTATATAACAATACGCTAAAATTAGAAAATTGCAGAGAATTATAGACTATAGTACTTACGGTTAAAATAGATAAATAAATTAATTCATGCAAACGCACACCAAAAGTGGTCACTTTTTCCAGACTATATACCTGTGTTGGATGATTTACTAAAATCAACTTCATCAAGGATAACTTTCACACGTTTTCCGTCGCGAATATATTTATTGAAGGCCTTTAATTCGGTTAAGATTGAATGAAAGTTGCTAGAGCCTAGAACAGAACCAGCTGCAGCTATTTTTTTGCCAATGTCACTTAACGCCCGATATTGTTCATCGACACTTCTTGGTTTATTCTCTTGATTTTTGCGAACGTGTTGCTATGATTTCGGATGTCGAGGGACTAGCATGATTTGAAAAAACTCTATGATTGTCCTTGAAGTGCTTCAAAGTCCACCTAGTTGGACATTAATACACCAATAATCAACCTCAGAGAATTTTAGGTTTGTATTATACTTTTTTTTCGTTGCACGTTTAGCTGCACTCTCTATAGAACGAGAACTCCTGACATAAAGTTAAATATAATTATTTTTTTCATGACTACAAATTGCTTCATTTAACTGCTCGAAGCTCGAAAAACTCTGTCCGACCTCCATCTTGTTCCTTCAGCATAGAAGTCCTAGCGCCTTTTTGTAATTGAAATTGTATTAAGTTGAAAAGGCTGGTTTCTACTACTAAAACTTTCCTCATAACAAATTGAAATTTCATGCTAAGTATAAAAAATTTTTTTTTTTATGAAACGAGAAAGAAAAGATTTTACGTACGAAGAATAGATATAGAAAATCGCAGATATAGAAAAAAATAAAAAAAATAATAAAGTACGTGAGTACGTGAGTGTCACGACGTACAAATAGAAAAAATATATTAAAGTACGTGAGAGTCACGTACGAATAGAAAAAAAATATTAAAGTACGGTCACGTATGAATAGCCACTGCGTTGAAAAAGGGTAAGGCCGGCGGTCCCTGATGCGCGCATGAGGGCGCACACAGCTTATGGATCATGTCGCTGGGCGACACGAGGGGTATTTTTCATGCGCATACATGCAATGTTTTGCATCGCACGAGCATGTAAAAGTACCATCGTGTCCCATAACTAAAAAGATTGTTGCAACACAATAAAAAGTTCCCGGGGGTGAAAAGCCTTGGGGGACAAATTTGTTGCAAGGATAAATTTTGTTCCTGTCGACAGTTATGAGATTAAAAAAAATCTACAAAACCAAAAAAAAAGGAAAAAAAAAAGGAATTCCAGCCATAAATGTCTCTCCAGTGGCTAAGTAACGAAGTGTTAATCTTCTTCTAAAGCAATGTATTTTCTCATCGCAGTTTATTGCTGCTGCAAACTACCAGGTGAAGGATTTCCCAGGTAAAAAATTGTCAAACTTATTATAACTATATTGAAATATACAGTGAGATGCTCCATACATGCCTCTATTACTCAGGCAAGGTCTGATCTAATATCGTTTCCTTCTCCTTCTTCTAAGAACAGCGCACCTGCATCCCAATTTTTTTAACTGCGCCATAGCTTTTATTGTTTACTGCAGAAGTTCCTTGTTTCATTTGTAGAAGTTTAGCGTTGGTTTTTGAGGCGAATACACGTAAAACATTTTCATGTGCATGTTATGAAGCAAGTACCATATAAGTATAAAAAAATAAGCAGATCCAGCTGAAAATTTAGACATTCTTATATTATAAAAATAAAACGTGTACTCTGGAACTCGTTTTATTTACTTCTAAATAGATGTATTAACTTGGAAGTTGAAAAATACAAGCGCAAAAAGTCCATCCTCGTCCCCAGGGTGTCAAAAGTGTCTGATGTCAAAGCCGCTAGCGCTTCCGCCGGCCTCGAGTTTAAAAAGGCAAGAATCCCTGGGACGAGGTTGCAAAGTGTCATGTTATCCTATGCGAAAAAAAAATCGACAATCTAGGTACCAGCGTGTTTTTTACTTTGACGTAAAATTTAAAACGAATGGAAAAGCAGGAGCTAACGGCGTTGAGTGTATCAGCGATAGGTTGTTATCGACGATAACATCAAGATGCAACCTCGTCCCCAGAGTCTTGTGGTCCCTGAGCCGTTAAATGCCCTGGGATGTTGATCAAGATGTTAAGTTGTTGCCATTATATCAGAAAGCGGTAGCTCTTGGGGGGACGAGATCAACGAAAAAACAAGCATAACAACTATGTTTCTTTCAATTTTACTTTATTATGTCGTTAGATATATATA
The DNA here is from genome assembly GCA_030067915.1 of Hydractinia echinata. NCBI lineage: Eukaryota > Metazoa > Cnidaria > Hydrozoa > Anthoathecata > Hydractiniidae > Hydractinia > Hydractinia echinata. Next base: position 162,141 of record JASGCC010000064.1, read on the forward strand.
TAATAGTAGATATTTTTATATATGATATTTATTTTTATTTACACGTTATTTCTTAAGTATGCACTATTTACAGTGTTATTTGCACCTATATTCATTTGTGACACAACACTGTGGTGGAACACCTTAGGTCCTTTTTTTATTATTTCTTCAACCTTTACAAATAAACAAAAAAATAAATTAGTCATAAAATACCTCTCTGTCGAGTATTCCTTTCGATTGCCTAAGTATAATAAATACATAAAATATTACTTAGTCTAAGTGTCCTCATAACAGGGGTTGAAAAATTTTTGTAAGGACAAATATAAGTTTAATTTTAACTCTACATGCACCAAAAAAATTTTTTGAATGCTTCTTAGTACGCAGAGTTTCCGGAAAATATGCATCATAGTTAAATATAGCTTATCTGGCGTTATAATTTCATTTTTATAAGCCAGGGTCACAGTACACACCACTTTCTAGTATATCTCTGTTAAAGCAATTTGGGGACATCGCAGAGGATTTGATTTTTATTGTGCATCACTTTTATGATTTGATTATATTTTAACATCTTCCTTTGTGCAGTTGTAACTAATAATAAAGCAACTGTACTGTTCCCTTATAAATTAAAATAAATTAATATCAAGTTTTTTCAAAAACAGTCTTTTTCTAGACCATCCTTTTTATAAAAACAGTAAATGGTTTTAATAAGCAGCATTGCATGGCGTACACAGAGTGTTACATTCGCATACAATTAACAGAGCAAACAGCATTGATATGTACACAGGAAAAATAATTTGTCTATCCCCGCCAGAGATTAAAAATGCCGTTATTTGAAGCGGTAAGGTATAATATTGAATAGAAAGTAAGAATAAAAAGAAATTAAATATTGAATATACCAAGCCTGCGTGAAGTCCAACAACGAGTTTGCATTTTTTCTGAAATAACACAATATAGCTTCCCCGTCAACGCGAAGTATTGGTAATCATAAATTTTATTATCTTTCGCTTAAATACAACTATTCGGACTATACAACACTATACAACACGTAAGAAGCAAATTAGGTTAACTTTGCTAAAAAAAATAAGGAAAAAGACAACGCTGAAGGAACAATTAGCGTTGCTGAAACTCAAAATATTTTGCAAATAAAAAATTAGAATAAAAATAAAAACGTAGGACTTGGCTAAACTATACACAGTTTTTACACACACGTCTCTTACAAATCCACAACAGGATCGCTTAACAACTTCGCGTTTGCAGTATTAGCCCTCCTGCGACCTTCAGATAGCCTGTCATGTTGTTCAAACTCGACGTCGGTTGATGTTGTATAACTACGATTTCGTCTCGAGGAAGGAAATCTTCTAATAAATGACTCGGTTACCGTAGAAATTGATAAATCGCGGTTTTTTGCAAAACCTGCCCAAAAACAGAAACACTGATTGATATAATGTCGGAAACCACTGTGCATTCTGTAGTAAATAAATACGTTTGCACACGAGTTCGCGGTGTGAAGCGCTTTGAGAGAAGAGTTAATTTTCAAAGTCAGTGGAGTTACTTTGATACCTCTTCCATTAAACCAAGAAATAATATGAACTAAATGAAACATGTCTCTCGGTAGTGTCAACACAAAAAATACTGTTGCTAAGACAACTAGAAGACGAATTACTTTAGCGTTGTCTCGTTTTCGTTTCTTCCAGTGTTCTCCAAGAACACTCTCCTCTGCATTTAGATGTGAGAAGATGCGCCAGTTAGTGAACGCAAACACAAATATTAACGTAAAATCTTGTATGAGAAAGGAAATGATGGTAGGAACGCTGTATGAGGCGGCTGTTACGTTATCCACCAAGCACTGATGGTTTTTATTAATATAAAGACTAAATCCATAATGGAAGTTCAATAGAACAGAATAGAACAATACTCCCAACATGCACATCTTAATATGCAGAGTTTTAAAATGATCTTTAAAAGGATGAACAATAGTTCGTTGTCGATCAAACGCTATAATGATAAAAATCCCGCCCGATGACGTTGTCGCGATAGGGCCTAATGGCAACAGAAACTTACACGCCCAATATCCCATATGCCAATGAAAATTTGTAAACATCCAATACATATAAAGAGTTGGGTTCAAAATGGAAGCACCGAAGTCAACCATAGATAAACAACTGAATAGAAATTCTGGTACTGAACGGTTTATTCGTTTTTTTATGCCAAAGTAGTGAAATATCAAACCATTTCCCACTGTGCCAACCACGAATATCAATGCGAATAAGACAATTAGAGTAAGTTCTATCGTCGTATAACCAGTATTTTGCGGAACGTTTGGTGGCGAAGTCGATGTGGCCGGGGATGAAGTAGATAGTTTCACCCATTCAGGAGATGCATTAATTGTGTCTATCGCTTCAGTGGATATGTTAAGTGAAGTTAAAAGATTGGCTAGATTCTCCATTTTTTCTTCTTATTTCCAATTTCCAAGTTAAATCATCATTTTTTTAGATCTGAAAATAAATTTTACGTAAACATGTTAAACGTACTATCCTACATATTTTCTATTTTTATTGTTCTTAAAACTTACGCCCATGTAAAGCAGAATTTTTTACTTAGGACGTACATGACAAAGCAAGTGATAATTCCTGCGGTGAAACAGAACAGTAAAAATAAAAGCGTAAATAAAAAAATAGAAAAATAAAAATTTACGTGGGACTAATACTTCTTGATTTTCTTTTTATAATTTATCTAGGTCTACCAATCGTTATTTTAGAGCGTTTAAGTTGACGCCATGACTTGGTAGTTAACATTTTTTAGGCAGTCAAAACAGGATTTTAAAGTAGAAAATTCTTCTTTTGAGCAACGAAGTGACCGCGCAAGCAATTCTATAATACTTTGACATCCCACATACATATGAAGCATCAATCACACATTCTTCTTAACACCTTATACAGTAAGTTGAAGACGTGATCGAAGTCAAAGAATTTCTATCTATCCTCTGCTAAATTATTCTCTTTAATCTTCCGCTGATTATAGAAAGTGGATTACAATTTCCAAATCTCTAAATTCATTAATTTCAGTCTGTGAATAAATAATTTGCCAAAAAAGCACGAATTCTTTCTATTTAAATTTTAATAAGAAAAGGGGGTTATCTTTGACTAGTTTAAGGAACATGTAAGAGCGGATTTTCTGACAATAAGTGTGTTTTTTTTCAGCAAAATTCATTAGATAGCTTTCAGACTTCATTTCACCACGAATCGCCATCGTGTGGAAATGAACAATTTTCTACTCTATACAATCCGGCCTATTAATTCATTGATACGTATTTTTTCTTCTTTTTTGTGTAAATATATATATATTTCTTGAATAGACATTTTTAATTGAAAAAGAAGACGGGATACTCATTTTTGACCTGAAAGAAAAAGAAAAAAAGAAGTCTGAAAGCCAAATTATATAACTCATAAAGTAAGACAAAAAAAACTACTTTGACAGATAGTAATATAAAAAACAAACGTATCCATCTGTTATTGACCCTTACCATTCTCTGCTCCAAAAATATATGTTCTGCGTCCATAAACCTTTGTGACACAATGAAAAGAAAATATAATAAGTTAAATCAGAAAACAAATAAAGTAAAAAAAAAGAAACAATAATACAGTAGTAGTGTTGCGATTCCGTACTTTTTGAAGATGTGATGGAATGAACGTCCAACGAGTGACTAATTTCTCTCTGCAACACGTTCTTTTTCACTATTTCTTTCTTTACCTTTGTCATTATTTTTTAATTAGAATTCCTTGTTTACCATTAAAAATATTTTGGCGGCAAAAATAACACAAGTAAATTTGAAAATATACCACACGAAAAACTAGTTTAAAAATCTCTTTAGAATTTTTTATACAATGAAATTGTTTTGTACAGACCTTGATTTATTTTTACGCCTTTCGGATTAGTCAAAAAATGATTTTAGGAAATTTCTGACGTAATCACAAAATAACCGCAAAATAATAGCTAATACCAATATTCAGTGTGTTTCTGCGTCAAAACCAGGTTGTGCTACAGAATGCACGAAGTATGTAAAAGATGCACGAAACATCGATGCGGAGAATATGCACGACAGGCAAAATTCTGTAAATTTTTCCTACTTATATAATATTTTCTGACTCCTCAACCTTGGCCTTCTCGCTTTCCAATAATTTTAAATCCAGCAATTTCAATAAATTGTTTTTCGTAAATTTACTTTTATTTGGGCAAACAAGTCGGGTTACCGTCAATTTATTTTCACGTTTAAAAAAAGTGAAATAAAAAAACTTTGTTTATATTGGAGCTTAATTTTTTCTGTGCTGATTGACATAACGCAGAAAAAAATATCCCCTTTGCTTTCTTTCAAGTTCTTTGTAATTGTTTCCGAAATTTTATTGCTGAAATAATAACAAGTTAGTTCTTAATTGTTTGCGCAGTTCTAAGGTTGCCGAGATGAATTTAAGAATGGTAAACTACCCTGTCTCCATCGCCTTAAACATCAAATTATAACAAAAAGAAACCGGATGAATAAATGAGTGAATGAATGAATAAATAAATGAATAACCTAACTTCAGCTTTAGGTGTTCTTATTATTTCACTTGTTCAGCTTCAATCTGTTCTTGTTCTGTTTTTATATTAAATTTCAAATATTTGCGGTGTAAAATCTAACACGCAGATTTTGCAAAATCGCAAAAATTTCTTCCTTAAAAGATATATTATCCCATGTTTGTTGTATTTTGTCAGGAAAAAGAGAAAATCAGTAAAAATTACAATAGCCATAAACAAACAAACAAACAAATAAACAAAAACCAGCGCTTTTTTAACCTGACGTGTTTTTAACGCTAATAAATATCTTCCATAAATGTCTGAGAGCAGAGACAACCAGACTACAAAAATTAAAGAAAAAGACCCAACAGGAAAAAAAAACCGACTTTACTACATACAAACAAAGAAAGAAAGAAAGAGGAATTAAACAAACAAACAAACAAACAAAAAATCTATTTTTAACTTGATTTTATCTCATAATAAAAATTAAACCTATTTTTCCAAGTGTCTCGAAAGTTTTGACATTAGATCTTTTTAAAACTTCTAGTAAAAAGTTATTACAAAAGACCTTATCGTTAGTTATCGCTCACTTCATTATGATTTCATCAAACTGAAAACGACTTCGCTAATTATGAAAAAAATATATGCTATGCACGATTTATTTAGAAGTTTCATATTAGCACGTGGGCAACTGTTAACATTAGTTTTATTTGCTGAAAAACTTTATCTTGAATTTCCCTTAAGTCATTCTCGTCCCCAAAACCCCGGGTTTATTTCAAAGAGGTCTGGGAACGAGAATCACTTCAAGTAAATTTTAGATCCACAGCCATAGCCTTAGTAGTTAGGGACACTGAAAATTGAGTTACCACCAACCAAAAAAAACCACCCAAAGACACATTGCTTTTCAAGTCCTTTTGTTTTTGGCCCTGGTTGTAGGTTATCTTTGGATCCTTCAAAACATCCCCGACATACACTGAAAATTAAAATTAAATTATACAGATGCGCTTTCATTATTAAATAAAACCTGTCCTTCACCTTTCAAACGATCATCCATGAAACATCATTTTCTTCAGGATATTATCAACTAATTATTAGAAGAAATATATATAAATGATATCGCATTGTATTTTCTTGCAGAATACATACTATGCTCTCCAGGAGGGGAAATACACAACAGACAAACATTAATTGTTAGGAATTATATTTTATTACTTAAAGCTTCCTACACCACAGCATGACACACAAATTTATTTCGTGAAAGTAAAGGGAAGTTAATTACCGGATAACAAACAGCCTCCGTGATGCTTTTAAATCTTACGCAAATAGCAACCTTATTTCCATCTCCTTTGACGCAACCTCGTACTCAGAGATTTTTCCGGAATTCTAGGTCGTGTTTTGTATCTTTTTTAAAAGAACAATAAATTGATGGTAGAACTAATTTTCATGCATGTTAATTTTGGCGGAGCCGGAAGAATTCAAAATCAAATCTTTCCACGTCTAGCAAATGTCCGACATATGCCATTAGCTATGTCTGCTTTTTTAACACACGCCGGCATCAGCGTCGGCAATTTCTAAGTACCGACGTGAATTCGAAGGGGTAAGTATATAAATGTATGCCAGTAAAGTTCTGCTCAAATTTGGTTTGAGTTTAAACACGGCTTTGTTTTCAACAATGTAATTCAGAAACATTAGAATTTTTTATTTGCGCAGGTTTATTTACTTGCGTGGTTAAAAATATTTCCCGACAAAATAAACGGCGCTGTAATTAGAATGGTAAAAAAACATACTTGCTATGTAAAAGCAGTTCAAAGAAAAATATGGCGACTTTTTTTAACGTCATCATTAACCATGAGCAACAACATCTGTCTGTTGACCTCGTCGGCCATTGTCAGGGTACCCACTCAGCACTAATTCCTCATTTTCTTGACATTTTCCAGCTATTTTTAGGCCGAAATTTTACACTCATTGGAACCTTGGATTTGGCCAAAAGTGTAAATTTAATTAAAAAAATATTGATTGAAAAGATGGTAAAAAAATAATAACTCTTATAAAAACGACAAATAATTGGCGCCTAAATTGTTTTTGTTAACAGAACCTGTTTTGGTCACATTCTTTTCCAACATTGTCCCCTGGGTCTCTTGGTCCCCCTAAGCCGTTATTACGAAGTAGGCGAGATTGATTCTGTCATATGCATTCAATCACTAATCGAGACAAAACAGCGAGTCTAATAGTGTTAATTTAGCCCATCCGCTTAGAACGAGTTAAGACCATTTTAGGCTCTTAACGGTTTTATATCTAGGAAAATTGATTAACATCAAAGAGCTTTTCACATGGTTACTCATTTTGTCTTTAACAATCATTCAAGACTGCTATGGTTTTAAAAACAACGTCCAATTTTATCAAGTCAAAGAAGTTCCTAGTTTAGCCGGAATTACGTTTTTCAATTAAAGACATAAAACCACTCGCAATATTTAATGTAAAAATACAAACTAGAAAATCTTATTTATTTCACATCCACTACAAATCCGAATAATCGAATCCGATAAACAGGTTCACGTACGTTCTACGTTTCTAACACATCTGACGTCATATCCTCCTCCATAATGGTTGAAAAAGTAATGCATTGCTCTGTTATTCCGCCTTCTTCATTCAAACTAACCGACTTCACAACATCAGCGCCATTTTTATTTTCATCAAGCATGATTTCGCTAACACAATTAGAAGCCATAACGTCTTGAACATCCCCTTCGTTTGTAATCATATCGGGCGTAATACCGCCCGCCTCGCTTACGTCAAAATTATTTGTAACGCCCGTCATGTCTATGTCAGTAGCGAGTTGTGATGAAACGTCTGTCATAAGGTTTGGCAAAGTTCCACCAGAGATTACAGATTGTTCGACTTGAAATCCCTGGACAGGCACACCCGTTGATTGTATGAGATTCAATAAACGCACATCATTGATAGCAAATGTGACCATTGGTTGCTGATTATCATTTCTCGCCGTGTTATCAGTCGCATTGTCAGCTGCGTTATCCAACCCTAGTATACTTCCCAACTGTAAAAAGTACGCTTGGTTTGTACTGTTAACCTGGTTTTCATCCGCTGTAGCAGTAAAGGGAAGCACTTGTATAAAAGGATTCGAATACGTCGTATTTTGTTCGATTGGTGTCTCTGCACTGGCCACCGCGGCTTCCGAAAGTTGTTTATTTTTATTTCGTTTCCTTTTAGGATGATTAGGATCGTGGATTTTTTTATGATTACAAAAATTTCCAGAATCTTTAAAAGTAGCACCACAATGACAAACGTACGGTCTTTCACCTAAAAACACAGAAATCGAATCCTTTTGTTAAGATGATTGGGGAAATGATGGGGAAATGATGTATTTTCCAATAACGCTGACAACATTTAAGCACAATCACAGAGTACCGTTTAAGAGACAACATGGAAATATCAAAAAAGACATCTCCGTTATAAGATAGAGCTTTTTACCTGTCTTAAGTAACGGACTCTAAAATCAGCTAAAATCGGAGCAAAGTCAAATTTTTTAGACTCCAGTATTGCCAAGATCGAACATTTTTGTAAACGCCACTGCCGCCGCTAATTGGCATCTTATATATTAATTAATATATAAAATTTTCTTTTGTTTTTTATAACAATAAAGTTTCTTAAGTTCTATCGCTTTTTTAAAAGCAATCCTAAATCTCTATTTGGTTCGCACGAGGCGCAAAGAAACAAACTTTTGCATGTACATCACACAGATAATTCACACAGACAATTTAGATCATCTTTAAAAACAGTCAGCAAAGGATACTTGGATAGGTTTTTTAACCAAAAAATAGACAATCATTCACTTTTCTAATAAAGTAAATACTTTGAAGTCTTTAGGATCCCGTTTAATGGTACACTGAAAGTGTGACGAAGTTATGTAGACAATTTTTTGAGTTTTTTTGCAGAAGATGTATGTATGCGTAATTATATTTTGTTAAAAATACAAATGCATTTGACGATTTGTTTTTTTCTCTTGTTCCAAAAAAACTCACGGTAACTTGGACATTTTAACTTGGACAAGGTTCGGAGATTCCCCACTAAGTCAGACTGAGATTCCCTTGCGTGTCCTACTTAATGCATTCCTATTGTAACAACGTTTGTGATCTGTTAGTGTTCTCCACCTTGCTTTGTTCTCCACCGTTGCTGTTGTATCCTAATAATGCTCACTTTCATGCCTGTACCTATCTTTATAGCTTTTTCATAGCTGTATGTAACCTTATAGTGTCCACTTTCTTACCTGTACATATTTATTTCTGCTCGTTTTTCTCAAATTTATTGTTATAGTGTACGCTTTCATAGCTGTATGTAACCTTATAGTGTCCACTTTCTTACCTGTACATATTTATTTCTGCTCGTTTTTCTCAAATTTATTGTTATAGTGTACGCTTTCATAGCTGTATGTAACCTTATAGTGTCCACTTTCTTACCTGTATATATTTATTTCTGCTCATTTTTCTCAAATTTATTGTTATAGTGTACGCTTTCATAGCTGTATGTAACCTTATAGTGTCCACTTTCTTACCTGTACATATTTATTTCTGCTCATTTTTCTCAAATTTATTGTTATAGTGTACGCTTTCATAGCTGTATGCAACCTTATAGTGTCCACTTTCTTACCTGTATGTATCCTTCTGTGATCTTGACAATTTTCACTTCTACTGAATGATTTATTGCATATGTCGCATACATATGGTCGCTCGCCCGTGTGAGTGCGTATATGACGTGTGAGATACGATTGACGAGAAAATTTCTTTTCGCAGTAACTGCATTCGAAATTTTTTAAACCTGAATAAAAATAAACGTTTTTTAAGCATGTTAGTGTAACTAGAGCTTTAAATTGTAATTTTAAACAACAAAAATTTATCGTTAATAGTCAGACGTCTCCAGAAATAAATAAATTGGATACAAAAGAACCTACCCGAGTGAACTACAAAATGCTTGGTCAAATCGCCCTTAATTTTAAAAGACTTTTCACACTGGTCACACTTCCATGGTCTTTCATTCGTGTGAATAAGAAAGTGGTCCTTTAAATTACCACGCTGTGTGAATCTTCGATTACAAATGTCACACTGAAACGGTTTTATGCCTTTATGAGCCCTTTCGTGTGCGCGCAAACCTTCCGGATTGCTGAAACCTTTCTTGCATAAACTACAAAAGAACGGCTTATCGACCTGCTCGTGCGTTGTAAGATAGTGTTCTTTGTATTTCGTACTTGTGAAAAATATAGCTCCACACTCTGGACACTTCCAAGGCGCCACCCCAGTGTGTGTGTAGACATGCTGATCTAAATCTGTTTTCCGAGTAAAAATTTTATCACACGTTGAGCAGCTAAATATCTTGCCGACAGTTTTATCAGAAATGGTATCCTTCGCAGTGGTGGTACGTTTTGGAAGGCCTTTGGAATTAATTTTCAGTGCTTTTAGACTTTTGTAATCTTCAATTTCTTCTTTAGTATGATGGCCAACATGGTCTTTATACAGACTAAATGTGCAGAACTTTAAAAAGCAAACGGGACATTCAATAAGCGAATGCGTACTGAGGTGTTTTTCTAGCAGCGCCAGCAACTTGAATGATTTCTTACACATGTGGCACATGAAGTAACTCCATGACTTCTTGTTACAGACACACGATTCCATGTGGAATTGAAGAAAGTTCTTCGAAGCAAAAGAACAGCCGCAAATTTTACACCTGGCCATTTTTGACCCTGCTTCCATCTCTGACGTATTTGTGATTGTGTAATGTTTGGCGAGATGCTTTAACAACGAGATCTTATTAGATAAGCCTTTTCCACAAACCTCGCATCGAAATAAAGACAAGAATTTATGTTCACGGAGATGATGACGTAATTCTAAGCGAGTTTGCAATGACAGCTGACAGTGAGGACAAACGTATTTTGTCTCACATTGTTTTATTTTCTCCTTGTCAAATACTTTTATTAGTTTTAATTTTTTGTTCGCAAGTTTGATCTTTCTTGAACCGTCATTTGGTCTTTGCAACGTGACATAAGCCTAGAAAGAAATTAATTTCATTATTTGGACTTTCAAAAGCCAACCATACAACCATACAGCCTTCAATGAGATTTACGAATTCAAAAGGGCAGAATCGTTGGTAACTTATGGATTAAGGTTTTTCAAAACTTTTTAATCTTTGTTTATGCGAAAAAACATTTGAGACATCTTTGAAAAAAATATATTAACCCAATTAGAAAAAAAATAGAAGAAATGATAACGCTAATGTTGCTTGTTAATTGCTATGGTTCTGAAGCAACAACACGAAAGCAAACAACAACAATGACAGATAATGTTAGAAGTATATTTCTCTTGTTTCATGTCATAACTACACTTAAGTTTGGGGAAAGGGGGGATGTCAGGTTTGGTATCAGGGGGGCCCAAACCAGATGCGTGTGTTTCCATCCTTACCCTTAGTAAGACGTATCTCGTGGAAACGTCTGCGTATCTCGTGGAAACGCTAACTCACCTGGGGTGTATCTCGTGGAAACACCTGCGTATCTCGTGGAAACGCAACCCTCTCTGCGAATCTCGTGGAAACGCCTACATCTCAGCAAATCTCGTGGAAATGCCTACATCTCAGCAAATCTCGTGGAAATGCCAACATCACAGCGAATCTCGTGGAAACGCTAACTCACCTGGGTGTATCTCGTGGAAACACCTGCGTATCTCGTGGAAACGCAACCCTCTCCACGAATCTCGTGGAAACGCCTACATCTCAGCAAATCTCGTGGAAATGCCTACATCTCAGCAAATCTCGTGGAAATGCCTACATCTCAGCGAATCTCGTGGAAACGCTAACTCACCTGGGGTGTATCTCGTGGAAACACCTGCGTATCTCGTGGAAACGCAACCCTCTCAGCGAATCTCGTGGAATCGCCCACACCTCAGCAAATCTCGTGGAAATGCCTACTACCTGCTATGGCGTATCTCGTGGAAACGCAACTCATTTGTTAGGGAAACAAACGCATCTTCATCCCATTTGGCTGACGAAGGAAGCCCGACATCCCCAATTTTACCCCAAATTTGAGTTTTGAAAGGAGACAATTTTCATAGTTATTAACTCACATAATCTGATAATGCACAACAACAAATAGTAACTATTTAGTCAACTTATAAAACATCAATAATATGGATTTACTTTGAAGAACTAATAAGCACTTATTGAATGTTTCTTGCAGAGATCTGTGAAACAAGGCCTTGCCTTTTTGAGATTTGTTTTGTTGATATGTACAAAGCAATGTGCTGGGAATGGCAGGATCATATCATTACATGTTATAACACCACTGTGTTAGCAGTCTATTTGAAACAAGATTTTCTCCAGTACAATTGCTAGTCCACTTTACTAATTGTTAATAATGGTGAAATCTAAAATTCTACAAAACACTGACAGTCATGTGTATTAATTTCGAGACCACTGTTGATCCTTATTTTGTAAATTCCTAGAATAATTTTTCTAATTACCTTTGTAGAGAACAAAGAAAGGGCTAAAGTAACTGTCTCAGTATACAAGGTGTTGTGAGAATGCATTAGTAGCTTTGAGATCCTACTGAAGTTCTTATTTGTTTCTCCAATAACCTATCCAAGCCTGATTTCTAATTTTACTTTCTTATAACTATGTAACTGTACACTGTGGATGAGTAAATTATCAACGCTCATTCACCCAACTAACAGTTGACTTTCACAGTGTGACATCCGTGCACAAAAATGTTCAATAATTCTCTACAAAATATATAGCCATTTAAAAAAGTGAGTTCGAAAGAGAACTTAAAACTAGCCTTATTCTTAGGGCTGTTGATAGCTAAAAGAAAAGTGAACCACACGGCCAATCCTACCAAAATACAGAGACGGATTGCAAAATCTATTGTTTTGTAATTTTTCATTTCATAAGAAGGGCCTAGTTCTAAAAGTTTCTTATTTGTAGGCTGAATTCCATGTTTTTAGTTCCAAAGTTTCTTAATTAGTTTCTTAATTTCAAATTTTTTTGCGATGGAATGTTCGAAATTTAACTCGTCTGCAGTAAAAATTGCAATGACCTTGTAAATTGAGCGCATGTTTTATTGATGGTTGGATGGTGTGTATCATTCCCATTGGGAACTTAGGTACAGTAACCTGATAAAACTACTTACTCCCTAGTGATGATTGTAACATCTTTAATTAATTGTAAGAATTAATTAGAAACAAGCTTCTTATTTCAGAAATAGAGATAGAATGTAGTAGTAAAAGTTTCTTGATTTTGGTTTCTACATGTAGGTTTCTTATAAAAAAAACAACGTGTATAGGGATTCAAATTTTTGTGCAATTAGACGATATCAGGCTGTGAAATGTTTACAACACATAGGCCAAAGTAAAGTTGTAATGTATACAAAGCCATACATAATATATGAGAAATACATTATGGAAGTAATATTAGAGTAGAATTTTATGACCCCAGGTCGAATTACCAAAATTAAAAAGCCCGAAAGTTTTTCTACCCAATCGTTGCATTAAGGACTATTCTCAATTAAGTCTAATTTTACATAATTATAAACAGGAGTTTGACATGTGCCGAAATATCATTTCATCTGTTGTCACATGACTAATTATCAGTACTTACATAAAATTGTTTATAAATTTGGCTTCTGTCTATTGTATTCCTTGCACTTATAAATACTACGAGCTTTATGTAAAATATTTAGACTGAATGACATTAGAGTATAGGTGTATTAAAATAAAATAACCATAGCACAAGAATGGCCTGATTAATTTTGGTAAAAGAAGCATTAAGAAGCCCCTTCTCACTATGAATGTTTCCCAATATAGAACTCCTGAAAATGGAAAGCCTGACCATATTTTTACCCCCACTCACTCTGCAACTAGGACCCTGTCTAAAAGAAAATTATTTCCTGATTTCACACACGCAGTTGATCTAATTTACATAATTATATAAAAAAATGTGTGAAGACTGCAAAAAAATTTTGTATTTATTATTCTCACAACCCAGTGAACGTCATAAAGTCATAGCAAAAGAAAGGCCTGACCACACAAATTTTGGTAAAAGCATAATGTTAGCTAATACGTGTTCCTTTATTTTAATGGATGTTTGCTACTGCAAATAAAATTGCTAAAATGGGAAGCCTGGCCATCATCCAGGGCCCTGCCAATCATCCAGGGCCCTGCCAATAGGTTCATTTCCTGATTTCAAAACACTCAATTAATTCTAGTTTTAAACCGACTGAGAGTCATGCACCTGGCACAAGAGTCCCTGATTGGATACAAAATTGACATTCAGCGTCGATGTTTGATTGTTTCCATTAAGGGCCCACTTTCTTCAACAAAATATCTGGCCACAAACACCACAAATCCCACCATTTTAAGAAATTTTTTTTTCAGTCCTGGTAAGTGTTGTTGACATATGTGGCATCTGTACCCGTTTCTCAAGCCGAAAAAATGGGCCCTAAGTCATCTTAGGAGCCAAACCTAGGAGGCTTTTGACCCAAGGCAACATCCTTGACCTATTTAGACACCTAGATTGATTTTAAGCTAATTTTGTTAAAAAAAAAACCAAACTATTAGCAAAATGTGATGATGGAAACTAGTTGACTTTAGCTGCTCCCATTTTATAGGTAGGCAAGGCAATCTTAGGGGCCTGGATCTACAACAGTATTGGTTAGTTACCTTGAGGGCCCCTAGTGTTCATGCCCTGTGACCACCCTTTTCACTAGTCTACCATTCTAGATTTGGAAGAACATTGAGTTTCTAAAGTATATCCTTCAATGATGCTAGTAGCCATCTTTGTTGACGCTTGAATACTGAATGCAATCAAAGCCAAGCCTCTCAACAAGGTATAAGTACTTACTTCAGGAACCGCAATTAACATGTGGTGAACTGTTGGTCCACCACCATGTGCACACTTAACAGAGTATTATAAAACTATTTTTCAAAATTATTTCAAAAAATAGATGGTATTTTTCTTAAACAAATGTGGATTTAAATGAATATAGGTATCTACAGTCAGAAGTCTTGCTTTCCTAGACTCATTCCAAACATGCGTTGAGTTAATGAACATTTATAACCATCCTCAAGCACAACAGAAATAAAAAAAACATTTAAAATGAATACTGGATACATTATGGGAACATTACGGTATACGGTGCTAAAAACATAATGACAAATTTATACCACAATCAAGATTTTTGGAATAAAAGTTTTCATATACCACAAAAAACAATTCTTACGAGAAGGTAGTATCCTCGCCAGGTATACTACATGTGCTAGGGAAATAGCATCGGGTAGATAGCACAGTCAGTAGAGCAAGAAGTTGTGGGTTCAAGTCCCACTCGATCCATCATGTTTGCAGCACTGGGAAAGATAATGTGCAGATTTACTTATATACCAATATATCTCACATATCCACCATTGTTCCAATCATTCATCATTCTCGGCTTAACGTCCGTTTTCCATGCTAGCATGGGTTGGACGGGGTATATTAATGACCCTCTTCCAATCTGATCTAGACTGTGTTAGATCTAAACTCAACTTCCTCTGTATCAAGTCTGTCCTTATAACCTCCTGCCAAGTCTTTCTCGGTCTGCCTCTGGGCTTTGCCCCAGGAACTATCAAGTCTCTACACTTTCTTACCCAATTATCCTCCTCCATTCTTTCCAAGTGCCCCAGCCAATTCAATCTTTTTATCTGGATAACATCTTTAATTCTACGGAGACTTAGCCTGCTTCTTAGCTCATCTGAACTCTTTCTGTCTCTCAGACTGGCGTTACACATCCTATAATTCTCATAAAATTGTACTCACTTTTCTGAAGTGAATTAAAACATCTATGGCGAGACAACAAAAATACATACATTTGTGTTCATTGCTTCATGTTTTACTGTATTCAATTCAATGTCTTCATCAACCCCGACCACTTCTGTGTGAACAACTATGCTGTCTTCTGTTATGTTTTCGGTGAACGCCTTGTCTGAGTTCAATAGGTTGTCAATGGTGTCCGTTATGTAAGCATCAGAACCAGTATCACTTTGTGAAAACTTCAAGAAATCATGGTTTCCTTCTGCTGATATAACATCATTTTGCATCGTCACCAATTTTTGTTTTCACTTGTGTGTGCTTCTTTCACTTAAAAATAAGAAATATTTAAAGGCAATGTATGTCTCAAAACACAGGCAACTAAATGCTGAAATTGTAGTTTTATTAAAGGTTTAGCTTTATTATTTTAAGTTAACATTTCGAATCCAAAGCTTGCAAATATAGGTCACACTGATTTTACTTATTGATTTTACTTATTGATTTTACTTACTGAATTCACTGATTTTTGACTAGCAGAGTCTTGTCAATTGAGGTAAAAGGTAGGTTGTATGATGGCTGTGTAAGAAATGTTGTACGGTAGTGAGGCATGGGCAATAAAGCAGGAAGATCTTGACCGTTTACAAAGGAATGAAATGAGAATGGTTGGGTGGATGTGTAACATCAATCTGAGAGACAGGAAGAGTTCAAATGAGCTAAAAAGCAGGCTAAGTATTTGTAGCATTAAATATGTTATCCAGATAAGAAGATTGAGTTGGTTGGAACAGTTGGAAAGAATGGAGGAGGATAATTGGGTAAGAAAGTGTAGAGACTTGATAGCTCTGGGGAAAAGCCCAGAGATAGACCGAGAAAGACCTGGCAGGAGGTAATAGGGACAGACTTGATGCAGAGGAATTTGAGTTTAGATCTAACACAGTTTAGATCAGATTGAAAGATGGTTATTATTATACCCCATCCAAACCATGCTAGCATGGAAAACAGACATTAAGCTGATAATGATGATGATGATTAAAAAAAAACAAAGCTAGTTAAGTTGATATTCCCACCAAGGAGATTTTTTGATTTAAACTTTTGTAAGTTCACAGAAGAAATTTGAGTCATTGCTTATGTAAAGATGGTTTTAGGTTTTAGCAACTTTTATATTTTTGCATGCTATAAAAAGATGTTATTTCTTTGTTAACGTTTATGTTGCCATTTTAATAATGGCTTCCCAGACTGGCATGTCTTCATGCAAAGCCCTGCTATAATAAGTCAGAAACCAATCAAATCATAATATTTTTTAACCAGCTAACTGCTTTTTTGTACCAGGCAGGTAATAATGACACAATATACAAACTCATCAACAATTTTTATAAGTTAAGTCCAACTTATTTATAATATTTATTCTGTTATCATATTGTACCATTGCACATAAAAAATGCATTTACTTTTTTAGTTCTTTTTTAATTATCTTATTTCACCATATGGTTAACAGAATATTAATATTCTTTTACTGATAAGACATTTTAACTTTTTCAAAAAAATATGATTGGTTCCAGAAGAAAGAGACCGAGCCACTAATACCCAAAAATCCATGTCATCACTAAAAGCTGCCTAGAGAACTTAAGAGTATAAAATTTAAGAACAGCAACCATACTCATATTGTCACAAGAAACATCCAATGCACATTTCCCTATGAAAACAGCCACTCACCCCGACCTACATCAATTTGTGGCAGTGAATTTTTTAGTGAAAAAAAAAAAAATTGTACCAAGATGGGTAAAAGTTTAATCCTCGTGATGTGGACAGGGTGGCCACAAAATATTTTTCAAAGAAAAAGAGGAATTTAAAGGAGATTTTGCACTGAATTTAGAGGGTTTTTCTCAAAAATGAAAATTTTTGAAGAAAATAGAAGGTTTTTAGGGGATCAACTTTTTTTTTTATTTCTTAGGTTTTCTTTAAGTCTATTAATTTCTGATGTCAAGAAAAAATATGTTTAGGAAAGTATTACTTTCAGAATAAATGATTAAAAACAATTGAAATAAAGCTTTTTATGATGGACAACTAGCAGTTTATAGTCTATATAACATAGTAACATAACTAATCACTATAAACTTAATACTCTTTAACATAAACTATCAAACTATTATCAGTTGTCTAAAAAAAAAGGAGAAGAGGTTTGGTCGTATTTTCAACTTTTTAGAGGACAATAAAGGACTTTAGAGAATGTTTTTCAAAAAGGAAGACTTTAGAGGAGGCGTGACCACCCTGCTCATTGGTCTTGTGATCAGTTTTCCCAGTTCAGATTTCTCCATTGTAGACAGTTGAAATAAGAGTAACAACTATAAGTAACAACTTTCTATAAAAGACTATGACCATCAAAATTTTATTGAGCACAACATGATCGCTTTAGCTTTCAACTTTGCATTTTAAATATCCACTGGTACTCCTTTCCAATTGGGGCAGTTTCCCAACAGCTCCTGTGTTTTGCTTCTTCAAATCAAAGAAGAGGTAGGGAGAACTGTTAAAGTTAGCCATGAATATAATAACATTTAAAGTGAACTCTACCTTTGAAGGGGATACACCCTTCGTGAATCGACAAATTCTGACGTAGAGCCCACATCTTTGCAAACCGATTTATAACAAAATCATAAAATGTCCCAAGTTTTTTGCTTGGGTCATAGTTTGGCTCTCCCTTTTTCACAAACCCGTCGTTGTCACATAAATGAAGGAATGGAAAATATTGAAAAATTTGTTACAGACCATGACTTTTTCAGGAAAAAAGTTGAGAGTATGCCATCAGTAGACCAATACAACTTCAAATTTTCCTTCTTTTTATGCCGAAATAAAATGTTAATGAAAATAAAACATTTCATTTGATTCAGGCCAATTCCTTCATCTGGCCATTGTATAAATCTTGAATTTGATGATAGTCTGTCTTCAGCTTTTTCAGTGTCAATATAAGACACATAAAATTGCATAACGATTGGTTTCCTCAACTCAACAATTTTGAGGAAACCAAC
This sequence comes from Hydractinia echinata, assembly GCA_030067915.1. NCBI lineage: Eukaryota > Metazoa > Cnidaria > Hydrozoa > Anthoathecata > Hydractiniidae > Hydractinia > Hydractinia echinata. Next base: position 180,527 of record JASGCC010000064.1, read on the forward strand.
CGTACATTATCAGGGATAAATAACGATCAGCATCATCTGGAATGTCAATAAGAAAGTTTCCTTCAATAAAAGTTTTCAGTATACCACAAAAAAATTCTTACGAGAAGGGTAGTATCTCGCCAGGTATATAAATGTGCTAGGAATAGCATCGGGTAGATAGCACAGTCAGTAGAGCAAGAAGTTGTGGGTTCAAGTCCCACTCGATCCATATGTTTGCAGCACTGGGAAGATAATGTGCAGATTTACTTATATACCAATATATCTACATATACACCATTGTTCCAATCATTCATTTCTCGGCTTAACGTCCGTTTTCATGCTAGCATGGGTTGGACGGGGTATATTTAATGACCCTCTTCCATCTGATCTAGACTGTGTTAGATCTAAACTCAACTTCTCTGTATCAAGTCTGTCCTTATACCTCCTGCAAGTCTTTCCGGTTCTGCCTCTGGCTTTGCCCCAGGAACTATCAAGTCTCTACACTTTCTTACCAATTATCCTCCTCCATTCTTTCAAGTGCCCCAGCCAATTCAATCTTTTATCTGGATAACATCTTTAATCTTACGGAGACTTAGCTGCTTCTTAGCTCATCTGAACTCTTTCTGTCTCTCAGACTGGCGTTACAATCTATAATTCTCATAAAATTGTACTCACTTTTCTGAAGTGAATTAAAACATCTATGGCGAGAAACAAAATACATACATTTGTGTTCATTGCTTCATGTTTTACTGTATTAATTCAATGTCTCATCAACCGACACTTCTGTGTGAACAACTATGCTGTCTTCTGTTATGTTTTCGGTGAAGCCTTGTCTGAGTTCAATAGGTTGTCAATGGTGTCCGTTATGTAAGCATCAGAACCAGTATCACTTTGTGAAAACTTCAAGAAATCATGTTTCTTCTGCTGATAATAACATTCATTTGCATCGTCACAATTTTTGTTTTCACTTGTGTGTGCTTCTTTCACTTAAAAATAAGAATATTTAAAGGCAATGTATGTCTCAAAACAGGCACTAAATGCTGAAATTGTAGTTTTATTAAGGTTTAGCTTTATTATTAAGTTAACATTTCGAATCAAAGCTTGCAAATAGAGTCACAACTGATTTACTTATTTGATTTTACTTATTGATTTTACTTACTGATTCACTGATTTTTTGACTAGCAGAGTCTTGTCAATTGAGGTAAAAGGTAGGTTGTATGATGGCTGTGTAAGAAGATAAATGTTCAATAATTCTCTACAAAATATATAGCCATTTAAAAAAGTGAGTTCGAAAGAGAACTTAAAACTAGCCTTATTCTTAGGGCTGTTGATAGCTAAAAGAAAAGTGAACCACACGGCCAATCCTACCAAAATACAGAGACGGATTGCAAAATCTATTGTTTTGTAATTTTTCATTTCATAAGAAGGGCCTAGTTCTAAAAGTTTCTTATTTGTAGGCTGAATTCCATGTTTTTAGTTCCAAAGTTTCTTAATTAGTTTCTTAATTTCAAATTTTTTGCGATGGAATGTTCGAAATTTAACTCGTCTGCAGTAAAAATTGCAATGACCTTGTAAATTGAGCGCATGTTTTATTGATGGTTGGATGGTGTGTATCATTCCCATTGGGAACTTAGGTACAGTAACCTGATAAAACTACTTACTCCCTAGTGATGATTGTAACATCTTTAATTAATTGTAAGAATTAATTAGAAACAAGCTTCTTATTTCAGAAATAGAGATAGAATGTAGTAGTAAAAGTTTCTTGATTTTGGTTTCTACATGTAGGTTTCTTATAAAAAAAACAACGTGTATAGGGATTCAAATTTTGTGCAATTAGACGATATCAGGCTGTGAAATGTTTACAACACATAGGCCAAAGTAAAGTTGTAATGTATACAAAGCCCATACATAATATATGAGAAATACTTTATGGAAGTAATATTAGAGTAGAATTTTATGACCCCAGGTCGAATTACCAAAATTAAAAAGCCCGAAAGTTTTTTCTACCCAATCGTTGCATTAAGGACTATTCTCAATTAAGTCTAATTTTACATAATTATAAACAGGAGTTTGACATGTGCCGAAATATCATTTCATCTGTTGTCACATGACTAATTATCAGTACTTACATAAAATTGTTTATAAATTTGGCTTCTGTCTATTGTATTCCTTGCACTTATAAATACTACGAGCTTTATGTAAAATATTTAGACTGAATGACATTAGAGTATAGGTGTATTAAAATAAAATAACCATAGCACAAGAATGGCCTGATTAATTTTGGTAAAAGAAGCATTAAGAAGCCCCTTCTCACTATGAATGTTTCCCAATATAGAACTCCTGAAAATGGAAAGCCTGACCATATTTTTACCCCCACTCACTCTGCAACTAGGACCCTGTCTAAAAGAAAATTATTTCCTGATTTCACACACGCAGTTGATCTAATTTACATAATTATATAAAAAAAATGTGTGAAGACTGCAAAAAAAATTTTGTATTTATTATTCTCACAACCCAGTGAACGTCATAAAGTCATAGCAAAAGAAAGGCCTGACCACACAAATTTTGGTAAAAGCATAATGTTAGCTAATACGTGTTCCTTTATTTTAATGGATGTTTGCTACTGCAAATAAAATTGCTAAAATGGGAAGCCTGGCCATCATCCAGGGCCCTGCCAATCATCCAGGGCCCTGCCAATAGGTTCATTTCCTGATTTCAAAACACTCAATTAATTCTAGTTTTAAACCGACTGAGAGTCATGCACCTGGCACAAGAGTCCCTGATTGGATACAAAATTGACATTCAGCGTCGATGTTTGATTGTTTCCATTAAGGGCCCACTTTCTTCAACAAAATATCTGGCCACAAACACCACAAATCCCACCATTTTAAGAAATTTTTTTTCAGTCCTGGTAAGTGTTGTTGACATATGTGGCATCTGTACCCGTTTCTCAAGCCGAAAAAATGGGCCCTAAGTCATCTTAGGAGCCAAACCTAGGAGGCTTTTGACCCAAGGCAACATCCTTGACCTATTTAGACACCTAGATTGATTTTAAGCTAATTTTGTTAAAAAAAAAACCAAACTATTAGCAAAATGTGATGATGGAAACTAGTTGACTTTAGCTGCTCCCATTTTATAGGTAGGCAAGGCAATCTTAGGGGCCTGGATCTACAACAGTATTGGTTAGTTACCTTGAGGGCCCCTAGTGTTCATGCCCTGTGACCACCCCTTTTCACTAGTCTACCATTCTAGATTTGGAAAGAACATTGAGTTCTAAAGTATATCCTTCAATGATGCTAGTAGCCATCTTTGTTGACGCTTGAATACTGAATGCAATCAAAGCCAAGGCCTCTCAACAAGGTATAAGTACTTAACTTCAGGAAACCGCAATTAACATGTGGGTGAACTGTTGGTCCACCACCATGTGCACACTTAACAGAGTATTATAAAACTATTTTTCAAAATTATTTTCAAAAAATAGATGGTATTTTTCTTAAACAAATGTGGATTTAAATGAATATAGGTATTCTACAGTCAGAAGTCTTGCTTTCCTAGACTCATTCCAACATGCGTTGAGTTAATGAACATTTATAACCATCCTCAAGCACAACAGAAATAAAAAAAAACATTTAAAAATGAATACTGGATACATTATGGGAACATTACGGTATACGGTGCTAAAAACATAATGACAAATTTATACCACAATCAAGATTTTTGGAATAAAAGTTTTCATATACCACAAAAAACAATTCTTACGAGAAGGTAGTATCCTCGCCAGGTATACTACATGTGCTAGGGAAATAGCATCGGGTAGATAGCACAGTCAGTAGAGCAAGAAGTTGTGGGTTCAAGTCCCACTCGATCCATCATGTTTGCAGCACTGGGAAGAATAATGTGCAGATTTACTTATATACCAATATATCTCACATATCCACCATTGTTCCAATCATTCATCATTCTCGGGCTTAACGTCCGTTTTCCATGCTAGCATGGGTTGGACGGGGTATATTAATGACCCTCTTCCAATCTGATCTAGACTGTGTTAGATCTAAACTCAACTTCCTCTGTATCAAGTCTGTCCTTATAACCTCCTGCCAAGTCTTTCTCGGTCTGCCTCTGGGCTTTGCCCCAGGAACTATCAGTCTCTACACTTTCTTACCCAATTATCCTCCTCCATTCTTTCCAAGTGCCCCAGCCAATTCAATCTTTTTATCTGGATAACATCTTTAATTCTACGGAGACTTAGCCTGCTTCTTAGCTCATCTGAACTCTTTCTGTCTCTCAGACTGGCGTTACACATCCTATAATTCTCATAAAATTGTACTCACTTTTCTGAAGTGAATTAAAACATCTATGGCGAGACAACAAAAATACATACATTTGTGTTCATTGCTTCATGTTTTACTGTATTCAATTCAATGTCTTCATCAACCCCGACCACTTCTGTGTGAACAACTATGCTGTCTTCTGTTATGTTTTCGGTGAACGCCTTGTCTGAGTTCAATAGGTTGTCAATGGTGTCCGTTATGTAAGCATCAGAACCAGTATCACTTTGTGAAAACTTCAAGAAATCATGGTTTCCTTCTGCTGATATAACATCATTTTGCATCGTCACCAATTTTTGTTTTCACTTGTGTGTGCTTCTTTCACTTAAAAATAAGAAATATTTAAAGGCAATGTATGTCTCAAAACACAGGCAACTAAATGCTGAAATTGTAGTTTTATTAAAGGTTTAGCTTTATTATTAAGTTAACATTTCGAATCCAAAGCTTGCAAATATAGGTCACACTGATTTTACTTATTGATTTTACTTATTGATTTTACTTACTGAATTCACTGATTTTTGACTAGCAGAGTCTTGTCAATTGAGGTAAAAGGTAGGTTGTATGATGGCTGTGTAAGAAATGTTGTACGGTAGTGAGGCATGGGCAATAAAGCAGGAAGATCTTGACCGTTTAGAAAGGAATGAAATGAGAATGGTTGGGTGGATGTGTAACATCAATCTGAGAGACAGGAAGAGTTCAAATGAGCTAAAAAGCAGGCTAAGTATTTGTAGCATTAAATATGTTATCCAGATAAGAAGATTGAGTTGGTTGGAACAGTTGGAAAGAATGGAGGAGGATAATTGGGTAAGAAGTGTAGAGACTTGATAGCTCTGGGAAAAGCCCAGAGATAGACCAAGAAGACCTGGCAGGAGGTAATAGGGACAGACTTGATGCAGAGGAATTTGAGTTTAGATCTAACACAGTTTAGATCAGATTGAAAGATGGTTATTATTATACCCCATCCAAACCATGCTAGCATGGAAAACAGACATTAAGCTGATAATGATGATGATGATTAAAAAAACAAAGCTAGTTAAGTTGATATTCCACCAAGGAGATTTTTTGATTTAAACTTTTGTAAGTTCACAGAAGAAATTTGAGTCATTGCTTATGTAAAGATGGTTTTTAGGTTTTAGCAACTTTTATAATTTTTGCATGCTATAAAAGATGTTTATTTCTTTGTTAAGCGTTTATGTTGCCATTTTAATAATGGGCTTCCCAGACTGGCATGTCTTCATGCAAAGCCCTGCTATAATAAGTCAGAAACCAATCAAATCATAATATTTTTTAACCAGCTAACTGCTTTTTTTGTACCAGGCAGGTAATAATGACACAATATACAAACTCATCAACAATTTTTATAAGTTAAGTCCAACTTATTTTATAATATTTATTCTGTTATCATATTGTACCATTGCACATAAAAATGCATTTACTTTTTTAGTTCTTTTTTAATTATCTTATTTCACCATATGGTTAACAGAATATTAATATTCTTTTACTGATAAGACATTTTAACTTTTTCAAAAAAATATGATTGGTTCCAGAAGAAAGAGACCGAGCCACTAATACCCAAAAATCCATGTCATCACTAAAAGCTGCCTAGAGAACTTAAGAGTATAAAATTTAAGAACAGCAACCATACTCATATTGTCACAAGAAACATCCAATGCACATTTCCCTATGAAAACAGCCACTCACCCCGACCTACATCAATTTGTGGCAGTGAATTTTTAGTGAAAAAAAAAAAAATTGTACCAAGATGGGTAAAAGTTTAATCCTCGTGATGTGGACAGGGTGGCCACAAAATATTTTCAAAGAAAAAGAGGAATTTAAAGGAGATTTTGCACTGAATTTAGAGGGTTTTTCTCAAAAATGAAAATTTTTGAAGAAAATAGAAGGTTTTTAGGGGATCAACTTTTTTTTTATTTCTTAGGTTTTCTTTAAGTCTATTAATTTCTGATGTCAAGAAAAAAATATGTTTAGGAAAGTATTACTTTCAGAATAAATGATTAAAAACAATTGAAATAAAGCTTTTTATGATGGACAACTAGCAGTTTATATCACTATAACAAATGTAAAATCTCTTTAACATAAACTATCAAACTATTATCAGTTGTCTAAAAAAAAAGGAGAAGAGGTTTGGTCGTATTTTCAACTTTTTAGAGGACAATAAAGGACTTTAGAGAATGTTTTCAAAAAGGAAGACTTTAGAGGAGGCGTGACCACCCTGCTCATTGGTCTTGTGATCAGTTTTCCCAGTTCAGTCATTTCTCCATTGTAGACAGTTGAAATAAGAGTAACAACTATAAGTAACAACTTTCTATAAAAGACTATGACCATCAAAATTTTATTGAGCACAACATGATCGCTTTAGCTTTCAACTTTGCATTTTAAATATCCACTGGTACTCCTTTCCAATTGGGGCAGTTTCCCAACAGCACCTGTGTTTTGCTTCTTCAAATCAAAGAAGAGGTAGGGAGAACTGTTAAAGTTAGCCATGAATATAATAACATTTAAAGTGAACTCTACCTTTGAAGGGGATACACCCTTCGTGAATCGACAAATTCTGACGTAGAGCCCACATCTTTGCAAACCGATTTATAACAAAATCATAAAATGTCCCAAGTTTTTTGCTTGGGTCATAGTTTGGCTCTCCCTTTTTCACAAACCCGTCGTTGTCACATAAATGAAGGAATGGAAAATATTGAAAAATTTGTTACAGACCATGACTTTTTCAGGAAAAAAGTTGAGAGTATGCCATCAGTAGACCAATACAACTTCAAATTTTCCTTCTTTTTATGCCGAAATAAAATGTTAATGAAATAAAACATTTCATTTGATTCAGGCCAATTCCTTCATCTGGCCATTGTATAAATCTTGAATTTGATGATAGTCTGTCTTCAGCTTTTTCAGTGTCAATATAAGACACATAAAATTGCATAACGATTGGTTTCCTCAACTCAACAATTTTGAGGAAACCAACCGTACATTATCAGGGATAAATAACGATCAGCATCATCTGGAATGTCAATAAGAAAGTTTCCTTCAAGAAAGAATTGTGTTATCCAAGTGAAATCGGTATCTAGTGGGCTCCACTTCTTGTTATCCCATCCATTTGGCACATACACCTGGTTTTTATCATTATCATCATGATCAGCAGGAACTTCAGGTTAAGCATCAACCTGAAGTTGTGGTGGATTATCTTGAAGTATATCGTTATTGGATTCATAAATATCATCAATATCCTTATCTACTAGAATTTGAATTCTAGTACCAGAATCAAATGGGTTTCACTTTCAGTTATAACAAAATCACGATCATCTCAGGTTATCTTCCGAGAAATAGCCTTCAACTTGGACACCCTGCTTTTTCGGTAAGGTTTGCCACAGGGAGCCCTTCCTGGCTCATATTTTTTGTTACGCAGTGGCAAAGGAAAGGTCTTATCATGATGCTGTTGTATATAGCATACTACAAAAAAACAGATTGCTTACCTGTTTAATAAGAGCGGTTAAAATGATGACCAGGAAGCTATATGTCTGCCAGAAATCCTGCTAAACATGTAACACTTTCACTGCGCCACAGGGTTCGTTTAAAAAACTACCTGATGACAAAAGGGCGCGTCATTGCCAATAGGGCACATTCGACAGACCATTTTTCTCCATTTTATGGGCGCTTTCCTAGCCCAGCATAATTTTTCTTTACCACCAGGCAGGAAATCGGAATAGTTGGTTCACGTGGGTAAAATTACGCTGGGTCTCGAACGATCCTAAGACAAAAAAAAAGAAATTTATTCTCGCAAAGCAGACACCATTGGTGCAAAAAAATTGCCCTTACAGGTTTTTGCCTTTTAGAAAGTTGATATTTTCAGTTTTATTCTTGATAAATCGAGTATATTTTATGTCTTTTCGTCTTTTTTCGTTGTTCAAAGTGTCCGTTAATTAGAGAGAATAAAGTACAACCTAAAGAAAATATCGACACGGAAAATCATCAATAGAGAAAATTCCGAGAACCCTGTCGGTCAACTCAATCAGGTCGGTGGAGCTGGGAATTAGTCAGGTTTGGGGCGCCATATCTTCACTTTCGAAAAAAACATGGAGGAGACGTGTGTGTTGTGCGCGTGTAGCTAGCTAGGAAAGAAAATTCTCGGATCCCTGTTAATATCATCAAATTTTTAAATAGGAAACAAAAGACTTTTGAGGGAAAATGAGCGGCATATTTGGATTTATCAGCAAAAATTATATAAGATAGGAAATTTTGAATACCATATGATTATTAGAACCGGACTTATTGTATAATTTAAAGTTAAGTTCACCATAATATTCCACTGCATTGAAATATTTTCACTGCAGTTGATTTGCGTGATCATATCTTCATAAAACATAAGAAGTTTGACCACTAAAGTCTATTGTATGTAGTGTATATTGATCAGAAAATTTTGAGCATGTTACCCCGGATCCGAGAATATCTCGATGCAGCTTTAGAAAGCTAGCTGTTAGAGTTTCAATTAAATAATACATGCATACATTTTTTGTTACAACGTTGTATAAGTAGTTGAGGTCAGGAAAAAAATTATTTTGAATTAAAAAGGCTCTAACTACATGTCACGTGGTACAATTTTCAGTTGAGGGAAAATACAGATGTTTCACACGGTCAAACTGTCACAAAAAAAGATTTGATTAAACAAGAACTGCAGCCCCTTCTTCCAACTGTCTTCCGCATGGTATGTTACAAGGAATTGCATTTCGGGAATGCTCCGGGCCAGTTCGGGAAAGTGCGGGCGGTTTCGGAGGACAACCGCCAATTTAATTCGAAAAGTCGCCCGAACTCGCCGAACAGTAGCGCTTAAATGTAACTTTACATGTATGCGAGTTTTACGACGCCGTGTAACGATCTCATGTCTACATAAAGAACCTTCGCATTTATCGTTTGTTTACACATGAACTTAATTGCTTTCTATTGTTATCGTTGTGCGCGAGTCATAACAATAAGATTTGATGAATCCTTTTGTTCTTACATGTAACATGCATGCTATTGTTTAAAAGTGTTAACGATCACGAAAGCTATTAAAAGATATATATTTTTAAAAAAATGAATGAACATGCGTAAAGCGTTAAAGATTTTGTGTTTAATGTAAAATCGTGTTTATGCGAAGAATGTAAAAAGCGATCATACTAAAACTTTTTATAATAGCTTTGTAACTTGTGCATTGCTACCTGTTTTTTTTATTTCTATTTTGAGAACACTGTTTCAATACTCACGTGCCTTGATTTTTGTACATGCGGCTAAAAATAGTAGTTTCGAATACTAGTTTCGGTCGATAAAATTAAACTTAAAATACTTGACGAAGATTAAAAAAAATAAAGTAATTTGCCATTTTCGTGAATCCCCAGTTTTATTAATTTTTGTTGCGTTGCGTTTTGTTGCGTTGCGTTTTGTTGCATGGCCGTAGATTGTTTAAAAATCATGAAAACAGATCATAGAAAGCAAAAACATCACCGTAGATCGTTTAAAAATGATGGAAACAGCATCGTAGAAAGCGAAAAGATCGCCATAGATCGTTTAAAAATCATGAAACAGGATCGTAGAAAGCGAAAAGATCACTGTAGATCGTTTAAAAATCATGAATTTAATTCGAATAAAATGTAAAATGATGGTGGAGACCGTCCCCAAATAAAATACAACATTTAGGTTTGTGTAAAAACACAAGATTCTATCAGCTATAGCAATTAAATACAACAATGAGTTACGCAAGTTTACATGAGCTAATTAAAGTTCGCATGTGAGACATGAACTATATTGTTTTCAACATGCAAAAATAGCTCATGTATTTAACAATAGGTTAACAATAACAACGAAAGTTCTGACGCTACCGAAGGTTCGTGTGAAGGTGATAAATATCGTGCACATGTAAAGTTACATTTAAGCGGTACTGTATATGCGGGCGTTTGCGGCTTATCGGCACCCTCTTTGCTCATTTTGAGCTACACAGACTCAATTAGAGTCCACCACTCTTCCAGACAACTCCATGTCTGTGCAATATCCATATATACATAACTAAAAGTCATTAAAACTAAATGTTCTTTTGTGATGTATTGAGTTTTTATTTTGGTGTTCGTACATCATCATCATCATCATTCTCGGCTTAACGTCCGTTTTCCATGCTAGCATGGGTTGGACGGGGTATATTAATGACCCTCTTCCAATCTGATCTTGTTAGATGTAAACTCAACTTCCGCTGTATCAAGTCTGTCCTTATAACCTCCTGCCAAGTCTTTCTCGGTCTGCCTCTGGGCTTTGCCCCAGGAACTATCAAGTCTCTACACTTTCTTACCCAATTATCCTCCTCCATTCTTTCCAAGTGCCCCAGCCAATTCAATCTTCTTATCTGGATAACATCTTTAATTCTACGGATACTTAGCCTGCTTCTTAGCTCATCTGAACTCTTTCTGTCTCTCAGACTGGCGTTACACATCCACCTAACCATTCTCATTTCATTCCTTTCTGAACGGTCAAGATCTTCCTGCTTCACTGTCAATGTCTTACTACTGTACAACATAACACTTCTTACACAGGCCTCATACAACCTACCTTTTACCTCAATTGACAAGACTCTGCTAGTCAACAAAGGCAGTAACTCTGAACTTTTTCCAAGCAGAACCTATCCTGCAAGTAACACTTCTTCCAACACCCCCTTCACTGCCCAACATATCACCTAAGTAACAGAAGTTCTCAACTATCTCTAACGAGCCACTGTTGTACATCATTAAAGCTGGAAATACTTCATTCTCTATAATCTCACCTTTGCAACGCTTGCATACAAACTGAATGTTAGCTCTTAACCTTCCACCAATACTACTGCACTTCTTATGTACCCAATGCTTGCAAGTCTGACAAAAAATTGAGTTACTACCAACCCCTTTCCTGCCAACTCCACAAGGCCACTTTCCAACTACAAGGTCACACTTGGCTGCAATGCTACTAATCATTATTTGTTAAAATTTGTTAAAATGAGCAAAATATGTTTTTGTTTTTCAGAGGAATCCTTAAAAAACAAATTTGAAAATAAACATTAGAGAAACTCAGTGAAAAGAGTCAAGGGCCCAAATTGTACAAAAAATTGAGAAATTCAAATAATCTGATGTTAAAAAAGTAATACTGTCATTGGATAAAAAGCTAAAGTAAATGGGAAAAAAAGCAGGCTGATTGATCAGTTGATTTATTGAATTACAGGTGTGATGAAGGAAATTATTAATGTTTTGTTATGGATAATGTATGCATTTCAGCAATAAGAAATCTAAACTTTCAAATTTTTAGTTCATTGTTTTTCATAGAAAAAAGCATGCATATAAAATCAATACATATAAAAACATGACATCATCTTCTCCTGCAAATGCCTCTTCGTCAGGAACAACAAAAGTTGACTGTACGCGTGCAAGTCAAAGTGTCTGGTTAGTCAAGGTAGGTAGAACCTTGGCATCCCTTTTCCCTGTTTTTCCCTGTTCAAGCACTGTACGTATACGTTATTATAATAATAGGTTCCAAAGTATCTTGCAGAGGTTTGGGACAAAGCTGATGCAACTGGCATAGTTGGAAGTTTGCGTATTCCACTGTATGTTGTTTTAATTCTTGTTAGACACAAATGAAAGTTTTCATGCATCTTACATAGTAGAAGTAGCATGTAACTTAACTTGTTAAAATCGATCAAGGAATTTGTTTTTGGTATTTTTAGTACAAAACAATGTGCACACAAAAAATACCCACAAACCCTCTCTTCTTTTCATATCAATATTTCTAATAATTAAATTATATATCTTTATTTTTTGTGCTTATATTTAGGAATACAGCTCCAAACAATGTTTCGTTTCATTTGGCAAGCAACCTAATAAATGCTGGTACATTGAAAGACACAGCAATACCCCAACAACATAAATTTATCATGTCCGATGTACATCAGTCAATGGCAATTTTTTCTGAGACTCCACCAGGTCAGTTAAAATGAATTACTTGCTGGTGAATGTCCCACAACTAAGTGGGGTTCACTCTACAACTTTAAACTTCTATTGAGGAATTGTTAGGTTTGATAAGTTATCCTGTATAAATATCCCATGTTATAACCACCTATAGGTGATCCAACTGAAGAATTATCACCCCTTCCCTCAAAGGTCTCTTCCAAGGTTTGAAATAGGATGCAACTCTGCTATGTTCAGGCTAGCTAAAGTGAAAAACTGTGTGTATGACACAGATCTAGAGATGTGCGTATTTTACATGGCTAGCCTCACAAATATCGAGGGATATACCCTGTCCATTATTTCCAGGAGGGCCCATGGCTTAGATGGGGAGTCCTACAGTATTTAATGCTCATTTTGAGCTACACAGATCTGTTGAAACTTTTGGTATATAACAATAAATTAAACAGGAATGAAGTTGAACATATTTGTCATGTCTCCGTTTTACCTCATTACTTCAATAAATTAAATTTAAAAAATATTGAATTTGGTGGTCTTCAGCACAACTTTTATATGTAATTATTACCCGGGTAAAAGGGCGGCAATGTGATTGGTTAGAACTTATGTCATAGTGGGCAATATTCCACGGTATTACCCGCTACCATGGCACCATGTTTAAATATGGTACACGGAAAAAAGTAAACAAAATGCGAAACAGAAGTGAAACTTACTTTTATCTTTTAAAGAATTCTATGTTGTATAGCTACAATAAAAACCTGTAATGTTTACACGATATTCGATTTAAATATTTTTTTTTAGTTTGAATGTACGTTCCATATGGGAATAGTTTCTATATGGTTTCTGCTGCTTATAATGTTATATTTTTTGTCGTAAAATGCAGTACCCGGATAATAATCCATATATTAACTGTTTATTTTGGGCAATACCTTCGAATATTGACCTCTGTCACGTATCTTTGACGTCGGTCAATATTCTCTGGTATTGCCCTCATAACAGTTATTATATGGTTAGTATTTCGAAGTGCAGCAACTATGTCTGAAGTAGATAACTGAATATTATTTAAAAATTTAGTGTTAGGGAAACTTAAGATGGTGATCCCAAGGAAAGGTAAAACTAAAGACATAAAAAATGTTGTATTTTTTAGATGAAGATGACAATACTGATCAAAAAGGTAGGGTTAGTGTTAACTGAGAGTAGTTATTCAAAACAGCAGCGTTTAAAATTAATCTTAAAATGCGTTCATACAACACTGCTCAAGTATGAGTCATTTGTCCTGGATATTAACTACTAAGGGAAACCTTGTAAATGTGTCAGCAATTTTTAAACTATAATACCTACTGTTTCACTATTCCTCCTACTGTGAAAAATTTAAATGTTTTTTGCTTTGAAATTTAAGTAATTTAACTGAGAAGTGCCATCAAAATTTAAATGTCCGATCTTTTCCATTGTTCTTCTGCCTTAGTTGCTAAACTACTGAATTGTAGCAAAGGGGATTTATTATTTTTATTTTTTTATTTTAGCACGGGACAAGGTAGCATTTGAAGGAAAGATTGCAAAACGAGCTGATTGTCGTCCTATTGAAAATAAGAACTATATGATGATGAAAAGGTAATTTGTCCAGTCATATAGTGGGACAGGAGATAGGGGGAATCTTGAAAGATGAAAAATCTTTTTATGGCTTTCTGGGGTGCTAAATAGCTATATAACATGGCTCAAAAGTTTTTTTTGCCTAACTAGGAAGCATTGTGGTCTTTTGCAGACCAGAATATGTGAAAATCAGCTCCATGAACCCCCTCCCCTACTGCACAAGTGAAATTTTAACAGCCAATCAAAAAACTAATTGTACCACTGGACAAACCTTAATGACAGAAAAATTAGTATATTTTTTAAAGATTTATTGGTTAGAAGATATTTCATGTTGAAATATGTACTAATAGCCTGGAATTTAGAATTGTATACAATTTGTTCAAGCTAAATCGTTTTGCATCGTAAGCGCGGGGCAAACGAACGCAACATTTGATCCAACATCATCCAACATTTGTTGTTGCAACAATGTTGTGATCGTTTGCCCACTCACACGCAACATGTTGCATGATGTTGGACGATGTTGGATGAAGTAGCGCAACATTTTTGATTGAGTTCAAAAATGTTGGGCGAGCTCGCTTGTTTTTAAAAAAAATCTGAGAAATCATACATCAAGAACATGAAAAAGGATTATGAGAGCACTTTTTGTTTTAAAAAAAAAAGACTTGGCAGCAGAAACGCCGGATTTTAAAAAAAGTAAAAAAGAGAATAAAGTGTGGGCAGATGAAGAGACAGGGATATTGATCGAATTATACGAAGAAAGACCGTGTTTATGGAATGTGTTTATTGAAGATTATAAAAATCGAGACAAGAGAGATGTTGCTATAAAAGAAATAGCAGAGCAAATCGGTGCTTCTGTTAGTGCTATTAAAGCGAAGATTACTAGTCTGAGAGCGCAGTTAGGTCGTAAAATGAACAAAATTATAAAAATTTCTCATTTTAAAAAAATGTTGCATGTTTTTTCTGTTGTGGGCAAACGATATGCAACATTTGATCGCAACATCGTGCAACATCGTCCAACATTTGTTGGGTGATGTTGCATCAAATGTTGCGTTCGTTTGCCCCGCGCTGTACAAACATCATCTTGCATCTCCCTATCTTTCAGTTTCTATTTAAGTTACACTTTCAGTACAAGTGTATCAATCAAAGCAATTTTTGTGGAAAAGAAATGTAGCCTTCTTTAACACTTAACTTCATTTCATAGGAAAGCCATTGAAAAAGCATGTCGACCAGTACGTCAAGCAAAACAGATCACAACCGTTGTAACAGCTTTTAAACCAATAAGTGGACACCAAATCAATGTAAGAGCATTCTCAATTTATAGTTGCTAGAACAAAGAATTATATCGATTGAATGAATAAATGAATGAATGAATGAATTAATGAATGAATTAATGAATGAATGAATGAATGAATGAATGATTGAATGAATGAATGAATGAATGAATGAATGAATTAATTAATGAAATGATAAATAGAAACGTTATGAATATGGTTTAAGAAGCAGTCAGATTTTTCATTTTTCTTCAGGTGAAACAAGATAAGATACAGAAAGAAGCTGGTAAACGTGTTCGCGATGATCCTGAAGTTGTGCGCGAAAAATTGTATAAAGCTTTCGAGAAGCATCAATATTATACATTAAAAGATCTCGTCGGTATCACTGAACAGCCAGTGGTAAGAACATTTCGTATACTTGTCCGTATTAAAAAAGTATCCTTTTTTTTATGAAACGGGGTCTTTCAGTCCTGATTTTAAACAATGTTTAGTAGAACCCGTTTGTATAGGTTACAGATGTTTTTATGAACATCAGTAAATTCTTAGATATCTAACATTCCTGTTTGTTTCCGGATCACATACTTGAAATAGAAGCTTATCGTATTTTATTATTTATTATTTTATTTATTTTTTTGTAAAATATTCACACAGGATTTTATTTCAGTTGAAAAAACTGCTTTCCAAACAAGTCCTGTTTAACGAGTCCTCGCCTAAGTTAACCAAATTACGTCACAAAGTAATTAATTTATTTTTACAGGTTCATCTAAAGGCTATCCTTCGGGACGTTTGCAACTACAATGTAAAAAACCCGCATAAAAATACTTACGAGTTGAAACCGGAATACCGACATTACAAAACGGAGGAAACAAGCTCAACTTAATTTTGCAGAAATCTGTGGCATTTACATTATGAAATTGAACAATAAAGTATTATTTATATCCAATTAATTTGCAGAGTTGGGTGCTATTGTGTCCCGTGTTGGCAAAAAAAACAAAGATGGACGATCAAAACAACGCGATAAAATGAACTCGCTTCAAGATGAATAAATTTTTTTTTTAAATTCCTTTACCTTGAAAGCTAGTACGAAAAAACCAAAACACAAACTGTATTGCTTTCTTCATGATAGTTTCTCACAACTTTTATATCATCACAGGAAATGAAATAAGTGAATAGTAAAATATCTATCCGGACAAAACAAATAAGGTATCCAGACAATATAATATTCGGAAGTTCATTGGCCTTATGTACCTACAGTGGCAATAATCATAACTACGATATTGTTTCAAGTAAAATATGCATAGCATGTATGGCCATTAGGATATATGAATTAAAATGACGTAATTATTATTATTATTTTTATGTTATGCGAATATTTTATGATCTGCGATCATGTTATGCGAATATTTTATGATCTGAAATTTTCAACTTATGCTCCATACAAGTGGCCTGCGAGCTTATTTGAGTAACGTGGCCTAATGTGAAAGGTATGCCAGAGGACATTCAACAATGATTCTAGAATTCGTTGAAAAACTTTTGTGGGTTACCCTGTATGAATATAACGAGACAGAAGAAAGTCCTGAAATTATTTAAAACTTCTTTTTTTTGGGACATTCAAGACACTGACTTTTGTTTCTTTTTTCCTCTGGAGAATTTTTTTGTACTACAGGGAGAAGCACGGTGGAGAGTACGTATGCTAGCATCAGCTTCACAATATTTCTTTCTCCTTAAGAAAACCCTATAAATTTTATTTTTCTAAAACAGGAGCAACCTTTCTAATTCACGTCAGTATCAGCATTTGCCGACGTGTTCAAAAAAATTCTGATTCACTTTTTACCAACATGATTTTTCTTGAAACTGTATGTACTTGAACTTGCAAAAGGTTCTATTTCTTTCTTTATCTGTTGCTCGTGTAGCGTGGGATCGCACAGCAAAATATAAATTGTCGACGAAGTTTGCTGATATGAAGCTGGCAAATGGTATTTCACATCGGTCCAAAATAAATTAGCTGTAAGTGACTAAAATGATTCGCAGTAACAAAAATCTGGGTTAATGAAAAAAATTAAGGCCAACAAAAATTTAGACCTTGTTTGGGCTGATATATATTTTGCTGGCTGGTGTTACAAGAAGCATACAAAGGCCTTGGACGAGAATTACAGAATCACAAACTCGTCCCCAGGGTTCTGAGTATGATAATCATAGGCGTAGAAGGGCCCTGGTACGAGGATAACAGAATCATTCTATGCGAAGAAATTAAACTTGTATTAAATTAAACCCTAACGGTCAAAAAATAATCCAGTCCAAAATTTGGGGAGGAAGGTTATATATTTAACGCAAATTACTGAAGCTAAATAATGAGTGAATATTTTGATAGGTAATAAATATTTTAATCTATGTGTAATATAAAGCACATAATCCATCCACCAGATGAATCATGCAAAAGCGGTTAACGAATAAATGAATTACTTATAAGCAATCCAAAAAATACAGTAAGAAAATTTTAGCCTGGTTGTAACACTACAAAGCTCCCCGTCGTGATTTGATAAACATTTTCCAGATATCATTTCCCGTTATGAATAACCAAATGTCAGTTCTGATCAAATGGAAGTTAAACAATGAACGCAAGTGACTTTTTCCACTTACATTGTCTACGAGTATACTTCTAAACCAAGTTCAAACTTTTTGTGGATTCACAACTCAGATGCATCGTCTAAAGACTTCGTCTTTTCGGCTTTATCGCTGGTTTCCTCAGTTATTCCAGGGTTATCAAGTTATCCAGGTATACGCTTGGACAACTGTAATACGTGACAATGATATGGTATTAACCAAATCAAAGGTGCTTAGAACCCCTCCCCCATGTAAACAAAGTTTCCCTATCCAGAAAAGACACTAGCGTTGCCCCTGCCTTATTTAAATATTAGTGGGGCGTGGGCTTTTATTTATGAAATTTTGCTTCTCATTACCGAGAAAAATACAGTGTCAATTTCACGGCTGTATTAAGGAGAAATATATATATACTAGAAAGAATTCAGCATAAAAGATCGTGATAAGCGAGTAAACAGAAAAGACATTTAAATTTTTGTGACTCAATGTGGGTGAAAGAAAGAAAATTACAAAACTTTATTTGATTTCCACTTTAGTAAACAATTCTACATCATGCAAGGTATATAAATTCATAAAAAAGGTATAAAAATGACCATTACATGAAGTTCGATGCTTCTATCCTAATAGAATTCCAAGTGTAAAAACCCATTTCACTCTGTATAAACGCTTGTGACATCACAAGGATAAAATGCCGAACATATTTTCATCACTTTTCGTATCGAAGCAAAATACAAGGAAAATACCAATCCTTACGCAAACAAAAAAACATAGGCGTAAAATTATTCAAACTAAAAGACCCACCAAAACAAGAAAATCCACTGAACTACAAACACGAAAACGAGACTAAAAATAAATGTACGACAAAATAAATAAAGTGAGATTTTTTAAAAAAATCTCGCTTTTGCGACATGTTTACATAAAAAAAACTGCAGCCTGGGAACAAAGTTGTAGCTGGTATATGAAATATACCACACCTGGATTCCAGGTTGATCAAAATTAATAAATAAATTAATATATATACTTTCTCTTCAGAAATACACGAGTGTAAAAGAGTGTAAAAGAAAAAATAACTACAGCGATGCTAAGAAAAACTTTGTATATACAAATATATTTTTAACAGTATGACAGACTACTGCGTTCAGACAGTTCTCTAGCACGCGCTGCTATACCAACCACTCTTTATAAACACTGCTTGAGCCTACGCTGTTACTGCGTCTTAACACTGGAGGCACACGGGGCTCTTCAGTGACACTGTCAATTACGCTTCTACACCTGTCTGTAGGAGGGAGAACAGGAATCTCCTCCTCCTCCTCTTCTGTTATTTCAGTTCTTTTATTACTTTTAAATTCGTTTAATAATTGCGCACATCGGGCGCTCTTTTCACGATCGGAATATAGATTTTTACCTAATACAACCGGTGCATCCGACATGTAACCGGTATCCAATCCGTAATTTTTTGGATTCGAATACGGACGAGGTGGTAACATTGTCTTTACATTTAAATCGCTATCTAAAGAATCGTCTAATGTGATACCTAATTGTCTCTCCATTTCAAGTAAATTGTCGAACATATCTTCGCTGTCCGTAACTTCGTTTTTCTCTGACATCCTTTCGATATCTACCATAGCTTGGTTATATGAAGGAGGAGCGACGGGTCGTGGACTAACGAATGTACCGTGACGTGCTCCTTCGTCTTCTGAATAATACTGCACTTGAGGTGGTTTGGTATAATTGAGATTATGTCTCTGCGATGGAGGGAGGTATTTATGACGTCCAACATAGTCTAACGGAGAACTTCTAGTTGAAATGTCGCTTGCATAGCCCCCATCACGTCTATAACCAGAATCACTGATATATCCATTGTGACCAGCGTATCCATGAGGGTTCGGTCTAAGCAATGTTGGTTTGTCCATGATTTCCTGATGTATAGATTCAGAATCAGACGTGGAATTACTACCGTCTCCAAATCCACTGGACTTACCATCGTACGTCTTGTCATTTACTAAGTCTGTCTTAATTTTCGGCGACGGCATTCTATCACTTTCTGTTGCTGAATTTTCCGATGACGCGTCATGTATATCTTTTATTCCGACTAAACTCGTATCCATGTTTTTATCGACCTCAGTTTTTCTCATTTGACGACAGACGTCTTCTAGATCCGTCAATACCGTCGCGACAAAATTGATCATAAGAATCTTTAAAATTTTTGCGATTTAATGCTGGGTATCGCTGTTTCTTGTCGTCATTTAATTCAACGACGTCGTCTTTTTCTATGTCACTTATATCATAGTCTTCCTCATCAAGCAACTCTGATGGGTCAATGGAGGAGTCAATGTCTGACGTCAACAAAACTGATGGCGATGACGTGCTTTTGTACAATCCTTTCTTCTCTTTTCTCTTCTCCCTCTTCGTTTTTTGATCGCGACTGTCGAGCGTCATATACTTCTTATTACACGTGCACACACGCTTTTCGTTTTCATTGGGTTCTAAAAGAACAAACACGTCGTCTTTCGTACTGCCGTTCGACATGTTTGGTTGGTTGTACGTTCCTAATTTCAATGCTGGGCACGCGCGTAGATGGAATCTTCGAGGGGAGTCGTTATTTCCGAATTTGGGTGATAAAAGCGATGCGTCAGTACTGTCGATCGATTGGTGTTCAATTTCAATTCCACTAAAAATAAAATAAAAATAAAATTATTTACGGTAGATAAAATCAACGAAACTTATCGTTTACCCGTGAAAAATATCACGGGAAATTCACCCACCGCTATTCGCAGCTACCAGCTTTAGCTGGCAGACGGAAAGTAAAGTGACTTACTGTTCCTTATTGTACGCGATCATTTTCTTTTCATTTCGACTCGCTAAATAAATAAATAAATAAAAAATATGAGAGACGTTACACTTAAACTGAACACATCTAAAATCCTAAACCTAAAAGTCTCAGGAAATTGTGTCGCTAAAAAGACGTCATCATTACCATGGTATCTTCGTTTTCGACGCCGACAGAAGCAATACAAGCTGATGATGAGCACGATTACGAACAATCCAAAAATAATCGCAAGCACGATCGGTGGAATGAGATCGTCCGATTCTTTCGACACCGGTGAAGCACCCGGCATACCTAAAAAAAATTGAAAATAATATAACACATATAAATATACATATAATATAATATAACACATATAAATAAAAAAACACATTTATAAAAAAAATGCACAAAAAATAAAACATTTAATAACATATAAAAATATATATAAAATATGGAAGAAAAATCAGTAAAGATTAGATTTTTTCACCTATTTTTTTCCCCTGCAAACCCGACAACTTTTACGTATATAAAGAATTTCTAATTTCAAGATGTTTGCATATTCACAACCGCTTTTTTACCTTCGCTATTAATGCAATAAAAAGAATTTATTTTACAAGCCAATTTTCTTTTAACCTTTTTCTTTAGTGACTAACAAAGGAGGAATAGTTTTAACTAAAACTTCTTTTTTTCTTGCCTTCCGCGCAGCCAGAATAATCGATGAAACAAAGTGGATAAATAATTAAAACGCAGAAATTTTCCACACCTCAAAAGCACGTTTCAAAAGACAATTAGTACATCAATAGAGGTATTGAAAAAATAAGCTAATTTTTGTAAACACGTTCCAAGGGAGTGCGGCCACAACGAAAAAGCTCTCCGGAGAAGAGAGAGTACGACACATCTGAGTCAAGTTATGTGAAGTTTGAAACGAAGATTTATCCAGCAAGAATGACGATATAGAGACAAGAAACAGTAATAACGAAATCCTGACACGTGACACGACACGTGACACGACACGACAGAAACATCGAATAAAGTTGAAACATCCTGCTATATAAAAGACGTCTGGTAACTAACCTGTCTTTATCACTTCCTTTGGCTTGGTTCCAGTACTCTTTACGTTGTTCGCAGCGACGGCAAAAATTTGAAATTCTAGTGGATGTTTTACATCTGGCAATTCCTCTATTGCGATAGACACTTTCTCTGGTTTCCCTTGAGGTTGGGTTGATCGGCGAGCACGTTGCTTTGGGACAAACTCTTTCCAACCTGTAGATGTGTTTGCGGTTCGGTACTCAATCGAATAGCCTGCGTATGCGGGACGTCCTGGAGTCATCATGTGCTTCCATTTAAGTATGTAACCTGCCTCAGACATGTTCAATGTAAAAGAGTACGGCGCCAGTGGAAGGTCTAGAAGAGTTAATAAAAAAATAATTCATTAAAGTTATCTTGTGAAGTAAAGTCTCGGCGCTGTTCTTCGTGTGCCAAACATGTTTCGTATTTATCTTTACAGAAGCACTTGTATTACCTGTAATAAACTGACCCACATCTTCAGCCACGTTTTCTTCACCAGGCTTCGACGACTTCAAAACTTTGTAAATGTTCGTGAAGTTGCTGTAACCTTTATTATTTCTGGCGCGTACACAAAAGAAATATGCTTCACCGTGTCCTCCAACCGTTGCAGGTCCTTTCAGCAGGATCATGTGTTTCTTTTTTAATCCTGAAGGCATAAACGTTTCCCAGTTGTAGTCGTTGTCATCTGCACGACGGTGCCAGACCTCAAAACTTTGGAAGGAGCCACCATTATATGACGGAGTCCAATAAACATACGCGATGTTATCTTTCGTACGCACTCCAAACGAACTCGGAACGCCTGGCTTACCTAAACGTTTAGAAGTCAATAACATTTGCGTTGAGCGACAAAAAAAAATTGGTTAAGAGAGCAAAACAAATCAAGACTATGAAAGAAATACCTACCAATAACTGTCACATTGTACTCTCGATACAATGTGCCGGCAACCGAAACCACAAAACAACGATAGATGCCAAAATCTGAACCATGTATATTTCTGATAGTGAGCACACCAGCTGAGTTGAAGCTATACTTCTTGTTGTCATGTTCAAGTTTGGTGTTGTGCGTCCACGTAATGTTCGGCTTCGGTTGCCCAGATGCAGAGCAATCCAGTGAAATACTTTGACCTTCCTGCACACTTAAATTGGTGTCCTTTGGTCGATTTATAAACTCGGGAGGCACTGAAAGAAGAGCGCAAATAATATAAATATAATTGACAATATTTTAATGAATATTTCACGAGTGGTCTGGTCTCAATATCCGAACAGTATGTTGCCACAGCGCGTTCTTTCCTGTGGTAGGGTTTGGCAGACAATAGAGGGTTTAATTAGAAGTCTAACGCTGTTTAATCGAAGAGTCGAAGAAAGAAAAATTTCTAATCCCCCTTCAAATGTAATCCATGTAATCCATTTCATTGAAAAGTCTAATTAACTTACTTAGTATTTTGAGCTGAGTATAACCATAGCGACCAGATCCGATTTTGTTGAACGGTGCGCATGTGTAGTTTCGCACATCGGATATTTGCACGTTTAAAATAACAAGCGAACCGTTGGTCGAAATTTCAAACTTGTCAGTTTGCTTGATTTCTTCTCCGCTTGGAAACAACCAACGGAAAGTGACACCTGGATTGCCGGTAGCCGAACAAGGTAATACTGCATCGGCATTCTCGTACACTTCAATGTATGGAAGAATGGAAGTAATCTTGGGAGGGTCTAGAAAATAAATAATTAAATATTATACAAACTTTAAAATGAAATAAGTTAATAAATTAAATCAACTACGTAGTTTGAAATTTGATTCAAAAATTTACCCAGCATGAGCAATGATGATAAGAAGCAAATATTTTCACACAAATAATCTCTCCTCGTTTTTTAAATGTCCAGTCAAAGTAAAAATCACAATAAAAATGTCTAATCGAGTTCTATAAAATCATGTTAATTTTTTAGTGCTCGAGAATCTAAAAAAATTATCAGCTAAAAATCATTTGACTGCTAAGAATATTGAGGCTGAACCAAAAACTCCATGTATGAAAAACACAAACGAAAAATTCATCACAAAACCTTAAAAGCAAGATAAGAACCCACTTACATTTCACACTCAAATACATGGCCACGTTTGTGGAGGATGATGAACCATCAGGAGCTCGTCTTTTGCTAGCGCACGTGTACGCACCACTATCACTGGACTTCGTCACTTTTATAACCAACGAACCATTACTATCAATACTGTATCGGTTGTTCAAACTTAAATCATTACTCCCTTTCATCCATTCAAAAGTGTCGCTTGGGGTTTGCGCCCGAAGTTTACCGCATTCGACGACAGCTCGCTGGCCTTCTAGGACACTCACGTAATTCTCTGGTTTAATCGAGTCCAAAGCTAGTAAGATGAACAAGGCACACAAATTGAAATATCTTGTCATGATTAACGTATTCTTCTGTTTGATGTTTTTTATACTTTTTACTTCTGTTGTAACAACGGAAAATTTTAAAGTGATTTATGACATTAATATTCCATATAATTATATCATATAAATATAATTAATATATCAATTTAGCAGTTAAAATGTCTTTTAATTACACTACTTCTGTCAATGATGAAACTTTTGCGAACTCATTAGCTTGACTTCATTTCAATTTAGCGATTTTACTATGAGTGAATTCTACCTCAAATGTTACCCAATTAACACTTCTCCGCTGTGACTAAACAGGAAATCTCGATTTCGATTTGTAATACTTCACTACAAATCAACAGAGAGTGTTAAAACATGGGTAAATGACTGAAAAAAACTTGCTCTCCGTCGTCTATAAATCTCATTTCTGGTAACTTAAACCAAAGCTAAAATCACTCCTGAGGTGGAGAGCAGCATGTTTACTTCCGAGCATGCTCTTGAGCGACACCACAAATAAAAACACAGTCTTATTATTCATAGCGGATCACTCATTGTTTAGACAAATTAGAAAAATGACAAAAAACTTGAAAGAGATGTTTAGTCTATAAACAACATGAACTGTTTACCCAAAACTACTTTTTACAGATAAGATTATCATCTGGTCTGGCTTTTATACTATTAGAATCTGATCCAGTATTTTGCGTATTCCACCGAAGCGGAAGTTTTCCTCATTATTCAACTATTAAGAAAACTTTTCTAACAAACAACGAAACATCGCTACTCAGTCACTTCAATAATGAACTTTAACCTGATTATTCTTTCTGACAGGAAATTTCCTCATTATAACTCGCTACTTACTGTCAACTCTCGAATTACTTCATTATAACTCGCCACTCCTTATAACAACTCGCCACTTCACTTTTAACTCTCCATATTTTCTCAAAAACTCCAAAAATTACAGCAGGACGTGACATCTTTTTAGTAAAATCTCTCAAACGTCAACAAAACTTTCTAACGAAACAAAACAACAAACACTCCTAACATGTCTGTTATTCACGAGTGACAAATTTCTTTCTTCTCTCATTACAACACACGTTCGATAGCTTAATGATGTTAATTAGCTTAGTTCAGGTGATATTAGGTTTATAAGGACGAAGCCAACGACCACGTTAAGGTGTGATTAAAAACATTATATCAACATAAACCGTCGTTAACAACATGTCTTACGATGACAAATTATCCACTTCATTTTTAGTTAATTTAATAAGATATGTTTATGTTTTTTGAATGAGGGTTTGGGTACGAAGTTTAAATTTAATTTAATTTACCAATTTTTCAAGCCTGCAAGTCTGAGCTTTTAATCCAGGTATATTACTTAGTTTTATTTACTCCGAAAAAGTTTTATATTGAGACATAAAAAAAATGAAAATAAAGAGAATAGAAATAAATAAACAAATAAACAAATACACAAATAAACAAATAAAACAAATAAACCTTGATAGACAGCAACTGATATCAGTAGGATAAAAACGACGGTCACCGATGATACCATTTCGCGCATCAAAAATCCATCGAAAAGACGTCAAAAGAATGCAAAAAAAACGTTATACGAGGATCATCCACAGCCTCGTCTGTTGAGTGTTTCGTAAGCAAAAAAAAAATAGTTCTTATCACAAGATACCATTGACTTTAAAAAATAAATCGCCACTGGGTGGTGAGAAAAGAAAAGAAGTAATCGAGGCTATTGAATAAGCGAGAACAGCGCTATTATTCAAACACAGGAGGGAGTACGACAATTAATTTATGAAATGTTATTCCACAATGAGAAGAAAGAAAAAACATTAATGCTTCGTTGATAGAATTGTGCAGAAAGTAAATGCTTTTTTAAATAGCTTTTTGAATGGGCTACATACGTAGGATGCTATCATCTAATGATGAGATTAAGTCAAACCGACATGCTTTGAGTGTTATGTCAAATTCACTCCCAGCTCCACACGATCGAATGCATTAAAATTTTAAGAGTACTGGGTACTAAGTTCGGAGCAAGCATGCATTCGTTTTAAAACAATGTCGGTCAAATAGCAATACTCTTTACGGAAAGGAATGTGCAAGTGAGGGGTACGAGAGTGGTTTTTAAAACTTTCCTGGATACAATCAATCTACCGCTGAGACAGTTATAAGGTTTGTCTGACGAAAAGACACAAAGGGATGTTTATTGGATTGCTAAATGAATACTCATCGAGACATAGCAGTGTCTGTGTCAGCGAGTCAAAGGCCACCATTTTATGACGGTCTAATTTGCTACCTTTAAAGTGGGAGAAAAGATAAAGGAAATTAGGTGTTAGTATGGGAAAGACGTAAAATAAAGAAGAGAACATATAATAGAGAAATAAAAAGAAAATATATAATTAAAAAGAAAAAGAAAGAAAGATGTAAAACATATTATTTTGTAAACGCAATAAAATAAAAGAAGAATCAAATTTGAATGAAGACACAACTCCGACACTTGATTAAGTTAGCGACGTTTCTACCGACATTTTCTTATCAATGTAATAACCCCAGTAAATCCCGAAAGCCGACAAACTGAAATACAAAAAAAATTGCGACTCTTTAAGAAGAATGCATTAAAAAACATAGATATAAAAACAACAACACTGCATTTAACAAAACACGGAGTATAATACTAAGTATAGATAAATTTAATGGAAAAAAACCTATTTAAGTCACACTTCAACAAAAGTACGAAACACCATTAATGTACCACCATATATGTATCGAGACTTCTCTTGAATTTTTTTCCCCTTCAAATCGACAAAATATTTACAGCAAAATCAGATTTCATAACATCAATATGTAAAAGTTCGAAGATTTGGACTCATTAGTTATTGATCAAGCACTTGTTTCAAATACACGACAGCGAAGTATCATTCATACCACACTGCAAGAAAACTGTGATACTAAAACATTTTATACGCAGATTTGAAAGATTTATCAATTCATGCTATACTGCCCTCTATTAATTAATAAAGAATTGAAGATGAAGTTGAATCAGAAAAAAAAAGAATAAATCCATACAAATATTCTATTCAATTTTTTTTTCATAAAATATCTTTAATAAAAAAATCAAAAATATTGCTTTTTAGTTACCTAAAAAAATATTTTTTTCCCCCCAAAAAAATCAGTGGAACATCAGATACATTCCCACACTGCATTTGGTGACAACTAACTAAATCTTCACTACGAGGTCGCCATTTTTGTGCTACCATGGCAACAAAACAACAAGATAATAAAATAACCACAATAGTAGCGAGACGCATTTCCACTCTCGAGGCTTCCATTAAAAGCCAATGACGTAAGAGCTTAGCCTTCATCAATGAGTCAGCGCTCCTTCATAGAGGTTTTTCTGTACTTCTTCGTGGAGCTTCATACCATATGGAAAATGTTTCGGAAAAGTATGTTAATGAAATAAAAACAACAAAAACTCAGAACCAAGTCTTTTTAACTTTCTATAACCATAGAAATAAACTCAGTTATACTTTCCTCATCATAACAAAAAAAAATTTCGTTGAATCACCTTCTCACGCAAAAAGTTGAGATATGTTTCCACTCTATAGCGAGCAAACATTTTATTTGAACAGACATGTAGCGACACGAACAGATAAATCGAGAGAACGCATGAAAATATATACATTTTAAATAATTTATTGTTTAACAAAAACATAGCTACTTTACGTTACATCTTCGTGCTTCTAACAATATAGTTAAAAGTTATATAATTACAAAACTAAAAGAGACGCGTAAGCACGATAACAGATCGATAGACACGATAGCAGATCCATTCATATGGCAATAGAACGGCATACAAACGAGAAAAGAAAATCGATAAAATTGCAAGGAAAATTAGTAAAATAAACGGTTTTATTAGAAATGTATCGATAAAATTGAGCGAGTTTTTCACGTTTCAAACCCTAAAGGATACAAAACCCAAAAATATTCACGTTCATTCATACTTATCATGATAATTAAAAAGAATTGATGCGATCTATAATTTGAAAAACTTTGTTGATGTTTTTCACTCAATCAGTTCCAAACATGATCAAACAAAAGGGAGAAAAAAATGATAGAAATCAAATCGCTAGATAAGACAATTATTGAGAGACAAAAGGAAAAGTTAAATCAAAGAGGAAAAGCAAAAGATATGAATATGTCTGGGATATGCATAAAAGTTTTTTTACTATTGTTTCTAGTACCTTATCCGATGTATCTTATATGCTCGCTACAACACAGCTTACAAGAATGTTGAACAGACACACCAATTCAACACTCCTGCATATTACCACTCACTACTACCACTGTACAACTCCACCCTCCCCCGGATTAACACTGAATGTGTTTGAGATTATTTTAATAAAAGAAAGAATTGAAAGAGAAAATGAAACTTCACATGACTTGTCATATCTCGTTTTTCCTTTTTTCACTTTTATTTCTTAAACAAGAAAACGTTTGTACAACTCATAAAGTTTATTTATACAGTGGAGACAATCTGGATGACGAATATAATACTACGTTTAGAAACTTTTTTAAAACACTGCAACATAACTCTTGTCAAAAGCATCAAAATGGAAAGCACCTCTCATAATCCTATCACTATCTGTCAAAAAATTGTGAATGGATATTCTAACAATATCATACCCAGACCCTTTTAAGTATAAATGTAAAAATTCATACAAAGACCTTGGTACTTATCTTGATTTAACATGTCCAAGATAAAGCGTTAATCAACTAAAAAGATGAATCCACTTAGCTTTAGTCCACGACCTTATAAACATATTAACGCTATCAAAAATACATTAAAAATATTGCTAAAGTATTCTACAACAAATGCCCCCTGAATACTGAAAGTTTTGACAACATATGACTTTGATGTTACCAAAAATCCAGGGGGTGTCGTATAAGGAAAGGAATATAGGAAGTACCTTTTAGTCGAACGAATTAGTAAGTAAAGTTTGAAACGAATGATGAAGTCAGAACATATTGAGGTGTTTTAGATAAACAAGAATTTAATGAGAATTGAAGCATTTGGGTACACAAAGGTAGAAGTATATAGATCACAATTTGATTTATGTAGATATAGGAAGGTATGTTTGTGAAATCAACAAAAAGCCAATTTTTTAACAATTATCACCAATTGAATATTTAAGCAGTCATGGTGTATAGTTTAAACATTATAGCATTTGGTAGATTTTAAACACTTGGTACAAATACTTCTTCTTTAATTTTTCTTTGGTATTCAATATATAAACGAGTGGTATCAATAAAAAGTTTAACAAGTCAAATCACATCACATCACATCGAGTATGAAACAGATTATAATTACTAGCAGGGGCACAGAGGATGATAAATTAGAAATCTTAAAAATTATCAGCATGAACTATGAAATTATGAAATTTGTTTCAATACTGACAAAAAAACGTAAATTATTAATTCGAAATATAATTAAAAATCATAAAAAACCCACAACGAATGAATAATATAGGTGCTAAAATTTAAAATTAGAACATTAGAGACCAAATTCTGTCAGAAATGAAAAAGTATAGAATTAAAACTCAAGTTTCAACTTGAAATGAAACTGGGTAGCCACTTTCTGAACGACTTTATAATATTTCGGGTTAGAAAAAAGTACTGGCCAAAGGTTCAAAATTAAAAAATAGGTTTTAAATTACATATAGGTCCAATGGGGAAATAATTACTTACTTATTGCTAAATAATTCAAACGTAATTAAACAACATAAAAACATAATTAGTGTTATTTAGAAGAATGTTAAGAAATAATGATCTTCACAGATGTGCTATAAACTTCTAAACCGTACTTAGAACGAGAAAATGACAACAATTACACACAAATTAATATTGAGGGGAGGATAGAAGTGAAAAAAGCTCACAAAAGAGAGAGAGAGTATGAAGGGAAATGTCATGGACATGGAAATAGCAGTAAAAGGATAAGGTTGTAAGCTTTTAAATAAAAAAAAGTCAAGAAGAAAGATGTTGTTACTACAAACCGTTTTTAAAACGAACACATCAAATTTCCCTGAGATAATCTTCTGACTTGTCATATATAATAATAACTGCTTGTTTACTCTGCTGAGCGAACTTATGTCAAGTTTACAGAAAATTATTGACAATTTCACTGAAGCAACAAGTATA
The DNA here is from genome assembly GCA_030067915.1 of Hydractinia echinata. Taxonomy (NCBI): domain Eukaryota; kingdom Metazoa; phylum Cnidaria; class Hydrozoa; order Anthoathecata; family Hydractiniidae; genus Hydractinia; species Hydractinia echinata. The sequence goes on from JASGCC010000064.1 coordinate 210,731, forward strand.
GGAAGTGACAAAGTTTACTAAATAAATATTGAAAAAAATAAACCAGCAAAGTAAATACAAGGTAAAAGAAAGCTCTATGCATGTGGAAATCCTGTGACTATCACAAACAACGTGAGATGGCTTAACACATTTACCACAGATGAAACTTTCACTTTGAGGATATCTTTCAAGAAAGTGTTGTTGGGTACGTTGGGAATCTTTTCTTGTTGTGGAATAGGAGTCATTTTTAGTTTTTACTTTATAGGAAAAGTTTTTAAGCATAACTTGAAGAAGTAGAAAGTAAATATATTTTTGGGTACAATAAGTTACAAGAGAGAAAATAATAAACACAGGAAATGTATTTCTTCCATAAGAAAATGCATCATTAACATGTTAAATAGTGTAAGCAAACGTCGTATTGGTATTATGAAGAAGATTGAGAAGAACCTCAGTTCTTCTTGATCTTCTGCATCATATCAACAGTTAAAAGGGTTACAAAGTGTATTCAAAATGGAGTTTTCCATCAACAGAACAAGCAAAAACAATGATAAACATCTACTTTCTGTTTACTTAGTCAAGATAAACATCAAACACTTCAGATCTAAGTATGGATGGCAATTTACAAGAACACAAAGTAATCTTAACCGAAGGAGACAGTTGTAATTTGTTGACACATAGATAACAGATCAATGATTGTATAACAATGTGACGATGTTGACAAAAGTTTAGTTGTTCACAAGAAGAGATGGGATTGTGTGTGGATGAAAAAGTTTAAGAAAATTGAGGTAAGAAATGTTTGCAGTTATGTCTTTCTTTAACAGTCTTATTATCTGTAAAATTGACAAAAACCATTTTTACATTGATAAAAGCATTGATTTTTAAACTTTTGCAAATTTACCAATTATCATAACAGAATGCATCACAGTGGCACCATGGTGCCCAATAAATTTTTAACCTTTTAAATCGGGTGCTTATTTAATAATAGGGAATGCTTGTTCGATGAGGGAGTACTTTGTTTTAGAGAGAGATTTTGTAATTTAAGGGGAGCTTTCTTAGTTAACAAAGAGTGCGATAGAAAAGTGATGTTTACAAAAAAGGATGTATACAAGTTACTTAAAAACTAACTTTCCCCTGTTTTTTAACTGTATTTTTAAAACTGAAATTTTTGTTCACCTAAAACTCACCAACCAAAACCTTTAGTGTTTAGACAAGGTAGATAAGGGAGTTAAGGCTGAGTTTTAAAATTTATTTTCCTTAACACTGCTGCATAGTGGAGGACCACTTACGAAGAAGGGGGGCAAAATGAAGGCTTAATCATTGCATTGTATGATATCGCTGGGGCTTCGGTAGTCATTGAGCACCCCATAAAAACGTTTGGTTACAACTCAAAATGAAAAGAGGTAGAGGGGAAAAGAGACTAAATTCATGAACCTTTCAGGGCCTATTTAAATATATTTTCAAATATTTTCCATTTATTTAGTTGAAGTTTTCGAAATAGTTCTGCAATAAGACACCACATACTCTTTTTCAATCAAAAGTGCCCATTTCTTGTTTCTCTGAATCTTTTTTTTTGATGTATCCACAATCCACAATATTTTTTTCATACAGAAAACCATATACCATTAATTATAATGATATCAAGTAAATCTGTGATAAATACTATAGTGTATTGCTCCCTTTACTAACGCATTTTTAACTAACATCTTTTAGAAGAACTGAAAAAAAACTTCTAATCCAAGTCACTAGTAAATAAATCATATTACAACAAGTCTGATGTGAAAAACCAAATATGAACGAAAAACTGTGAACCAGCTGCACTACTTAGAATAGCTTTACAATTATCTGTTCCAACTAACAAGACATCTAAACTAGTTTACTATTCAAAATAAGGAATAGATCTTCTACTAGAATCATTAAATATTCCATGTGGATTTCAAAATTGTATGTCTTTAATTTTCGTTTTGCCTTCATTCTATTTTATTATTATTTTTATTTGATAATTTTACTGTGTTGTTACAACAGAAGCTGTGAACATTCAAAAGGCAAATAATAACAACTTACATAAAACCTTTAACGTCACTGCAAAGTAGATTTGATCAGATTCAGTTTTTAATGTCACTTGATATTTTCCAGAATCATTCTTTTGCAGTCCTTGAATAGACAAGCCTTTATTATGCTGTACAAATCTAGAGGATAATTTCCCCTCTGGCCTGATCTTTTTCCACCTAAATTCCGGTTTTGGACTTCCCATCACAGTACATGGCAACATTACAGATGATCCTTCCATTTCAGTAACATCCCGTTTGAAGTTGCCACAACTTGGTATTTCTAAAATGAAGAGAAAGAAAGAGTTACGAAATATAACAAAAAAATGCGCAACGTGATTTACAACAATTTAAATGTTAAAAGGTAAAGAAGAAGAAATAAATTTCAGATTCCTAAATGTAATAACTGTTGATGATAAACAATAAAAACAAGGATTATTTTTGTGCTAATAGCAGAAGTAGGTGTTATCGTAATAGATAGATTATATTAGCACTTTTGGTGCCAGAGGGAAAACTTATACGAGACAGATAATTTTTGTTTTGTTTTATATTCCATATTTTTATCTAGTCAGACAAAATGATGGCATAGATAAAAAAGACAAAGCTTTAATAAAATTCAAGACATTCACATTAGTCATCTTGATTCAACATGATAGTGTTGAAAGAAAGTAATGAGGGTACAATTTTAATTTTTTTTCTCTTTAAAAATCACTCTTTTTTCTTTATTTTCACATGAAAAAAACATATTACTGATCTGGTGATAAAGAAAAGCAAAAGTTAACTTAGAATCCAAACGAAATGAGAAAAATACATTTGGCCAATTTTTTTAAATTAAATCTTAAATTTAAAAGTTTGGTCATTTATTTAAATTCAAAACCACTGAAATTATTTGACTAAACATGCAAGGCGTTTATTGAAAGTCTAAGCTATATAAAGGGTTGTTTTTTTAAAGGAGAGGGAAGAGCAAAGGATGGGTAGCAAGCCTACCAATAAGAAAATAACACCCGAGCAATAAATCGCTCGCCCAAAGTTACAATAATTTAGACTGGGCAAGCAATCTGAATAAATAGAATAAGTTTATAAACGCATATTTTTTACAAAATCTTTTTTATCTTGACTTTTTTATATGTGAGATGATTGATATTGATCAGCCAGACAAAATTTTGTGGAATTGGGGGAGCAATTTATGGCTCAGCTAGTTTCTCATTTTTCAAAATTGGGCGAGTCTTTGCGTGAGCAAGAGCGATCGCTCTCCCCTTATTGATAGGCCTGGGTAAGGATGGGTAGGGGGAATGAATAAGGGCATTTATTCAAGAAGTTGTTTACTTCAAATTTATATTGTACAGCACATTTATTTTTTGGTCAAAGCATCATGCTACATGAACAAAGAAGCATGTTGATATTAAAATCTTCTGAAGGGGAAAGCTAAGTATGCAGAAGAAATTTGTTGGTATCTTAACAACAACAAATATTCGAAGGGCTTAATTTCTTTCAGAGTATAAAGCCATTTTGAATAATAGAATTTAAAGACCAAAGCTGTATAAAAAGTGGAATAAAAAAAACCCACCAAAAGTCAATCTTATTCATAACTGACTAAAGTATCTATTTAAACCAAATAATAAAACAGTCTCTAACTGTGTTGACAAATTGTGGTAACATTAACTTAAATAACAAAAAAAAAAAATATATACATAAACAAACAAAATGACATACCATAGTTGCACATGACAAAAATCCCAGATGTAAGAAAGAGAAATATATTTCTTAAATATTTCATGTTAGCTGTAATCTTAATTTTCATTTACTCCTATTCATATAGTTTACAAAGATTAAACTTTGTTGGTACCCGCTGCGACTTCAAGTAAATACAACTTAATATACTTAAGTTCGCCACAAGATTAAGGAACCACATAAATAATCAGCGTGAAGACAGAAAGTCATTAGGGTTTCCAATTAAGATTGACAATTGCTTTTGCACTTGATAGGTCGCTGCAAAAGGAAGTTACAGAATGACTTTTGAAAGACCATCCAAATCAACCAGTGTTCTTGAAAGCTAAGTAGGCAAATCCTATTAAAATTAAGAACGTATTTTTTTAATTTCTTTTTTCCTAACCATTTCAGTATCATTATTTTTTAAAACCACGAATGTACTATAACATGAATGTAACGAATTTTTTATTCCATAAATAATTCTTGTTTTAAGAACAGTATTACAACCATACAGTGTTTATGAAATATTTATCAGAAAAGTTTCATCACCTATATAAATTTGGTTTACAAAATCAGAAAATAGAACACGGTTTCGTCATAGCAGTTTCAATTCATGAATGAATTATAAAAAGTGCATAAGTAAAAGAGTTTGACAATTACACAAAAAAATGTTTTGAACAGCTATGGTTACAAAAGAGTTATATCTTTGGAACATGCCTTGTCTATACCAAGATAGCTTTTGCAACAAAAATCTACTTTTAACTTTACTTTATTAAACAATCATTGGTATTTCATTTACAAAACTTTGTGTCTCCAATAGTGGCAAGGTTATCATCAAAGTACATCCAACGCATATCCAACCTTTTAAACTTTTCACAAAATAATTTCTCAACCAAACAAGCTTATCAAAACATACTTCTTAATAATGTCTAAAAATCCTTGATAGTATCCTAAAATCCTGAATAATATCTTAGAATCTCAAATAATAACTTAAAATCTTTAGGCTAAGTTTAGAAATCGCTTGGTGTTAACACATAATTTCACAATAAAAGACACCCGGAATAAAATACACTGAAAACAAATTAAACATAAAAGACATCACATTCCCTTTCCTTACTGTTAATTGTTTATTATTTTTATTATAAAAGTTCTATACTGCTGGGATTCTTAGATTCTACAGGAAGCAGATTTTCTTTAATTTTATAAACTATACCACATTGCTTAAGGTTCACAGGTAATATTTACCCTGCAGAAATTTTAAATATAATATTGTTGTTTTTAAAAAGAGTGAATGCATTAGTGAAGCAGATTGCTTTAAATGAATTTGAAAAACCACATACCATATGCATATGTTACAAAGGATACTCCATGCAAAATAAACAACAAAAACTTGTTTGTGAAATTCATATTCTGCTCTTTGATCTGTTAAGTTCAGATTTGTTTATGTTTTCTTGTCTCTCTGTATAAAATTCCTTTGTTACCAGTTACTTCATAATTACAAAAACGAAAACTTTCTTATTCTTTTTGTTGGCAGCTTCACAGTAGTAAGACTTCTTCAATGAAAAGGATTAATCCTTAGCCTCTTGCATGAACAATTTTTTTTTTCCTCAACTATAACAGGTACCTACATTCAGTGAATACAGTTGAAAACACAATTTACAATTAAAAATAAAAAAACACATCTCCTCCACAATAATGTAACAACATCAGCATTACTGTAACCTATATGGAATGTAATTAATAACATCAAAGATGAAGAGCAAATGAACCATTTCCAATTCATCTTTTGTGTCATGTAATTCAGATCTTATTACTCATTATTTATTAAAAAGACTTTATTATGTACTCAGGTGCTTTGGAAACAATACAATTCTGTCCAGGGGGTAAAAGTGCTACAGTATTACAACAAGATTACTCCTTTTCCATGATGTAAATAAAACCTGGTTTAAATTAAAAACAGTTTCTTCAAAATGGTACCAAAGGTATGTATTAACCTTTACTTCCACTCTTCTTTCAAAAAATACACAAAGTTTAAAATCTTGAAACCATGGGAAAGTATTTGTGCTGTCAATTATTTAAACATAAACTTCATCCAAACAAAAGATAAAACAGTTTTTGTATACATAGTACGAATTTTATCAAGAACAAGCAAATTCTTAAACTATCAAGTTGCTATATATATCTTTTGTATCTCTGTTTTTAAACTAACACTTAATGCACCAAACCTATACGGGACGAGACACACAAACAACCAGGCAATCAGAATCTTCTATGACAGATCAGAAACAAACTTTACATACTAATTTAAACTTCAAGTGTTACAGACAGTATATATGTTAGATCAGACATATGCTTAACCATAACTTCAAAAAACACAAAAAGACACTTCAAAAATTTCTATATACTTATTCTTTACATTTCAAAGTGAAACAAAATAATGGTTATTCTAAACATGACTCATCCAGACATAATTGTTTTCATTGTTTCACTATCACCTTGCAAAATGAGTAGTCTATTGAGAAAAAAGAACATGATCATCAGAAATAGTGGAAAGAAACAGCTGCTTTTCACATAAAGGTGTGAGGTGTGAATATAACACCTCCCAAAATTTTAATATTTTTTTACTTTCCATGTTAGCTTGAAAACTGCAAGCAAAATCAGCAAATTTCATAAATATTTTTTATTATTAAAAACGTTCAGTCAGTTGTTCTTTTTTTGTGTTTATTCTTTTCAGATTTATTTATTTTTTGTTATATTTATTTATTTTCAAAAAAAATTGAAAATGGTATCCAAGGAGAAGATTAACATTTAACAAAAAGATTTACTCATGTTCTTCAAAATTTATATCACCCCCTGGTGGGTTCGGTTTCACTTTTAAAAGCTTACATGCAAGACTTAGAGAAAGTTTGTTGAATGTTGAAAGAGAAGTGGTTTAAATCAATCAGAATTAGAAAGGTGACGTTTGAATGCGTCAAGAAAGAAAAAAATTAATTAATTATAACAGTGTTCTTACATATGCAACAGACAATTCTGTATGTATCTCTATGTATTCATGTTATAAAGAGAATGTTGTAATAATTATTAAAATCTGAAAAAGTTAAAAATTAAAACTTATTTTTTTAATAAGGTAACATGTGTAATGCAAAAAAGAAAATTTAGTCGTTACAGCCGCAAGTTTTATTTTGCAAGATTGCTGCTTAAAACAGGGTAATATAAATTATTATTATGGCTTAGTGGTTTTTTTACTTCATAAGTTCAAGTATAAAACATAACTATGCCTGACAGCAGACTGGTATTCGTGGGTTTTTCAATAATCTTTAATACGTCACATCAAGACACATTAACACACACATTCACATATCACGTCAACATTATGCATCATTGTGCATAATTATTTCATTCAAACTTTGAGTTCTGATAGATTAATATATTATAACAAACGGATGAATAACATATTATCACGAATGTAAGACATGGAAGCCACAAGCACAATTTCTTAAATGCCTAGTTTTTGTCACGAATTACATGACAATCAAAAGTTCCTAATATACTTAAACTCTAACTGGTAAATTCACATGACAAGATCAATCTTTCTTACTGTCCCAAATTGTTTTGGACTACTTTTAAGTCCTGTGTTACTTTTACTTTTGCAATTTCATTTTCCCTTTTGCAAAATCAAATTCATGCAACAAAACTCAAACTTTAATTCAAAGAAATACACTAAATAAATCGAAACATAGCTACCAATTTTTTACCACTCTGACTTTTCGCAGCGTGAAATACTTCAATAAATAATAAATTGTTGTTGTTTTTGTTCTTAGAGTAAAAATAGAAAAAAATAGCATACACCTGTTCGAATAGCTAACATGATAAAGAATGCCATTATACAAAGAAATTTCCTGTTGGCGACTTCTTTTAAAGTTTAGTATAATTTGATCTTTTAGGAATATATAACCCTTAAAAAACATAACTATATAACCCTTAAAAAACATAACTTCCCAACAAAATTGTTGGAATTATAAAGTCATAGAAAAAAATATATTACAGGATATTGAGATTTCTCCTCCTCCATGTTCGTAAAAGATAATCAGAAGCTAAAACAACTCATTAGGGAATAATATAACTGATAAGGAAACTATTAAAACAGATTTATCCTAATAAAAACAAGAGATCAGATTTTATATTGATTCTTTAGAATTAAAAAACAAAAACAAAACATAACAGTATTTTGATTTTAAAATTTAAATTTATGAAGTATTATTATATTTATTCTTTTTAAGGCAAATTTTAGCAACAGAAGAACTTCCTTCACATGTTTCTTAAACAAAATGAGAGTGGCCTTTTTAAAGAATTAGTCCTTATAATTCTATAATTTTTTAACTGGCAATACAGGTTTTATATTGTCTGATTTGTTACCCCCTGCTGAATACAGGGTGTGTATAATTAGTTGAAATCACTCTACCAATTGCTTAATACTTGACAACCAGGGAGACAATTTTGACAAAGGAATTAATTATAATCTAATTAACTTTATATTGATCTCCTAATTCCTATTATTTCCTTCTTAAAAATTAATATTTACTTGGCCTAACTCGCTAAACAAATCAGAAGAAATTTTTTTACCCAATAATTATTATTTCTATTTTTGTTGTCTCAAAAAAAAACATGTTTTATGGCAGATTACTAATACTTCACTAATGAGAAAGTTAAACAAGGTTAGCCAAAAGTTAATGACATGCTATTTGCAGCGGAAACCACTAACAATTTTGTTCTTTAAATGTAAACCACAGAAGGGAATAGCAATAACTAGACGTTTCTACCATGTGCCACTTCACACTGTCATTCATCATGTGATGATTATGTAGCAATAGGGATTCATTATTTTTCAATTAAGTTGGCTTTGCAGAGTTAAAAATAGACCAAGATTTTAAACCTACTCAGCCTAACAGAAACAGAAAAGAAACATTCATAATTAAAAAATTAAAAATATATATATAAGGAAATAAAAAAAGGAACTAAAAATAAAAACAAACAGAAAGTGAAGGTCCCATTAAGTAATTCCGCCTATTACATATTTCTTTCCAATCAAAAATGAATATACTTGTGTGAAATGTAAATATTTCATTTTTCTCTCAACATATGAAAGGTTTAATAACCATATCGTTCAGGTGAACACACCAAAGTCCAGCCACAGTGTGTCATTAAAGTTTAAAATATCAGTTAGTTACAATATGCAGAGTTTTTCTTGCTTAAAAATTATTTGAATGGAACTTGGAAAAGATGGAAATTCTAAAAACTGTGATTTAGGCAAAAAATAAAAAACTTACGTTGAACAGTGAGTCTGATGTACTTCCCAAAAGCACTCTTTCCATTATAAATGGTTTCACAATAGTAAAATGCACTATCGTTGACGTGACACGAGTTGAGATTAAATTCAGTTTTCGTCAAAGTGACTCTTCCAGTGTAGTTTTTCGCAACCTAAATAATAAAAACAAAACTTTTGTTGATAAAAATATAGACACAAAACAAGCATACATCTGATTATCCTACATCAAGACTGAGTATTATCACATCTCTCAAGCAAAAGCCACACAAGGTTTTTGCTTGAGAAGTTTAAATGATTACAACCTCATTTTGTCAATCTTTGGCTAGATAATTTTTAAAAAACACCCAGTGCTATAAAGTTTTGCATTAGATAAACAACTTCTTGTAATGTAACACAACATTATATAGTCATTACAGTCAAGCTGCCATATTGTTTGGGATACTTCCAGAAAACTTAATTTTTCAAAAATTTTCAAAAAATTTGTAAAATTTTATATTATTATTCCAAGCTTGTTTTAGTTTTTATAGCTTCTTCAGTTGTTGTTTTGGTTTTTCAATAGTTTTTAATGTAATAGCTGCAGGAACTTTGCATACCATTTCCCTTTAAAAACAATTTAAACAACTTTTTCACTAGCAGTAATGGTATACTGTTACAATTACAACAAGGAAAGTTGATCTTCTGGTTAACATTTTAAGTTAAAAAATGGAGATGCTGCATGTGTTTAATTGATGAAAAACTGCAGACGCACTTCCTTTTTTAAAAGTCGATATTGTAAATCTATCTTTCATTCTTATCAAAATTAGCTGAAATAGCTAATTTTGATCTGGAACTTTTAATAAGAGTGTTGGAAAAAACTTTACAGCACATAACACTCGGAGGCTCCACACCCTCTCCAATTAAAATAGTTTGTGCATCATCACAATCTTGTTCCTGAGGCATGCAGTTTCATGAATTAGAAGATGATAACTGTTTTTTTTTTTTTTTGCTTTTGAATCAAGTAATATGGAGAAAGAGGAACATATATTTGGATTAAAAAGTACTCATGCCCTAGCAAAAGGTTAGGTGTGTGCAGAAATTCTACCCAGAAAACAAACTTTCCTTAGCCTGATTGTTGTGCTTGCACACCTTCTGCTCAAATAGGGGCTTTAAATGCACTAGGACCCGCTTTGCAGGACCCTCATTGAGGACAGTTCTAATAGGAACCAAACAGGCTATCCTGGGTAAATAATAGTAACAATAATAATTGTCTAAATTGTGATAATATATGCAAACCATGTTGGGTTTGCACTACAATAGCGGTGACTGATCTGGAGACAATGAAAGGATCCTTTTATTTGGGTGACTCAGGTTTAGGTAAGAGAGAAACTTTTAATAAACTTTTAATAAATTGGGTCAAAATGATTCCCTAAAGAGTATGTTCGTACTAGCTTCACAGGCTAGCTATATACACTAATTTAAAGATTTCTTAGATTAGAAACATAAAGTCATTTCGAAAAAATTTGCTGACTGTAGAGAAGAAAATTTCTTTGCAACTGTGGTCAGACAGGACTGTAGCTCACTCACCATTGATCCACTCAGTATTGGCTATTTTGTTGCAACAACCATTATGGAAATGGCCGATACAAATCATTAATGAAAAAATAGGATTCTAATTTTAACCTTTTCTTTAAAGAATGATTTTCAAAGAGGGCATTTTGATTGGAAATTTTGAAATGCAACCTGCTAATTCAAACCCCGATTAATTTAAAACCTTATTACCTTCTGATATTATACAATATAAATTAAAAAACAAATAATTTATTTGATTAACATAAAAGGTTAGTATTTCCAATTGTTTTTATACAGTTGTATTTTAGTTTGTTTATACTGTTTTGCCAGCAAAATGTGCACATTTAATCACTTATTTTGTTATAATAATTATAACTCTTAACCCATATTATAATACCCATACACATCTGTCTGTCACACAAAACCGCATTAGCGAGACACACAAAATATGGTAATTAAAGGACGGGCAAACCCGTGGATTTAACTAAGAACCACCAACTAGTATAGAAAGAGACAATAAAAGAAAGAGTTTAGATGCCAGGCTCCGAAATATTCATCAAAATAGGGCTGAAGCCAACAGTCCACAAGGGATGTGTGAATTGAATATAGTTTAATAGTAATTCAATGAAACATTAGAATAAAGAAACATGTTTTGTAAGTAAAGAAATAAAGATATGTGTCAATTTAAACTAAGTACAGTACTAAACATTTTTTCTTCCAATTTTAAATGAAATTTCATATTTATATGTTTCTTTCTAAGATAACAGAACAATTTATTGTTTTTATTTTCTTCATATACATTGATTACTTTGGAAAAATAGCTTATTACTTACTATATTAAAAATAGCCTTATTCCAGACCTTACATTACATTGTTTACCTTTTTAACAATATGAAAAATCATTGTATACAAAAAAAATATTTGTAAATGCCCCCCCATCTTTAAAAACCACTTTGCTACCTCTGATCACAAACAATAAAAGATAAGATTTAAATTCAGATTATCTTAATTTGTCTATGGTGGAGTTTAAGCCTAATTCTCCTTCATGATTTTATCATCAAAGTAAGCTGTTTGTTTACATTCATATAATCGCTTACTCATCTTTCATAGATTTTCAAGATGATGTCACGACACAAAGAAAATTATGCAGGCATCTCTGCAACAACCTCAGAACTAGAATGGCGATGAGTGCATTTTTTGGCCCTTCGCGACAGCAAAAAATATTCACTGACCAGCAATGAAGTGATATGAAACACAGTTGCGTGTGGAAAAAGAACTATTTTTTAACTTAAGAGCTCTAACAATTTTAAAACAAAATTATTGTCAAAAAATGGAGAAAAAATCTCTGACACTGGCAGTAATAGAACTATTTGATGCCTTATGATTATTGTAAAGAAGATTTTAACAAATAACAGAATATGCTTGCATGAGTGCCTGCAATGTCTCAGAAAATTATTGAATATTTTCAAGGTTATCTAGTCTAATTTCAAGGTTTCCAAGAATTTGGCAGACACTTTTTAAGAAGATGGTCAAGAATGAATCCATTCGAGTTTAGTAAAAAGATTGTGGTATACGCTTGCAAGTCAGAGCTTTAAAATGTTTCAGTTGAATAGAAAGATTGTGAATGTGAGCACATTTTAATGAAATTGTAAATATAAAGTTATTATTATTATTACTATTATTTACCTAGGATAGCCTCTTCAGTTCCTAATAGAACTGTTATTAATGAGGGTCCTCCGAAGGAGGTACTAGTGCATTTAAGGCTCCCATTTGAGCTACGAAAGTCGTGCGAGCACAGCAATCGTTCAACTAGACAACCGCCTAAGATATCAATCCTATTCTAATCAGCAATGGTTATCATTATGGTTGGTAGAGAAAAGATTAAAATAAAGAAGAAGACTTACATAGATATCACTGTTTTGATATTGTGCAACACTTCTTGATGAATCATTTCTCCACCACGATACGATGTCATATGACGACTTATGCGAAGTACTACAGAATAATGTTATGCTGGAGTCTTCTATCGCAACGACATTCTGATATGGTGGAGGTTTTTTAACTTCTCCAGAGATTAATTTTAAAAATACTATAAAAGAAACAAGTAGAAATTAATGTATGGAACATTAAATATACAATATAATATGAAATTCTGTAAAAGAAGTAAAGATCATATTTCACAATTAAAAACATGAGTGTTTCAATCCTATTTTTCCTAGGAGTTTTTCGTCTATGCAAACACAGGGGAGATAATGTGTCTGCAGTTCTCATCTCTGGAACTAGTAGAACTGATTAACCGAATTTTTCACAGCTATGTCAAAACACTAAAAGAAGTGTGTTCCAGAGATATTTTAATAAAAAACTAGACTATAATGCAATACAAGTAAGTAAGTAACATATAACTTAAAGATGGATTTAAATAAATAAAATAAGCAAACTTTACATTTTATAATAAGACTTTTTTTATAATGGAGATAAGTTAGCTTTAAAAACAGACAGACCCCAGAAAAAAGCACCAAAACTCTCAAAGTTATAGTATCCATTTTGAATTTATTTTGAATTGCTTACTCTGGGCTCATCACAGAAGCCTTTTCCACAGTCGTATTTACAACCCAATCTTGCCTGTGTTTGTGCATACATTTTGAGAGTCTGAAGAAAACTGAAACTTTTCATGTAGCCTGCATTTTCTTATAAGAAAATATGTAGGTATATAATTGGTATTTCATAGTTATTAAAAATAAGTACTAAGCCTTGTTATCTTTTGCATTAAACAACTGGGGGTGAAGACTTTTTGCAAAAATGTGTGCACATATTTTGCTATAACATATAAACTGCCAAGGGCTGTTTTTCACTTCAAAAAAATTGCCAAGGGAACTGAGCAGGAAACTTTTTGAGGGTTATTGCAAAAAAAAATTTTTCTGTTTAATCCTGGGAAAGTTAAATTGACTTTAACTGTGTGGAAATAACACAGTAGAAAACTATTCAAAAAGGTTATTTTATGTTGTGAGATTTGTGCTATGCATACATTCTGTTCATTTAGAAATAAAGTCAATTTGCAAAAATTTGCTAAATGTAGAAAAAACCTTGTTTGCAACTGTGGTCTAGAAACACTGCAGGGTACTTGTCATTGATTCTTTGTTAATGGTTATTTTAGTTGCAGCAACCATTAGAGAACTTGCGATTCAAAATCAAAATTCCAAATATGTGTGGTGGGGTATATATAACATTTTAATCTATTGTATCTCTGTAATCAGGCATTTAATAGACGACTTTCAATGTTTACGTTTTTACGGGATTCTTGCGCATGTGCGGAAAAAATCAGAAAAATCGACAGGCAAAAAAATGCAGACCTTAGGTGAAGAAAGTCAAATTATGGTTAAAAACTTGGTACTTTGTACTGTGGCTTCTAACATCTTATCACTGATATATAATCTTAATCTAAACTACATGCAAGCTGTATTCTAATTTCAAGATCAAAAGATGCCTCTACCTGAAAACAAAGTTAGGAAAGGACTGGTCCACAGCTTACCGCCTGCATTATTTTGCCTGTTGATTTGTGTAAGACGTCTGGGGATTATAAATAAAACACGTCATTATGAAAGTCGTCTATACAAAAAAACCTATATATATTATCATGAAACTACACAGGCTGGAAGAAATTTTAAATTGCAAATACCTGCTCCGTTCAACAGTATTTTTGCAAAGTTGTTTTGAGGGATGACTTATAGTCAAAATCATAAAGTTATGTAGCAAATGGAGTTACCTGATCTGTTTGTTTAGATACTTACATAATACGGACGGTATTTGCTAGAAGAGGGTGCCGACTCGCCGAAAGCGCCGCATATGTGAGGGCTGCCACATATGTGTTTTTTTCAAGGTTTTCGTCTGTAACTGCCCGGAAAAGCCTGGGCCCGTACGAAACCACCCGAATTGAGCCCGAAATGCAACGCACGCGAGCTCATTGTTCTCATTTAAATTTTGTCAAAATAAGAAGGAAGGTCTCAGTTTATTATTTGTGTGATTTTATTACAGCTATTTATGGAATAAATGATAAAAAACAGTTTTTTTCAACTACCACTGCTCAACATTAAAAGAATAAATTATACATGGTAATAAATGTTTAAAAAAATGTTGTTTCGGGCTGATTCGGGTTTCTCCGGGTGAAGTCTAGATAAAACACCTCAGGTTTCCCGTTGCATCTTTTCAGGGTCTATCCACCCTTGTGGCCAAGTTAAGTAAAAAGGTTTTCTGTAACTGAGAACTATGCATGTATGATGGGGAATAAAGGGTTTCTTTCATCTTACTTTCTAGTCAGTCAGGATTAAAAATTAACCTGAATCCCACACACATAAACAAACTTAGTTCAAGGAAAGCATTTTCTTCACTAAGTCTCTCAGTGCACCAGTCTAAAACAAAGAGCCAGCTCACTCGAAATAGTAGAACGGTGGTAAAATTTTTATATAGCTAGCTATAGGTAGCTGCACCTAGGGCCCCATCTACAAAATTTCAAGCAAGGGCAAACGTGCAATGGCCACCACGCAAACTTGCTCAACTATGTTTCCTGGAGGGAAGGAATTTTTAGGGTTTTAATGTCAAAACAAAATATTTCTTTTAATGCTTTACCTTACTTGAGTTAAAGCACAACGAGAACAACCACACCACACCACAAACAACAAAAACACATAAAAATATTTTACCCCTGCCGCCAACTTTCACATCTAGAAGTGTACGTTCGCCCGTTACATGAAAACAGAAATATAATGAGCCCCTTTCGTAAATACACCCAGGTGGCAAGCACAAAAAAGAAAAAAAGAAATCAGAAACTTACCTAACACAAGAGCATATAAAAACCAAGAAACAATACGCTTCGTCATTATTTATAATAAATATATAAATGGATCATATAAAAACTTCTTGATAACATATATTTTTTCTTCTTTTAAATTAAATTCTTGTATGTACGACCAGCATTCCAATACAATTTTATTTTTGATTTTTGATTACTCAAATTCTTTAGTTCGTTTCCTAGAGAAGAAAATAATAAAGAAATTATCATTTTTAGTTCTTTACAAACAATTTGACTTACTAACCTAATAGATAAATACATGAACAATTCTGTGTCTTTGCTTTGCTAGTGCGATACCGCAGTTTGTTTTGAATGTCCGTGACAATACGGGGGTAAATATAAACACATACAACGACATAAATCATGTCCCAAACATAAACGAAAAAACATTTTAAAGACAAACTTTGATAACGCATTTTTTCTAAAAAAAACTTCAATTTTTTTATTTACATGATATCCCTGTGAATTATGAAGTGCTTTTTCATAAAAAAGTTGAATCGGTTCATTTAAAAACATTAGCCTCCCTACTGTGCTTATAAAATGTCATTACAAATCCCTTCATGATAAGATCCTAAGATCAATATAAGAAAATATTTAAAAGCAACAATTTAGTACAGCAGCAGTAATTGCATATATACATAGATTGAATGACTTCCAAAAGCCACAATAATAACAACAAATACTTACAAAAGAAAAAGACATTATTTAAATTCAAAGTAGAAATTTTTATAAGCTTCGTCGTTGTAAAATGTCTGTATGTTATATAACTAATTATAAAATTATTTTCTGCGGCTGCAGGACACACATAAAATTAATACACGTTGGTTATAAAATATTTTAAAAATGTATGCGATGGAAACCAAAAACCATGTTTCTCTACTTTTGGTTAGCCAAATGAAGGAAACATTTACATTGTTAAATTAGAAGCATTGATGAAAAATTTACGAATAAATTGTAAATGTTTTATCGACTGCTTACACCTATATTGAATACTCTTGGATTATATGATTCAAAATGTCAATATCTGTTGCTAGGTTGTCAAAATGAATTGAATTTCCATCGTTATGGAAGTTTATTAAATCTTCATATTAAAGTACGGAAGTTAATCACCCTTGAAGTCTCTATCCTTCCTAGCAATATGCCAAAACAGTTTCACTTTAGTTCCTTGACAAATAGTACTCGTTGCTCTATGATTATCATTGGGTACAAGGTTGTAGCTAACTATCTAGCAAACATGAAAGTTGAATCGCTTGTAAAGAATATGATTTTGATATTTGTTCATACATATTTTCGCGCTTTACATGTTATTCACAGAAGGCAGGTTATAAACACCAGTAATATCTAAAGTAAATAAACAAAACAAAATGCTAAAATGGTAACTATATACATTTGTTTTACGCCTAAGCACTCACATCTATCTGAAATGATGGAAAACCTCCTAGCATCTATCTATATCTATTCCAAACGTCAATAAACATTTGGTAAAAGCCGCAACTTGTAAGCTACGCGAGAACTCCTGCAGAGTAGCTGTGTCCTTTCTTTGCTTTCTTGAAACAAAAAACCAACCATGCATTGGCGCAGTTGCGTCAACTAGACACTTATTGTTTCTACTTAGAAGTTCAGTATCATGTTACAAATAAACGAACATTATATAGATAGAGAAGTTTCATATCAACTCAACATTCTTACATGAAAGGAGGATTTCTTCAGAGATTTTTCTAACAAATGACAGGCAAATGTATGTATGACGTCATGGGCGGTAACATGCATATTATATGCTAACTAATTCGGTAAATTTAAATTAAAGAATTAAAAAAATATAATTTAATTAATTAAATAATAAAAATGTTGATATTTTAGCAACAACTTCTCAATTTTTCTTTTCCGACATTTGTAATAAACGATTACTTCAAATGACTATAGCTTTTGAACAATCCATTACAATTAAGTTATCTTAAATGATTTACTACCGAAATGCAATGTTTCTCTATCGGAAATGAAGACTATAGTTCTGTTGTTTCGATGCCGTTGCTTTTCTCTAGTGTACACGAAACGAAAGCACCTCTTAAAATTAAGGTCTCCTCTAAGTGTCAATTAACTTTATGATGTTTAGTAAAAAAATTCACCGCAAAGTGAAAAAGATTTGGACTGTTTTCTAAAAGGTTCGACAAAAGGTTTAGGGAACTCTAAAATAGAAATTGCAGATATTATTTTCGTTTTATAAGAGAAACCGAAAAAGACTTTTGAAACTAGCCTCCTCTTTAAGCAACGTTAATTATGCAAAGGTAATTATGCCAGTTTAATTAAATTCGAATATTACTGGACATGGTGTCAATTTTCATGCATTGTTTACACGGTACATCTTATAATGTGCAAACATTGTTCAAAATAAATAAATAAATGTCGTTATAAACCTCGTCACTAGTCTTTCTGGTTGCTACATGTAACTTGTTCTACCTTAAGTATATAGATACGTATTGTACAAAATAGTCTTTAAAATATCTAACTTTTATGGTACTTCTCTTTAATTGAAACTTTTTTACACATCGATAAAACCATCCAGCGTAAACTACTGCCCTAAACACAGAAGAAGATTACCTTTCTCAAGAGATAAAGTTGTCAGACAACGCTAGCTGAAGTTGTAACTACAATCAAATTGAGCTAACTATTGCAATGTTGCTTCTTAATGCATTGCAAGCTGTAAGGCAAGAAAAGATTTGAAAATAGAAAGAAATTGGTTTTATGAAAAATAAATACCAACACAATTGACATCTCCAAGCTGTTTCGGTTATCGATAATTTGTTTCCAAGTTTTTTCCTCCTTTCGTATCAACTATACTTTCGACTCAAAAATCAGAAATTTCCAATATAACAACGGCGACTCCCATCGAGTTTTTATTACAACAAAAAAAATTTAAATTCCTGGGTTAGAAAATAAAATTGCATCTTAATACCTCCGTTGTTATTGTTAATGACAAAAATGATTTACATAATTTGTTTTCGCGCAAAGCAACGTTGTCAATTGTTTACATATGTAAATGGAATGCTGATGAATCACCATGGTAACGACGTTATTGTTTGACGATACCGTGACGTATGTCTGTAGGTTGGAAAATATGGTCGTTCATGAACAATATTATAAACATATCAAACGAAGAATGTATTTATTCTCGAAGCAATTTATTGGAGGGAAAGTTAATCTCAGGCCTTGCTCGACTATTAGAAAGAAAGAGAAAAAATAAGAATTTAAGATTTCGGGAGCAAGTTAAAAAGTTTTTCAACATAGCCTCTTTTGTCTTATCTTGGTGGAAATATTCTTCACAAAATCAATAACTTTGAAATAAATGAAACCTGATAATACTGAGTGATATCATGAAACAAATATAAGTCTAAATTTGATGGAACAGTTAAACAATTACTTGTAAACACAAAGAAATACGAGTTTCATAAAATAAACAAAACTTCACTCGTATATCCACTACCTTCTTTCAACCAGTTCAACCAACAATAACCGTTCACAAAACATTGACTATGTATTTCCCACACGACGGATGTCCTTACCGTCAAGCGGTACATCATATCAATTTCTTCTCCTTTGTTGTTTATGATATGATTACTTCATGAACTTGACATAATTGCACGTGGGAAAAGCGTGTAATGAGAGCCATAGTTCAAAAAGTTTAGAAAATAGGCTAGGGAAGATTTATGCATTTTTAGTTAAGACCACTTAACTCAAAATCGCAACATTTTCTGGTAAAAAGCTGCTACATTATCATGAATAACGTTTTTGTGTTAAGAACAAGGCCGGCGTTCAGATTATACCATGGTTTAAAACAACTATGGACTCGATATTGTAAGTGTAGATTCAGTTAGCGAAAAAGATAGAATATTGTTTTGTGATTACATCAACCTAGTATTTATGAATGGAAACAAGTACGGATGATGGTGATTTATGTGTCTTACGTTAGATGACAAACTTCTGGAAGCGTTTAAAACCAGGAAAAAACATGGATACAAAATAATGTTACATTTTTGTTCCGCAATCAAGTGTACTGGTAACTAACTTGCCCTTTTTTAACAACAGAGATCATGTGTTCCATTCTGTGCATTTTCTTGGATTAAAAATTAAAAACATTATAAGCCTTGAATTGTTGTTTTGACCTCCTATTTCCTGGGAAATTCGATTTGATAGAGGAGGTGTAAAAACTTTAAGCTTTCCTGGAATGCACACCGAAAATGCTGTAATAAACATCCCGGGCGTTTATTTAATTTTTAAGATACTTAGGGGCGTTATTAGAGGCGGGCGTTAAATGGAGATCGGGCGTTTAATAAAAACTATGGAGTTCAAATATTATTTTTTTGACACACCTATATTTTCATCATAAATTCAACATAAATAAATTTTTGAATGAGGAAAACAGTATTAAACATCCCTTTTTCACTGAGGACCGGGCGTTTATCAGAACATTCACGGTAAGCAAGGCAAGTCTAAAGATACTCATGTATAAAATAAGCACGTGAGAAGAGAATACCTTGGTGGTAGTTCAACTTAACGTAACTCCACACGTTACAACCTTGTCACTAAACTTCCACATAAACTTTAAAAACAGGCTTAGTAACAAAAATATTTTAATCCCATACCAATATTCATTTTAGATGAGAAGAGAATAATGTGAGGAGCAACTTTTTTACCAGTACTTTCTCAACAAAAGACATAGAAAACGTTCAGACACTGCATGGACGCTTTGTATGAGAAAAGGAAACGAGATCGTATCGTATCGTATCGTATCGTATACTATGTAAAGTCTATTAATGTAAATAGAAAACGAAAAAGGGTTTATCGCTACTCTGAAAAATTTTTTTAAAGAAGAATAAAAACAAGAGAAAATGGGTTTTCAAAACTGACTGGAATAAGTTTTAATGTTGACAAAAATTATGGTTTATTTTAAAAATTATTTTCTTATGACATTCTAGCAATTTACATTCTCGTTCCCAGAGCTCTTTGACGTAACTTTGTCTTCAAACAGCTCTAAGGATGAATGCAGGATGCAGGTACATATTTTCCAATTCACAATATTAATATTCACAATGTCAGCATTCATATAGCCAAATGATACAAAACGCCCCTTTCTCTGCTCTCAATAAACGCCGCCCTCTAATAAATTAGGGCGGTAATTAGAAAATTTATTCATGAAAGCGTTAAACTATATTAAAGTAAACGAAATAAACTCGTTTAAAAGTAAACGTACTTGTTAGCTTTCCACAAATTTGTTACAACGCGTTTCATTCCTAATAATTTACAAAGATTTCTTCTTCTTTCTACTTCCATAACGCCGCCCCCTGTCAAACGCATCACAAAATATCCCAAAAATGAGAAAAAAATCCAATCAAATCACAACGTCAAAAGAAAAGACGGTAACAAAAGCATGAGAAACATAAAAAGCAATGCTCACGTGTGCATCTGGAAGATTGTTGACAAGAGAAATTAAAAATGCAGTGTACAGCATAATATATAGCAGTGCGGCATAAAATATAACATTCAATTGGTATAGTTTATCACGAACGTGTAAACATGGTTTTGAAATGGTTTTACTGAACTACATTTTGAATGTATACCCACCACCTGCTTTTTATGGTTTTGTGAAAAGAAAAGAAGGATAAACTGAAGAACTAATTTTTCTTTCTATTTATTTTATTTTATATTAAAATCTTTAGTTCAATCTTTGAAAGAGAAAGTAAAGACAATACAAAAGCAATAGACGCTTATCGATATTTTTAGAGTCTACACACGAGATGATGTGTAAAAGGTCATCAAATCATTCTGTAAAATGGTAGCCCACAACTTTGTTTCCAGCTTTGTTAGCAAAATTTGTGGACAAAGTACCTTACACACGATCTAGTCCTTGTACTTAAAATAAAACTAGCCTTTCTCACTTCTGTCCTCCTGCTTAAAGCTAAAAAGACGACGAAATAATACGAAATACTTTTTAAAACCAGCTGAACGTTATCCAAAGAAAGAAGAAAGAGAAATACCCATTTCACAGTCCAAACTTTTGAATATTTAGCACACTAGCTAACTGACTGCAAGGTATCTACTTGGAGTTAGCCTGTCCTAAACAAAAAAATCTGAAAGAGAATGAGAGTGTGGAAGAGTATTTTTAAAAACTAGTAGTTAACATGTGGAAAGATCCACGGGAGTTTGCCTACAGCTACCCTCAGCTATCGTTTCTAGCTCACGGAAGTTTGCGTTTTGCAATAAAGTGGAAACTAAAAAACTAAAGCATTTGCGATTTCGTATGTCTGTAGCACAACAACTTTTTTCGCGCGCTTACACACATATAGACAGGCGGGTACGGATATTAATATAAGAAGTTAAACAATCAGGGCGGAGAAGAAGTGCTAACTACAACACACAAGTATAAATAACATAAGCTAGTAACAGAAGTAAAAAGATATATAAAAAAGTTTGTTTTTTCCTTCACAAGTTGCGACCTCCCACTATTAAAAAGTTGTTTGTCTCGCAAAATAAAAGTCGCTTGAAAATAGATAGTTTCTTCATAGCCATATACCATCTCTTCCTCTGCGTTTTGAAGCGAATAATAACATTCCGAATACACCGACAATCCTCATACGGAAAAGACATCAATAAAAAGGAAACAATGATCGGATACGGAAAAATTTAACTTTATATTTTACCGTGAATAGTATGATTTACGTGTAGATGGTAATGCGCATTATCATGATATAAAAAATCATTTTTAAGTTTCCTGGGAATTATATGGACATGTGTTGTTATTGTGCAAACGTCCGAGTTTTTCTGTCGTGTTAAAAAGCTACCAAGAATGTATAGCTTAGCGGTGAAAAAAAAATCATGCACTCCGTCGACAAACGTAATATCGAAACGCGTAATGTCGAAACGGGTAATGTCGAAACGCGTAATGTCGAAACGCGTAATCTGGAAATGATTTTAATTCATATGTCTTGTTATCATGTATTCAGAATATAATTTAACACGTTCTGTTAAAGTATCAAATCTTATATTCTATCTGCCAGAGATCATGCAATATAAAAGACTGATAATCAGCTGATAGTGAAATTGTTTTTGTTGCGTATGCAAGTTGTGCAACTTTATTCTCTGAAATGTAACTATTCAAAAAAGAGAAGTCATAAATAGCTACAAATTGTGCTAAGCTACAAGAGTTATCAAAGCTATCAAATTACATATATTTCTGACAAATCAAATAGTTCCTGGTGCAACCACCTTAGTTCACGCTATCGTTAAGTATTGTCACCCCATTAATACAAGTCTACGTAAATCGCACAATCACAATATTGCTTGAGCGAATGGTTTCATTAAGTCGACCCCCCCCCCTCCCCCCAAAAAAGGGTGGGGTGTTTAAAGGTCCTTACATTACCTAAATCTAGCAACCTCAATACTTGTCAGCAAAACTAAATTTCTCATTTTCACACTGGTTTCGTTATAAAATAAGCGTGTGCTATATCTTGACTAATAAATTTTGTTTTATACTATCGTTCGGTTTGAACCAAAACGTTTCCACAACAACACTGCATTTTATTTTTAAAATTTTAGGCATCACTAACAAACTTTTTAAGTTGTTTCCTCGCGTGTCCGAGTAGATATAAAATAACTAAGAAATAATTTCTCTATCTCTTCCACTTAAAATTTGGTGTCAAATTAACGAAAGAAATAAAAACTGATCATTTAGATTTTCAAATATTCTTGCCTAAAGTATAGCCTAAAGATGGTTATGACAATTTCTTGTGAAACTTAAACAAGTAGAAATAATAATAACAGTAACATAAAAAATAGTCCATACCCTTCCATAACGTTATGTTTTATGGTTGTCATAATGTACACAAACGTGCTTTGACCAAAGCATTTATTAAATTCATCTCAATAACCTTTAAAAAGTCATTAATTAGCTAACATTGACAAGTCTTAAAAAAACACTCAAAATGAATTACCGGTCTGCATAAAAATACTTCAGACGTAATTACGAATCCCACTGTCTTTAATAAAAACGTAAAGATAGCTCGGATTAAAGACAAAGAAATGGTCAGTTTTCCCATGAAACGTAAGCGGCGCTGCAGGAGGTCCGTATGATCGTGAAGACAATATCCTAATGTCATCCTCATGACAAACAGAGCTGGCTGCGCTAATCAAAGGGATAGTGACTGATTTTATGCGGTGGTTACCTAACTTTATGAGAATAAGTTCCCATCTTGTAGTTTTGAGTTACCTTGAGGTACCAAAGTTAGAGGGTGTGACTGCAATAGCGATTTATTATTTTTGCAACTTGAAACTAAATCAACGAGGGTGAAAATGTAATTTTTAACCTAGAAACAACGCATCAAACACTATTTTATACAGCTCATTCCTTACTATGAAGGTTGATAGTTTCAACAAAAAAAGTGCGTCGAAATTTCCGCACAGATATTTTACCGTTTCTTAAGAGAGAAATCCCTGTCTTCTTTTCCAAAAACCTAGGAGAAACGTACCACGCGCAAACACATAACAAACACACAAGGAATGCGTGTAGCCTACCTCAATTGGCTACCCCCATGGTGTTGTAAATCTCTAGCATATCACTACGAGCCTCACCAAACTAACAAATAGAGTCTCCATCTTTGCAAATATTGACGTACCCTGGTACAAACTTTCAAAAGGACATAGATTTTGACATAATATATAAATCCTTAAGTCGAAAATACAGCTAAAGAAGAAACAAAAGTCGAGATAACTAAAATAGTATTAAAATCTGTCTGAACAATACTTTCAACCAGCTTGTAATCTTGGGAAATAAAACCATCCATCAGCCATTGTAACCAATCAAATAACAAAAAAACTAACAAGAACGATTTGCTGTCGCCCAGATAAACAACACTCGTTTTTTTTTTCTCCGATGCCTTACTTATTCATTTCCGTTACAAATTCTTGTAGAACTATATATTCATACAGATAATAGAGTTAATAACATATACACAACTTTGTTCCCATCCCTCTCAATAATATACTTAGACAAATATTTCTTTCTTTTGTTTGATAGCAAAGGCAAATATGTTAGTAATACCATGAAGCAATGGAGTTATTAGAGGATGCTGTGAATTTCAATATGACGTATACCTTAACAAGTTTTGTTTAACTTGTCGTGTGGCATTAAAATATTGTTTGTTGATATGATGTTATTGCCGAAATAACCACTTAACCTTTGCGAAAAAGGTCTGGAAACAAGTATAAATATCCTAGTAAATGAGGTACCAAAATGGTGGTACTAAAATAAATTGGCACTATTATGTTTAGATAGATTTACAACGGATAAGAAACGGTTCAAAAAGTATCTTCACTTACAAAATGTAAGGATCCTTTGACCTTCGTCACCACGACCCCTGTTAATACGCAAGCCACTGAATTTGTCCCGTTGCACTGGAATTAGTTTGTAGTCTACAACAATTGTTGCGCATGACAATTATTGTATCCAGTTTTGGATATATCTATTTTGAACATCAGAATATTTCAGACTATCTGTTTTCCCGGCCATTGCAATGCCTGCTGTATTAATTACTTGTTCTTCAATGGTATTTCGTTTGACACACGGACACATAACTTCTGCTAAATAAAATATCATGCTGCAGAACAAAAAAATAGATTAAAAACACATTAGTCTTTCAGCTTATCTTATAATCCGACAATATTATTTTATTGCAAATAAAAGTAGAATAAATCTGAGCGAATTTATGTGATATGCATCTAATAAGTCCCACGCGTTATTCTGCCCGCAGACCAATGTTACTGAGCTCTGTTTCAGTGTACCAACTGTTCTGTTAAAGGAGGGTCCTGTCATCCCCGCAGCAAAGCAATTTTGCTACGTGTTTAAAGCTTTGTCTGGTTATCTAATTTACTTTATCAAAAAAATTAAAAAAACTCAGAAAAAGTCAAATAAGTAAAAAACGTAAAAAAGAACTGAAGCAGGCAAAATACAACATGTTGCTCTTCGTCTCATGGTATTTTTCCAAACAAGAATTCTGTTGTTTTTAAAAAAACACTGGCTTTCTTCTTAGCATTAAGTCAAAACTCAATCAAAAAGGGTCCATACTTTGCTTTTCACGTGCAGGACCTGAATTGTAAGTCGATAAAAGGTATGGTAGTTTTGTTACATATATGGTACCATAACCCTGCCATCGGTATGGCTTCGACTTTTTATCAAATATAAATGTCGACCTTAAATTCTCACACAAACTGATTACTTGGTATGGTCAGTGGTTGTTTGGTTGGCGTCGAACTCACTAATCAACACTTATCTGATAAAGGACTGAAATTTAAAGCAAAATTACAACAACTATTAGCAGACTCTTTAACCTCCAAATATATTTTTGATAGAGAACAAACAGATAAAGCTGAATTTTTGTCACTCAACAGCAAAACAGAACGTAAAAAAATACTTAAATTTGCTTGAAAATCTGCTAATTATTCTTTTGTTTTTTTTCATTTTTTTCCGCAAGAAATTTTAAAATGATTTCAACTCTCAGTTTGGATCGCAACAGATCGGAAATGTCTGCTCCAATCATTTTGTTTTTGAGTGTAAATTCACCTTAAACGAATGATTGGACAATAAGTTATAACATATATATATCTCACTGTTTACTGAGTTCTCGGTAAGATATGACCAAAATAGTGCATGAAATTACTGCTTCCTTTGTTTAAAGAGAAAATCATGACTAAAGATATGCTGTCATTTATCGAGACTGAAACATCTGTATGTCTTCCTTAATCCATATAAATATAAAGAATATAGATATAACATGTAAAGCAATTTTCATGGTAAAATAATTAAAACACTTGGTAATATTGTTACCACTCCAGTCATAATTCCACATCACAGCGCATAGTTTACAAAACACGCGAGTGTATATCATCGGTACTATTATTATTATGCATTATCAATAAGTATCCAGTTTTATTTTGAAATAAAATATCACATCGCATAATTAATATTCTTTTTCTTAAAATTGAGATTTTAAAATTACAGTATTAAAATTCGCAGCAGTTGAGTAAATTATTGATCACTACGAAGTTTATGACATCGATGTGTGTGTCATTAAAGTTTAAATTAATTAAGATTTACATATAAATTTGATATAAATAATATTAAAAGCTTAAAGAATTTAGTTTGATTAAAACACATAGTATTTCGTCAAGCCAAATTAAGCTGATATACATTCGACGTAGTGGGTGGTAATGTAACCGGCAACCGAAAGTTTGTAGCCGAACGCAATCTTGCGGAGTTTCTCCTCATGAAAAGCAATATATGAATGACCATATAATATATATAACTGTTTGTATATAAAAACGAAATGTATAAAATAAAAATTAAACAGGATATTAAACAATCAGACGAAAATACAGCTATTTTATTGTTTTTCTGTGTGTAATTAAAAATATATTCAAATAGAAATTTTTTAGCAATAAACAGCGAAATCCCCTACAGTGGAGGAGGAAAAATTATTTTATTGGTGTATAGAAACAATGGTTGTCATGAGAATCAGGACCCTCCCCCAACAACCACGAAATGCATTGAATATAGACGAGACTCCTCCCTTAATAACGAGTTCTGCTGTTAATGCTGCTCATCGTTGGTAGAACTTTTCGAGAAAACTAAGAATATTTATATTCGAAATAAAAAATTAGCAAAGTTTTTTTGAGGTGATAAAAATCTGTATTTTTTAAAAAATTGCGTCTGATAAAAATTGTTATTAAAATTGTTGTTACTAAGATTTTCTTTTTTATTAGCTTTTGCAAGCCAAAACGAGTGTCCTCTGATCTCTAATATTATGGGGCTTAGGTTTCTAGATTTTATCTAGTAGGGAGACGTACTTAAAGATTTTCATCAAGGTATCACTATCAGAGACCAGAGAGTAAATTGTCACACCCTGAGATAAAAAACCTATGTCACTTCAATGAATACAAAAACTAAATAGAAATTAAAAAAGAAATAATTCATGCATTTTCCACATAATTTGCATTCATTTTAAAGTGCATTAATTTTGTTATATCCAGCATCTTTGCAAACATATGGCTAGGAGCCACGACTAAAAAATATCTTCACGCCTGATTAGGGCTTAAGTTGTAATTTGACCCATTATCTTTGTTGACAGGTTGATGGAAATTTCTTTTTTACTTCGTTCGACATTTTTACATTGATTGATTAAGCACTGTATCGAAGTAGTAGAAAATCAAATTGAGAAAAAGGTATTAAATTGAGTTGGTGTGAAATTTGAGTTAACGGTAGTAAGAATTTACCACCCATAAATTCTCTGAAACATTGTAAGTCATGACAATCATTCCTGTACTTACTCCTTTCATTCCTGTGTTTAGTCCTTTGTTATTTATAGGGAAGTTGTTGCATGCAGATGACTTGGTTTTCATAACGAAATGGATGAAAAGAAAGTTAAGAGTGTAAGAAATGGCTGGAAGAGAAATGGTTGAGAGTGAATGCAGCAAAGTCTAAAGTCATGATTAGTAGCATTGAAGCCAAGTGTAACCTTGTAGTTGGAAAGTGGCCTTGTAGAGTTTGCAGGAAAGGGGTTGGTAGTAACTCATTTTTTTTCAGTCTTGTAAGCATTGGGTACATAAGAAGTGCAGTGGTATTGGAGGAAGGTTAAAAGCTGACATTCAGTTTGTATGCAAGCGTTGCAAAGGTAAGATTATAAACATTGAAGTATTTCCAGCTTTAATGATGTACAACAGTGGCTAGAGATAATTGAGAACTTCTGTTACTTGGTGATATGTTGGGTAGTGAAGGGAGTGTTGGAAGAAGTGTTACTCGTAGGATAGGTTCTGCTTGGAAAAGTTTAGAGAGTCTTCCAGGTAAAGGTAGGTTGTATCTTCATCCAAGGTTGTATCAGGCCTGTGTAAGAAGTGTCATGTTGTATAGTAGTGAGACATGGGCAGTAATGCAGGAACATCTTGACTGTTTAAAAAGGAATTATATGAGAATGGTTATGCGGATGTTTAGCAAGAGACAGAAAGAGATGGTAAGCTAAGAAGCAGGGTAAGCATTGAAGCGTTAAAGATGTTATACAGATAAGAAGACTGTGTTGGTTGGAACAGTTAATGGAGGAGGATAATTGTGTAACAAATTGTAAAGACCTGGTAACTAGTTCCTCGGGCTAAACCCGGAGATAGACCGAGAAAACTTGGACTTGGACTAATTAGGACAGACTTGTTGCAGGGGAACGTGATTTTAAAACAACACGTCTTCTTTTATAAGAAACACAATATTTTTAACTTGATGCTGAGATTGTAGATACTTTCAACAGTTGACACGCAAAATATTAAGAAAATTGAAAGAGTATATTAATGATTGACAGGTATTTTGCTGAAAAACATTTTAAAGGTATTAAATAACAAGAGTCTGACTTCAGAAAATCTTCTTTAAAGTTAAGAAACATCCAGGCTGAATTTAAACTGCATGTTTCTTATATAAATCGTGTAACACAATCTAGATCAGATTGGGAAAAGGTCATTAATGCTTTGTCTCACTTATATTAACATGGAAAACGGACGTTAAGCCGAGAATGATGATGTTTTTTTTTTCTTCTTTTGATACTCCACGCAAATCAATAAACACCTCTATCGATTGTGTTTGGCAGTAATGTTAATTCGCGTTAAAGAAAAATGTGGAAAATACTTAAATTTTGTTTCATTTATTTCTGCAAGTAACTGTTGCCATAAATTGACAATCGCGGAATGCATTGTGGTACTTCAAGTCAAAAAAAAGAACGAAATTTAAAAAAATTGCTGACGTGTAAAAACCGTAACAATATATTGTGGAGAATAATTATTTTGTTACAAAGAAAGTATCTCCATAATTATAGCCCCTTGTGAAAGCCTTATCTTTGTGATAGATAAATTCTGTAATGATTCGTCATGCAATGATCTTATGCTGATGTCACCTTCGTATTACACTGTAGATACTTTCAACGTGGTCGTGAATCAGACGATCAGATACGAGAGGTGGGAAGATTTATGACGTCATAGGGCGTGAAAGATTAAAGATAGGGGTTTTTATTTTCGTGGGTTCACAATTATCTTTAAAACTCCAGAAAAGATAACTTTCGTTAAAAGGGCCAAATTCGCGAAAACCGCAAAACTTTCTACTTGTTAAATCGTGTAAACGCTGCTTTAACTAGTTGAATCGTGTAAACGCTGCTTTAACTAGTCGAATCGAACAAACCTTTTTCGTGTTATTATTATCATAAAATTTGAGTTAATAGCGAAAGCTTCTGACGTAAAATATGTTACAGTCTATGCGGTGGTCTTAGCTGGCGCGTAATCCAATTGGATGGAGATTACTGCAAATCAAACTAATTTTGAATTTTTCTAGGAGATAGATATCTTTAAAATTCCTTTGGTAGTTAAAATGACCTGCCAAAAAATCGATGTTGCTTTACACTCTGAGAGCAGACCGATAAATTTTAAGAAAACGTACCGATGTAAAAAAAGGGTCAAAACCTACGAGTAGATTGGTGTGCATATGATCTTCGTTTAATAAAAAATCACTTTCACTGAAAATAAATGACTAAACTATATCCTATTACCGTCAGACAAAATCTTATTAAAAATTAAAAATAGATTAGTATTCAAGTACCTCTGATGCGGCGAAGTTTATGCAGGACTTTTCTCTGGTTTTACTCGTCAACTAGATCAAGTTTTGACTTGGTGAAGAAAACAACAAATCGCATACCATTCGCTCTAGGTAAACTTCCTTACAAAAGATTATACTAATTAATATTTATTTTAAAAGCAAAACCGGAAAAAAATAAATGTGGTCAAAAAAGCAATTTCACGGATAACCATCTACAATGGGTAATCAAAATCATTTTAATATCGACAACAAAAGGTTGATCGCTTTTTTACTACGCTTTGCAAGTATGTCTGCTTCAGATTTGTGAAATTGTGAAAAGATATCTTGACATTAAAACTTTGCCATGCTTGTCTAATTCACATGTTGGACACTCATTTTCAAAAAGTTTTTAACAAAAAACAGAAAACATTTCCCACGATAACAAACAAACAAACGAAAAACTTAACAGGAATATATTCCATTCCCAGGAGTTTACAAGAGTAGTGGTTACCCTGAGTTCATCTCGACAATCAAACCAGTAAGTATATGTCACAAAAACAACTTGAATGGGATAAAAAAAAGTCAATGCAATGTTATATTTTACTGATTTTTATAAATAGCAGATAACTACTAAATCTGTCATCTAAGATGGGTCCACTTTTTTTGAATTTTACGTTAGTTTAAGAAGATCGTAAATCAGTTTTAACAGGCTGAAACGCACTTCTGCGTTAACAGAAAGATTGTTTCGCGTGAACACGTTCATCAGGCGCAAGAATCACACACGTGGTAGCGAAAAGCATACGCGCTGGCGAAAAGGTTGCTTTACGCGGACACGCTAATCATTGTCAAAAAGACAAAAGAAACACCACAAAAAAATATGATAAAAATATTTTCAAAATTTATAGAAATTTACAAAGTTTTTAATTCGTGCTCTAGAAACAACCGTGGTCTACCTCTCAATACACCTTTCACACATTCAGGAAAGACCGGGAGAGGTGGCAATCCATTTTCGTTATATTCTACATAAGCTAACCATGGGAAATGTTTTCTTGGTTGGTTTGGAATTCGTGTAACTTTTACAAATCCGCCATATCTTCCACGATACCGATCAGCTAGTTCACCGTACAATTTATCGATGGCTTCTCGGTCCTTAAAATATACCAAAAAAGCGAGTCACACAGAATAATTCCTAAAATAGTATTAAAGTGTTGATTCAATGGTTAAAATTGAAATTTAAGTGCTTGCCCGATGGCTTGTAGGAAAAGTTTGTAGCAAATAGTACACAGTATCTCTATATGTGTATAGTATTTGCGTTAAGCTACAATAAATGATAGGAAGTTGAGTGGTAAAGTTTTCGAATACTTTTCTTGCCCCATAAAAGTACCGAACTACATTACAAATATTTGTCATAAATACATTTTAATACTCAGATTAACACCCTACATTAAACAGACATTTTTTCCAAAATCATTACTATTACTCAATTCATAACGAAAAATATCATTTAGCAACATTAACACTGCAATCAGTGTATAAATTCCAGAGAAAAAAATTGGTTTGGTCCTGTAGATATGAGAAGAGAGACGAGGTTTAAAGAACAACAAAAAAATTAACAACTGTATTATCTGTCCTTGGACTCATACATACCATACATTTCTTACATTCTTAATGAAAGGATTTTCCCGTCTGTCTCAAAAAAGCTTAGTTTTACTTGGAAAATGAGTTTGATTACAACACTCTAATTTAAATGACACAAAGTTCAAAGGAACTTCAGAACTATGATAACAAACCAACTCACCTGAAGGAGAATTTCAGAGGCATGGTGTTTACACTGTTCAACAAATTCTTCTTCAGAAAAAGGTTTTGGTAATATTAATCTCTTCTTCCATCTCCTGTTTATGATCCTCTTTTCAGTATATTTTGTAATAATCTCATCAGGTCGAAGTAGGAAACCATCTTGCAAGGTAAAAAGATCTGGTGGTGGTTGCGTACGTTGTGTTAATTCAATCAGCTGAAATTAAAAAAAAAATGAATCAGACTGAGTCAAGGAGAACAAACACCTCCATACATAAATTAGAAATTTCATTATCTTGATTAAAATAAATTTATCATGTCAATTTAACATGAATTTTAAATTGGAGACATTGGAAAAATACATAGGTGGGTACTTAGGAGGGGCACATCTTTTTTTGTCCAAAGGCTTTCTGATTTTTTGGTGACAACCCTATATTTTGGGTTATCTGCACTGCACACAGTTTGTAATAAATTTTGTAAGTAAACATGTATATAGGGCCTTTACAACCTTATGCACAAAATTTCATTGCAAACTATAATGCAGATCCCTAGATTTTGGGTCATCAGAAGAAGTTTGGAAGGCCTGGAACAAGCAAACAAGTGTCTTTTAGCATTTTTTTCATGTTAATCAATTCCCCTTTGTAATATATGATACAGTTTAAATGCACACCTAACAGATCCAAAATGTCAAAATTTGCCATTGAAATGACATCATAATTTTATGCAGCATAATGAAATCTGAAAATCCTTAAAAGCAAAATCTTGAGAATAAAAGAAATGTCTATAGAAAATACTTATCTAAATCAACTCACAGGGTGCTAACTAAGAAAAAATATTTATTTGCCCAAAACTTGCAACTTTGCCAGATAAGTACCTTGGTGTAAAAATTAGCAGCCCAGCCTCTCTACGACATTAAGCTTGCTGTATATCTTTCCAATGGTCTCATTTCCGAAAATTCTTGTTATCATTTTGATTGTTCACCAAGAAAATAAGTAAGAACTGGTTTACACGTACAGTATTTTGTTAGAAAAATGTTTCGTTGTCAAATTTGAGGGGAGAATTATCACATAATATATACATTCAGAAACCAGATTTGCTATTTAAAGCTTACCTCCCACTTAAAAACAAGTTAATTTCATATGAAAGACTGGAAAAGTTGTCTAGGAATCTTTTTATTTTTTTGAGAATGTTTTATTGGTTCTGAAGATTTTTGACTTAAAAGTTCTACTAATTATGCGAAATTAAGGAAGCGACAGACAGAGTTTGTAACTAAAGGATCTAGTTTAATGGTTTGCAAACAGGCAATCTTTTATTTTTAGTGATTTCAGTAGGAAAGGGTAAAATTTCTTGATTTTCCAACTCACTGATTTGAATATTCTAGGATTTGCGTTGTGAATACATAATTCTACACAAACAGTTGAAATTTGTGTTTGCACATGTGTGCATTTCCTAGTTCTTATGGGTACTTCCTCCTTAACCATATTTTAGGTTTTGTATTTGTATAGGGGGGACATAAGTTTGAATATAACATCGTGGCTACATCACTAACTGTGATCACAGGATCCAGGAAAATTTCATTTTAGTGGCTCCTGACTGCTAGAGCATGCGAACCAAGAATATTTTTAAGAACAGCCTGAGTGAGTGACTGGCTAGTACGTAACTTAGTCAGGGATAACGGATAATTAAAGGATCCCTTAATTAAGGTATATATATTTACTGTTTTTCGACTGTGCAGTGTTTTAGTGAGCAGACGCTAGATACCACAGGAAAAAATATTCTCTTAAAATTGGTGAAATTTTTTAAGAAGAATTAAAAGAATATAAAATTTAATTCCACTTCCTCTTGAATCTTATGCTACCCACAAAATCTTTAATCTTCATTAATAGCCATTTTACCCTGTGTGAGTCTTGTTTTTTTACCTACACAAAAATGCGTGGATGCCCATTGTTCTCTCCAACCCAGCCATTGTAAAAAACTTTTTTCGTTGAAATAGATTAACCCATTGTAAAAAATATCGAGTTTTACATACCTATCCTGGTTTTTAGCAAAAAGAATGTTCTACAAGGACGAATGGTGACAATACTTACCAGATTTCCATATTTTTCAAGCTTCTTGGCTCTTTCCAGAGTTGTCTGGATCCTCTCATATTTTATTAGTGCAATACAAAGCAATTTGATGAAATCTGTATTTCTCTGCACAAAAGGGTTTATTCTCCGTTTTTTAGGCAAATTACCATGTGTTTTAAATCTTAAAGCTGAAACTAGAGGTATTTCTAACAAAAATACATTCCCAACTTTTTTCCCACCAAGCTGCAGCGCCATTTTTGTACAAGTTTGTTATGACGGCTTATATCCATGTCTGTCACATGTAAATAGAAAGAAGGACCAATAGTTGTCCCCATACTTAACCATATTGAACTGGATTAAGAAAGTAAATATTTTAAATTTCGCTTATTATGTCTTATTCTCTGCTCTTATTAAAACTAAAATAATATTTCTTTAAAA
Source organism: Hydractinia echinata (assembly GCA_030067915.1). NCBI lineage: Eukaryota > Metazoa > Cnidaria > Hydrozoa > Anthoathecata > Hydractiniidae > Hydractinia > Hydractinia echinata. The sequence goes on from JASGCC010000064.1 coordinate 245,127, forward strand.
TCTGGTATTTTTAGTCTGATTCTCAATTAGCTGCACTCTGGATTATGGTGGTCAGGAACTTTTCCCGTCACGGAAATCACAGACCAATATGAAGGCTACCCACATGTGAAAACAAATATGGCTGACGACAGCAGCGAGCAAAAAGTGCATAGGGCAAGACAAGCTGGAAGAAAAGCTGAAAAAAAGAAAGATAAGAAGCATCAACCAAATGAAAAAAGAAATCCAAAGGCATTTGCCATACAATCAGTCAACAAGGCAGCGAAGCAGGTACACAGAAGTCTTGATTTAGAAACAAAGAAGCAGCATGTTCCATTGGTTGACAGAACGTCCTTGGAGCCTCCTCCAGTTGTTGTTGCAGTTGTCGGCCCTCCAAAAGTTGGAAAAACTACACTGATAAATAACCTAATTAAAAGTTACACCCGTGAAAAAATCAGTGATTTAAAGGGCCCTGTCACAGTTGTTTCAGGTATATTGGTTTCTTTTGTTTGTGTGGTTGTGTGTGTGTAAAATGTCCTGTATTGACTCTTTGCATAGTTGCTAAGTGTTGCTTACATTAAGATCTGTTCATTATAGATGATTTTCAATGCGGAAAAAATTAGAAAAATCGACAGGCAAAAAAAACCTTAAGTTAAGAAAGGCAAATTATGGTTAAAAACCTTTGTACTTTGGCTACTGGCATCTTTTCACTGATATATGATCTAAATCTAAACTACATGCAAACTAATTTCAAGATCAAAAGATGCTCTAACTGAAAATAAAGTTTAGGATGGACTGGTCCACGACTTACCGCCTGCATTATTTTGCCTGTCAATTTGCGTAAGAGGTCTGGGGATTATAAACAAGACGCGTCACGATGAAAGTCGTTTATGCAATGCTAATTGAAAAAATTACTAACCTTAGCAAATTAAATAAATATACCTGAGTTTGTGCAATGAAATTCTTCATTAACCAATGATTTTCTGTCGTAATTACTAAATGAAGTTTGTAACCAATCCAAGGGTATTTCAAACCAACTTCGCTTCACGCATATGGAAAAAATTAAAAACAACCCTAGGGACGAGGTTGACATGCTGTTTCTTGACATTTATATGTATCCTTTATTTCAATAGATTTAATATATTTCGTAAAGCAATATATAGTACAAAATTGCAAAAAAAATTTAAAACGTAGAAACATTACAGTGTTTTTCCATACTTGTTCGACATTTTTTCGTTTGCGTAAATCATAACTTGCATAACTTGCATAAGCAAATTCACCATTATGAATACAGCATTTTTAAAACAGCGTGGGCATGTAATGAGAAAAGGTAAATTTTAATAAAAATGTTTTTTTTTTTTTGGAGATACTAGATCAGAAAGAAAATGATAATTATTGAATTCTTTATCCACACCATATTATATTTTTGATATAAGAAATGTTTTTTTGAAGGGGGGGGGGGGTCCACTTTAAATATGGTTTATTTCGGTTTATCAGTAAAAATATATAAAAAGTCCATTTTCAGAATATAGGATTAAATTTATTGTAATTAAAAATCTCAGCAATCCATAACTCCTGAATTAGTTATTCTATTGAGTTGAAATTTTAATCCTTTTTTTCCGTTGTGGTTTGAAAATTAAAAAAAAATTGTTCTCACATGATTGATATGGTCGTAAAAATAAAAAATATATATATAAAACTTCCTCTCACTGGTATAACTGTCCTAGATATGTGAACAGATAATTTTAATTTCATAAAAAATTATGCCAAGAGCTAGAGTTAGCCTGTTTTGTGTACAAACTCCTGAAAACAGCAACCTTTATTTACAGTAAAAGAATATGTCTTCAAATTATGGACAACAATTGATTAGTTATCTTGTAACTCAGATTTAAATTTAGTGCATTTCATTTGTAGGGTTTTTCATCATCATCATCATTCTCGGCTTAACGTCCGTTTTCCATGCTAGCATGGGTTGGACGGGGTATATTAATGACCCTCTTCCAATCTGATCTAGACTGTGTTAGATCTGAACTCAACTTCCTCTGTATCAAGTCTGTCCTTATAACCTCCTGCCAAGTCTTTCTCGGTCTGCCTCTGGGCTTTGCCCCAGGAACTATCAAGTCTCTACACTTTCTTACCCAATTATCCTCCTCCATTCTTTCCAAGTGCCCCAGCCAATTCAATCTTCTTATCTGGATAACATCTTTAATTCTACGGAGACTTAGCCTGCTTCTTAGCTCATCTGAACTCTTTCTGTCTCTCAGACTGGCGTTACACATTTTAGTGTTCTTTTAGAAGCAATGTAATAAATTTCTATAAATGCTGTTTGAAAGGTTGATTTATTCAGTTATTAAAGCCTGTATAATTAAAAAAGCAAGTTATAAAAGCAAGTTTTAGCAATTTCCTAAAACTTAAATATATTTTTCTCCATCTTAGAAATTTCACCCAAAGAACTTTAAGGCTACAATAAATATACAGTCTTTGTAATTCATGTTGGCACTTAGCAATGCTGACGCGAATGCCGACATGTTAACAACACATGTAAATAAAATAACACATCAGTAGGAACTTGCCGATGTGAACAAATTTGAAGGCTAAATATTTTTATATTTTTATATATAAATAAATAAATAAAAAATAAATCACTATTTTCTAGACAAACATTATGGATTTGTGCCATGAGTCGCCATAGTGAGACTCCTCTAAATTTTTAATTGTAGTCAGTCATTGTTTTTCCTAAAAATGTACAAAAAAGAATAATAGGTCCACTTCTGTTTTTCAGGTAAAAAGCGTAGGCTGACCATTATCGAATGCAATAATGATGTTAATTCAATGATTGATGTTGCAAAAATTGCTGATTTGGTAAGTTTTCAATTATTGTTTTTCATTGTGTACAATTGGTTACAGGGTTAACAGAAAAGTTAACAGAAATTTTTTTTTTATGTCCACAAGAATTCACCTGTTACTATTTTAAGCTACCATCTTTGGGTCATTTAGCATGATCAATAACCTATATAATAATAGCTGTATTCTGTTTAAAATAGTTGCACTGCAGTTCTTTTTTGAACCCAAGCCCGGTCAGGAGACATGTTTGATCACACGCACACACACACGCTAACACATGCAAATAATTTTATGCGAGCGATTTACTGCTCACATGAGACTAGTTTATTGAAGAATATTTCAAAACAAATATAAGAAAGTGGAATAGCTTTTTTACAGTTGTTTTTTCAAAGTATTAATGATTTTCTTAATTACCTGAGAAGACTATTACAGTAATACGCCATAAAAAAATTACTGCTAATGTGCAAATAAATATTAACGCTCAGTGCCGAAAAAATTGTATTTAATTAAATAAAATTTTCCATTTGCCTTAATTTAATTTAACCACAAGTGGATATAAACTGTTTTTAATGATGTAGTTGAAGCAAAAACGTTTTTTTGCTTAAAGCTTTTGATGGATAAATGCTAAATGCCCGTCTGAGGGCTCTAGAAAAAACTTCTTTCTTTTCGTTATGTTTTTTTGTTTCTTTTTTGTATGTGTGATTATGGAAGGACGATCTTATTAACAATTTCCTAAACAATACTAAATATGTAACCATGCAGTCCTAAATAATCAAAATTACGTCAAAATCGAAGAGTCAGGACAATTTAATCAGTGAAATCCAAAGAATAAAGGCTTTGCCACTCATGTACCTTCAACTAAAATTAAATTAATATTTTCTCACAAGCCTATTTAATTGGTTTGTTTGACTTGTGGCTGCAGCCAAATAAATTAAATGTTTATAATAAAATACCTTGAAATTTAAGTAGCTAGCAGAGATGCTCACTATCATTACTTTTTCATTAATTTAAGTTTATGTGAACAAAATGAACGAAATACCAATGCAAAATTTGCATGGCACAAAAAACTGAGGACTGGCGAATCCATGAATTCTTCCACAGGCCAATGATTAATAAGGATATATTGTTTAAGCTATACTTTGAGATCTAGAGAAGTTAAAAGAATATAAGTTATATATAATGCTTCTTTTATTTTAAAACTTTATCTAGAACTAACAAGAAAGAAACCTGAACTATTAAGTTAGAATAACCATAAACTATTTTGTTTCATGGAGAACATACCCTTTTTGCTGCTTCATAGTTTCAGACATGTGTTTTGCAAGTTTAGTAATGAAATATATTGGCACTTAAGCATTTTATAATTTTGTTCTGATTTAGCACTTTCAAAAATTCTAATTCCCTGACATGTCACATGAAAAACATCTTCTGTTTTGCACTATATAGTAGCTATTTTAAGCTGCCATCAAGAAAAATTATGTGTGCAGATGCACATGCAGGAAAAAATTATTAGCCAATCTCTGCATCTAAGGGAATTTACAGAGCATAAATGTGAATAAAAAGTTATTTTTATATCTGTATAGTAATAAAGTAATTCTATCTGTAATATGCATAGTGATGTTCATTTTTCTTTGAAGAAGCAGAAAAAATGACTAATTTAAGAACTTTATTGACATTACGTCATTCTAAATGTGATTTTGATTTAATTATATTGCAGACTATAAAACAAATAATCTTTTGTTTTTAGGTATTACTGTTGATTGATGCTAGCTTTGGTTTTGAAATGGAAATATTTGAATTTTTAAACATTGTTCAAGTTCATGGTTTTCCAAAGATAATGGGTGTTCTAACTCATTTGGACTTGCTGAAAAAGAATAAATCATTGAAAAAAATTAAAAAAACTTTAAAGCAAAGATTTTGGACTGAAGTGTACCAGGTCAGATAATGTTTAAAGTACAAATTTAACTGACAGTCAAATCAGTTCGTAAATACAATGTTTTTATTGATTTGTGATGGATTTATAATGTCAACATGTTTCTTTTTAATAAATTGGTGAAGTGATTACTTACCATTTCTGGTTAACTAAATATTGAAAAGTGGGATGGTATGATTCTTACATCCTGTTAGATCTTATTACAAGCCTCTTAATTTGTTTTATTTCGTTACAGGGAGCAAAATTGTTTTATTTATCCAGCATTTCATATGGCTTGTACCCTAAAACGGAAATTCATAACTTAGCTCGATTCATATCTGTAATGAAATTTAGACCGTTAATATGGCGATCGTCTCATCCCTATGTTCTGGCAGACAGGTAAATATTATTAAACGTGTGCAACATTCAATCTTTTCAATAAAAATTTACATATTGTAAGCAACAAAAGAAAATTAAAATATTTTTTTATTTTTTGTAATAATGGCTCCATGAGTGTTAAAAATGATTAACCATGATTAACCACACTGTGTTCTTTCACCACAGGTTTGAAGATTTAACTGATCCTGAGGCTATACGTCAAAACCACAAATGTGACCGTTCAGTTTGTTTGTATGGTTATATGAGAGGGGCCCATATGAAGTACAATTGCAAAATACATGTCATAGGTAGGGCAATCCAAACTCAAAAATTACACTCTTCCTCCAAACTAACAATGTTATGTTTCTCAAAATAACCTCAATCTTCAAAGTAGTATTTAGACAGTTGCATAAAAGAAATTTACCTTCAGTAGTTACAGTAATAATTTTAATCCACTAGTTTAGAATTTTGTTTAAATTGTTTAGTACACATTTCTTTTAGGTTGTGGTGACTTCACAATCAAAGCAATACATCCCCTACCAGATCCTTGTCCACTTCCTAAAAAAGAGAAGAAAAGATCTCTGACAGAAAAAGAGCGACTTATTTATGCACCAATGTCAGGTGTAGGAGGGATAGTCTATGATAAGGTATAAACAGTCTGGCTGCATAATTTCTAAATTACTGTAAATGATCAATCGACACTGGGTGCTTATTAAAAAATTAATTTTTTTTCACAATTTCTATTCACATTGAAGAAATTCAAAATATATATGTATAGTTAATTATACAAACTAAAAGAATATTCACACTTTGGCATAATCATAGTTTCCTGCATTTAGGCCATGTAAATATGCATGTACAAAATTTAGACTAAAATACTCTAGATTTTGAACTATTTTATAAGTTCAAACATTTTTATCACCTCTGTTTTTAGGATGCTGTCTATATAGATTTAGGAGGAAGCAAAGCTGGACAAGCAGCTGCTCTGGGACAGAACAAAGACAATGAGGTGAAGTTATTGTATTTTCTTACCAGTGCGAAAAAGTATGTATAACTAACTACAGTACATACATTTCTTTGTGTGCTATATACTTCAGAAATATATGCAAGTATCAAATTCTGTTTTTAATTTTTAAGCCCTTAAATGAATTTTATTGTTGATTGTGATGTATTAAGTGGACAATATATTCATTTGCACATGTTTGAAAACCAACAGACCTTCCTTTAATACTTTTTTGTGTGTCATAACCTGGTAGACGATAAAAATATTGCCAGCCTAACTTTTGGAAAATGGGAAAGTGTAAAAGTGTGAAAGTCATTGTGATTATAGGTGGGGGTGTGGTGTGAAGCATCGTTATAACATTCCTTAACTTAAGTTAGCTTCTTAGTAATTTTGCACATGTAATAAACCTTCCTGACACTAATGTTTTTTTTATTTATTCCTTAGTTGGGCCCCAAAAAATTTTTTTAAGTTGTAACCAGACATATTTTTTACTCAATTGTGCTAGGCAAACAGATAATTACTTTGCAATTACTTAAGGATGGTTTACAGGTGCACAAGAACTACTAGCTACATAGAAATATTTACAATCCTTTTTATATTGTGTAGTTCAACAAAGAAGAAGAAAATGAGTTAATGTCTTCTTTGTTTTTGTCAAAAGCATCAATGGATTCAAAAATGGAGGCTAGTGGTTTAAACATCTTTTCGGTAGGTTTATGGTTTATATTCTTCTCTCAGTGCATTAAGTGTTTAAAGATTAAAAAAAAGCTATTCTATGACAAAGTTTAAAATAGAAAAAAAATCATTTGATGTAAAGGAATATATATGCTGTTGGATTAAAAGCAACTACATTATACTTCTCCTGTCTTTAGAAATCTGCTCCGGTGACCGGAGATTCAATACAAAGGTAAGTGTAGTGTTATTAACATTGTTGTTTTTATTTTGTAGCTGTTTTAATTGGCTTCTACTTTTATGATTGGTTGCATTAGTAGAGTGAATTTTTATTAATTATTATCATAAATTTAATCCACCACCAAGTTTTGACAGAGACAAAAGAAGCAGATAGTTGTTACATGCCATTCAACCAGCGATCCTCTGAGAACAGCTTTTTAATTAAACAGTTGTTTGATTTAGTGATAATAGGTGGACCATACCGGAAGAGGAAAGTGTGACAGATTCAAATGGTCGTATTCGACGAAGACCTATATTTGATGATGACAAAGACAAAGATGTTGACAGCAATGACGACGATGAAAATAAAAGTGATTCTGGCATGGATGAACCAAGCGATGATGAAGATGATGATGCTGACCATGAAAATGAAGATGACAATGAGAAAGGGAAAAGTAAAGAAGGAAAAAAATCTAGCAAAAGAATGAAAATGGTAAACTTTTCTTTTTATGATTACTACTACAATTTCAGATGATCTCTCTGGATATATATCTTGCTAGCTGTCCCTCATTATTTGTGAAATGGAAATAACTCTCACCTTATCAAAACTATTATTAATTTTTTACATGACTTGATCCAACATATTTTTAGCAAACATCTCCATGATAAAATAAACAAAACAAACAAATAAGCCAAATTAACGACACCATTTCAGAGCAGAAGTAAGTAAGCAAAAATACAGGATAAATTTCTCTTATTTTAAATACAGGATATGGCAGTTGAAGGCGAAGTGGATTATGAAGATGATAGCTCTAATGATGATAATGATGATGATGATGACATGCAAGACTTTCAGAAGATAACTCATTCAGAAAAATCCAGTGCAGGTTTTGTTGTTTTGTTGCTTCTTTGTTTAAAAGAAACATCTAATAGTTTAAAAACGCAGGTTTTCATGGTCTGTAGCAATTTATGTGAAAATAAATCTTAAACAAAACAATTTATTTTTAGATTTTAATGCATGGAAGGAGAATTTAAAATTAAAGGTATCAAGTATTAAAACATTTCGAAATAACAATGATATTAGAAGAGTGATATACGGTGAAGGTTAGATATTTCTTGATTTCACTAAACTTTCAGAACACACTGCTTATTATTTGGAACACTGAGTTTGAGCACATATTGTTAATCTATGTAGCTGACACTTTTTGTTGGTGTCAAAGTCATCTTTTAAAACTTTACCAATTTGTTTTTATATCAGGTGTTAAGAGTGATAAAGACACTGGATTGGAGGAAGAAAAAGGGAAAAATGAGAATGACTTAGTGGCTGGTTTATTTCAAATCAAAAATAGATCTACTTCTGGTAAATCAAATAAAAGCAAGTCGTTATACCATGACATGGATTCTTCTCGATTAGTAGAAACAGAACTTAAACAATTTGATACTGAAGAGTTAACAGAGCTAATAAAAGATTGTTTCGTCACTGGCAAGTGGTCAGCAGCTGAGAATGCACAGCAGCTATTGAATGATGACGATGGTAAGATTTTAATGACCATTTTTTTTGATTCTTGAAATATGGTTAACATGTTAATTTCTGAGTTAAAATTTATCTGTTATCAAGATTCTATGTTACCTTGTTCAATCTTTGTACTTGCTCTACTATGGTATATTTGTAATGTTTCAGATGAGGAAATTTACGGCGATTTTGAAGATCTGGAAACTGGAGAAGTTACGACAGGCGAAGATGGGCCATCTGGATACAACAGTGATGACAGCATGTCAGATGATGCGGCTGAGAATGAGAATGATGATGTTGCTAATGGCACTGGTGTTGGGGAAAAAACTTCAGCTGAAAAGAGAGCTGACAAAAAACGCAAGATGAAAGAGATGTTTAATACAGATTATGACGATGAAAAAGGTTACCATTATCATCGTGTTACCATTATCATTGTGTTACCATCATGTTTAAAAAATAACTTATTTACGTCACACTTTAAAAAGGGGCATTTAGTTAACGCCAATTATCAAAATTCACATTAATTTTGTGCCTATTTAATCTCCTGGATTCACCACTTATAACCTTCAAATTAAGTGAATTAAAAACACACTTTAAGTTTGCTACGACGTACGAATTGTAAAAATTTAAAAAAAAATTCAATTTGAAAAATATACAGCATGCTCAAACTATTCTTGTGCAATCCAGAGATTTCAAGAGATTAAAAAAAGAAAAATGCAATTCATTTTGAGGCAAAAAATATGAACTTAAGCACTTTAGTAAAAAAACTCATGCTTTCAGCTGGCTCAAGTGTTTTTTATTATTTTCAATTTATTCTTTTAGCAGTTGTGTTTTGGTCTGATAAAACGTGTATTAATACAATGATCGTTGTTTATTTTTGTCCACACTCGATTTGTGTTTCTGTATTTTAAAAGTATCGATGCAAATCTACCATTTTGATTATAATTCAGAAATCTTCTTCGCTATTAGGTCCAAATACATTTTACGACGACTTAAAAAACACAATGACAGAGCAAGCTGAATTAAATCGTAAAGAATTTGAACACCTTGAAGATGATATGAGGGTGCAGTATGAAGGTTTCAGAGCTGGCATGTATGTCCGTATTGAGGTGAGTAGTTGTGTTACCACAGGAGGAGAACTCCTTCTTTCTCCTTCATCATGTTTAGACAGATGGTTTTCCCAGAGTTATGAATAGTTTACAGGAGAAGTTAAGAAACTTTGAATGAATGTAATGCAATAAATATCAATCACTACTGAAGATAACATTATTTGAATTTAGTGATTTTCTATTTTAGCTGGAAAGAGTACCTTGTGAATTTGTGACAAATTTTGATCCCTCTTATCCTGTCATAGTTGGTGGGTTGTTGCCTGGTGAAGATAATATTGGTTATATACAGGTAGGAACTTGTTCGTTGCGTTGTTTCTATGGCCGAATCTCCACGGGACGATTTTTACGACGATCGTCATCATTACTCGAATTTGATTGGTCGCGATTTTCGTATGACGAAAAGTTGAATTGGTTTCTACTTCACAAAAATCGTCGCGAATATCGTCTAGTGGAGATTCGGCTTATTATTCCCATATCCCTGGTATTTTAGCCTGTTGCCTTTGGCCCGGGTTTAAAAATTAATCCCAGGGGAATAAAGAGTTACGCTATTTATCTGCCTTGAATTTTTTTTAATATTGCATAAACTGGCTTTTTACTGATTATAAACTATTTTACAGAAATGCAATTTCTATGAAAAAGAGTTTGTAATCGCCTTTAGAATGTTGTTTGTTGTCTTTTCTGTGTAAAATTTTCTTTTAGAATGGTTTAATATTTTTATGGAGATTTGTTTAACTAGCCTAGAGACTGATTAGTCGTTGTTATTAAGTTATTAACTTCATGTTGGAACTGTACTATCAAATTAAAAATGGCGCCAAAATCAATACAATATTCTACAAACAGGCAATCATTTTTCCGACAGTAAAACGTCCAACCCTAAAGTCTTTGTGTAATATATATGTTTTCTATTTTTAGACCCGTTTCAAGAAACACAGGTGGTACGACAAAATTTTAAAAAATCGTGACCCTATCATTGTGTCCCTTGGATGGAGAAGATTCCAAACGATACCATTGTTCTCAATACAAGACCACAATGGTCGATTTCGTTCCTTAAAATACACACCTGAACATATGCACTGCATTGCGACAATGTATGGTAAGCGAAAAATAGTTGACTTTAGGTGGATGACCAAAATGACGTAAAATGAGCTAGCTAATTAGCTAATTTTCTTGCATGCGAAATAAAATCAGTGATACTGTATACTGATGAATAATATGGTAATAAAATTTTGTATAACCCAAAATTACTAAATTTTAACGAAGTATTTGTTGGATTTGACAACTGTTTGCGTGTCGAAAACATCATTGACTCTTGATTCTTATATAAGTAAGTAAGATATGCAACGTTCTAAAGCTTAAGAGTTTTTTTTGTTATTTGTATCAAATTTCTATCAGGTCCTGTCACCCCTCCTGGTACTGGCATGTTGGCCATACAATCTATTGGTGAAAGAATGGTATAGATTTACACGTTTTTATGTCTTTATATTTGCATCTTCAGAGCACTTGAATACCTTTTTATATTCTGTGCTGTTTCTGTGTGAAGTGTCAACCTTTGTAAGGTTACATACAACACTATGTCAAGAGGTGAAAATCTATATGTCGTATTGCTACTTGTTTTTTCAGACGAGATTTCGTGTTATCGCCACTGGAGTAATTGTTGATCTGGATAAATCTATACAAGTTGTTAAAAAACTCAAACTCGTTGGAACACCTTTAAAAATTTTCAAAAATACAGCGTTTATAAAAGTAGGTGTTGTTGACTCACTATCATGTGTAAGCGGTTTGACCGACATGTTTATGACTTTTTGCTGCATTTAAAACTACTTTTTTTAAATTTTTTATATACGCTCTTTTGCAACATGAATCCATGCATCATCTGAGTAGATTTCCTTGATTGCTTTTTGAGGATGAAGTGTTGATGTTGTCAAACTCTTAAGGTCTAGATTCTTTACAATAATTTTAACACGTGAACCATAATATGGATACACAGAGTAAACACGAAATGAGCTTAAAATGATTTTGTTTTGCGTTAGGGGATGTTTAATTCTGCGTTGGAGGTGACAAAATTTGAAGGGGCGTCGATCAGAACAGTGAGCGGTATACGTGGACAAGTCAAGAAAGCTATCAAGGTAGGTTTATAAAATTTGTTTAATAAAAAGCTGGAGTAACCATAAAATGTTTGTAGACCACTCATTCTGCTGTATGTGTCTTGTCAGGCAGAGAGAAACAGCTAAGTCACTTAGCTGTAAGGAAAGTGTATTTGATCAAAGAAAGAATTTACAATGACATGAAATTCATCGATGCTAGAAAGAGAGTTGAATTTCTAATCTGTCAATGTAATAATGTCCACAAAAAGTGTTGACGAGTGGTGTGAATAAGTTGATGTTTTCTAATTGTTTTTCGTTTTTTTATAGGCGCCACCAGGTGCTTTTCGTGCAACTTTCGAAGATAAAATATTACTCAGCGGTTGGTATTTTTACTTTATTCATCGAGTGTTACTGTATACACAATATTGTAGACACCGGTCTTTCTTCAGTCTCGCAAATAAAAGCAGGCAACTAGTGCTTCACGCTGATATTTTCCATTTAGATCTGGTGTTTTGTCGGACCTGGTTTCCACTTAGCTGTCCAAAGTTGTACAATCCTGTCCAATCTCTGTTGCTATCCAAAGATCAAAAACAAAGTTGGAAAGGGATGCGCACTGTTGGACAAATGAGAAAGGATATGAATATCAAATTAGAACAAAACCAAGACTCTTTATACAAGGTAAATTGTTGCTAGAAGATAATTTGTGGTGCACTGTTTAGTGAGCGTAAACCAAGTTCAAAGAATTTTTTTCTTGATGTGGCTATTACAATAATAATTTCATTACTGAATCTTCTCTGTGGGGAGCTTGCAATAGGACTTCTTTGGGGAGAAATTTGTGTAATTTTATAATCAGGTATTGGGCTAAAGGCATTATTTTCTGTTAAAATTTTTAAGAACGTAGCGTTGCTTGCAAAGTATTAGGCTTTTTTCATCTACGATACACAACAATCTCTTCTTTGCCATTACGTCCACAATTCTATATTTTTTATAGCCAATCGAACGTCACACAAGAAAGTTTAATCCGTTACACATCCCTAAAAAGTTGCAAAAAGACCTGCCATTTAAATCGAAGCCTAAACTGGAACCTAAGCGAAAAAAGAAAACGTACGAACAAAAGAGAGCTGTCATTATGGAACCTGACGAGAAAAAGGTATAATTATTCTGCAATACCCTTATGTTGGCACTGCAAGTTAGCTTAACCCGAACCAATCTTTCTTTACCTTCCTGCAGTATTGTTGTCTCAACAGAGAATAAATATTAGATTTGTTGAATAAATACAAAATAACATGTCAAGATGTCTTATTACGGAGGCCATTTTAGCAGATATAAAAAGATTTCTAAAAGGGGGTATGTGTCATATCTAAAAAAAATCTTTTAGCCTACTTCTTTTAGATCTAGTTTTATAAAATGTTTTTGAATTGTACAATGTGTTGACATCTAAAATACATCTTTTACCTTAATAAAACATTGGAAAGAAATTTTTTTGTTTTATTTTGTTTTTGTCATTACAAAAAATTTGACCGTACGTATCAAAAGCAGGACGTACGCTCTGGAACCGTACAAAACCAAAAATCATTTACGTACAAAGCGAGCTTTAATATTAAACCAAACACATTCCAAGTCCTGAAATGTTAAAGCAGCCTCAGTTTATCATCCCATTTTTTGTTGTTCTGATGTTGTTTTTCTCTCCTTTGCAGGCTATTCGGTTAATGAAAGGAATATTTGCAGCTAATCGTGAGAAACAGCAGAAAGAAAAACTAAAAAGGAGGGGACAACATAAAGTGTTTATGGCTAAAATGTCGAAGTTAGAAGCCGAACGCGATACTCGCGTGAAAGAACAGAGAAAGAAAGTTTATAGACTTCTCGGACAGGAAGAGAAAAGAAAGCAGAGGGCGGCGGGAAAGAACAGGAAATAAGTTTTTACCTTAAATTGTATTTTTATTTGCGAAGAATATTATTTTCTATTTATCTTCACTCAATGACTTTCTTTTTGCTCGTAAAGACTTCAGAATCTTAGAGAATCTAAAAATCTTGACATTTTGACAAAAATGTCCTGGTTTTGTGCCGGACACTATACGTTGTGTCCAACTCTGGATATTTACATCTTTTTATAAAGCTTACAGTAAAAATATTCTCAAATACTACTTAAACGGTTAAATAAATAGATTCTCAACAAAAGACCTATAATCCCTTGAATTTCGGTATGGGTAGTCAAGCAATATTATACAGGAAAGTTAAGAAAAAGAAAATTTTCTAGATTTTATCTTTTAATTTTCTATGATAACCACGTTCACCTTCCATGAATAATCTTCGCTTGACCACGATTTGTTTTTCTTTTCAAATGAAAACATTTTGAAGCGTCTAAATTTTCTACTTCTGTTTTTAAGAGAGATTTTTCTAATTTCATCAATCTCCATGAGTTTAATTAATTGCGACACCCAATCAGAAAATTGGCAGCCCTCCCAAACTATGAAATACTAATGAATAAGGTTTTTTTCTTCCCTAAGTCATTGTTAGAATTGTGAAGCAGCGTTTTCTTATAGGAAATGATGTCAGGGAAATTAAATGAAGATATTAAAGCCGAAAGAATGCAACGAACAATTTTTCAAGGGGCTATTTTATTTCGTAGCAGAATACCCCTGGCAACCCCCTCCCCCAATCTACATCAAACTTTTCTATTCCCTCCATCTATAATAATCCACCTAAATAAACTTCTAATTTCGACTTGACTGTCTACCCCTCGTCCCTCAACTATTAGACCTCCTTCGGTGATACTTGAGCATAAAATTTTGCGGAGATATTATTTCCACATCAAGAAATCGCGAAAGTTTCTTTTTATAAAATTATAGATAATCAACACTTTTTTAATTTTTTTTTGCTGTTATTGCGGTAGTTCCTGTTAAAAGAGGATGCCTACCCTTAATCACAATAAAAGTATGGAAAGGAAATAGAGATGATCCACTCGTTCAATTGCATTTGGATCTTCAAGGAGATCTCTAAACGTGAATTTGGAATTTGAATCAAACTTTGAGTTTCTTTTTTCCCAGCCGCATTCCCCTCGCCTGCTGTCTTATTAGGACGGCGAGAGAGCAGGGAACGAGTTTGTCTTTTCCAACATTTTCTTTAATCCTAAATTCTTTAATCGTGAATTTTTTTTCACGCAAACGCTGGTGAAAGTTTTTTCCCGTGAAAAGTACCCTGGGACTTTAGTTGACTGGGACAAATTTTATGTCATATCGTACACGTAAAAAAGGACGATATTACAACAAAAATGGCGACCCGGCTGCTGCTACAGCGAAAAAGAATTGTCGGGGGAACAACAAAATATTTTGAACGAATAAGGTTTGTTTATTTACCTCCCCGTTATTAAAATATGATGCTGTTGGTTAACAAACATTTTGAGAAATACATTAGCTATTTTGGAGCAGATTTTAGCTAGCCTTGTGTCAAAATAAAATATGTTAATGCCACTTCTATAGACCTTTTTGAATGTTTACATTTTCCGCGGTAAGCCCTTTCGGCTTTAACAATTGTGTGGCAGGCAAAAAGATGGGGGCGCTAGGTGAAGTGAGGTCCTTTTTAGTCTGTTTCTTCGCACAAAGGTATCATTACAACTTTATATGAATATTATGTCAGTCAGAAGTTACCCATCTACACTCGATAATAGTTTAAAGCCTCAAAAATATTTCCGTAGAAAGAAATGGGCTGAAAAATACCTTTCTTCAGCAAGCTTCTGCATCTTTCTGCCTGCCACGCAGTTGTTAGAGCCAGAAGGGCTTACCGCGGAAAATGTAAACATTCAAAAAGGTCTATCCAGACACATCTGTGTGCACAAATGTTTATCTGCAAAATCTAAACTCTTTAAACACTGAAAAATTCCAAGACAATTAACTTAGCTAGCTAATTTTGTAAATATATTTCATTTTTGAGTTTTTCCATCATGGTTGTAAATAAAAGTCAGTCAGTCCGTCGATGCTACCGTTTTTATTCCACCTTTAAAAAGGCTGTGGTATATATTTCCATCATCAAAACACTTTCGCCAAAAAATATTGAAAGGTTTGGTAAGACAGGTCATGCATCTCTTTAGTAGAATTGTTCTGACAGTCAGGGTAAACACCTAATTAGGCGGCATGACCTAATTAGGCGAGTCGTTTAGTTGTTAGGCGACGTAATGTAGTTTAATTAGGCTACCCGTAGTCTAACTAGGCAAACGAAAACTTTCTGTTGTAAATACGTCGACATCATTGCGTTTCGCACTACAATTTTTACGTGAATCAAATCTGTCCACTTTGCAGACAATTTTGACCAATTATCGTCTTATTTGCATCGCGCATTGGGAACTTATATGGCGGACAAAATAGTGGTATTGTTTGACGAAGATTTTAACGTTGTTAAAGCAGGATGTGAATCAAAAAGAAACGTTACAAAACAAACAAAGTATTTGTTACCACTTCCTTTTAAAAAATGTGAATGAATATTTTGTGAATGAATATCTTCATTAAATTATTGCATATTTTACTATCGTCACCTAAATAGGCGACACTTAACCTAATTAGGTTATATATTTCATTTTAACATAATTCTTACTTGCGCGAACATATCCAGGCACAAGTGACAATTTTGGAATCATGGTCGCGTAGACTATCCATTCTGAACAAAGAGTTTTTGCAATTTTTTCTTAGGAATGTGTGAAAAGCCATTAAATATTGTAATGTCTTAACTAGGTTACATATGGCCTAACTAGGCTACAATGAGTTGCCTAAATAGGTGGTATGCCCTAATTAGCCTACTGTCGCCTAATTAAGTGTTTACCCTGACTGTCTGACCCAACTATGGACACCGGCCCGTCAAAAGACGGGTCAGTGCGTTCGCAGTTGGGATGGCCTATCTATTGACGGGCCAGGTCCAACTTTGGACAAATGTATGCAAATCCGTCTGAAGTTGGTACAGGCCCAACTATTGACAAAGGAATCTCCCGCTTTTAAAAACCCGTGACATCGGATATGGGACAAAGTACAACTGTACGCAAAAGACTCTTGCAATTTTAGAAAATGTGTCATAAGATGGGACAGGCCTAACTATTGACAAACAATTCCCATGCTTTTTAAAGACTGTGTCACAAGATGGGACAGGCCCAACTATTGACAAAAGACTTGTGATTTCAAAAAAAGAAACAGGCTGTAACTATTGACACTTTTTAGAAACAGCCACAACATGGGCCAGTCTGAAGACTCCCAGAATAAAGTTAAACCTTGTACCATGGGCAACACACTGTTACGAATTTAAAAAAATTGAAGACAGGCCTAGCGCAACTGTGGACAAATGCAGTGTCTATAGGAAAAGACTAAAGAGAACAAAGAATGTATTGAGAAGAATAAATCATGAATGCTCTAAATATAATCTATTACAAATATAGCTAAAGTAATGAGCAATACAAATACCATGTGATAAATTCTTAAAAATTGAACAAACACAGACATAAATTGACAAATAAATTTGATAAATGGGGATTAGTAGCACGGTCGGTAGAGCGTTCGACTCATGTCCAAGTGGTTGTGGGTTTGATCCCCACATAAGACTGTCGTCCAGTTGGGCAAGAATTTCAAAAAAGGTTTATGTAGCTCAAATGGGAGATTTAAAGAATCCGCTCGAAACTGATGAGACTGATCACACAAAATATAAATTATAACACATATATATTATTTCTTTAAATTAAATCATAGTCATAGTCTCTGTTTCTTAAATATACAACAAAATATTTAATCGTGGCTGCCCCAGCCAAAACGATTCTGCCTCTCAAGTTATGTAATAGGTCAAGTTGCAATAATTCCATCGAAGACTAATAGGTCAAGTTGCAATAATTCCATCGAAGACTATCTTGAAAAGTAAACATAAGTAGCTTAAACAATAGCTTTAGCTATACCTATATATATATAACATGACATTACACTGAGCTAAGTGTTATATCTTGATATCTGTGTCATAATTATTTAGCTAGTCATTATGAACACAACAATACAGGTAAAAACATCTCTAATCATGCAACAAAAAGTCTCTAACTGCTTTAAAAAATTCCGTGTTCTAAGCTGGGTCAGAATAGAATTGCTAGAAATCCGTCTGGACCAGCTGCTGAGGTTAATGAAATTCCATTAATTGCTAGCTATATTTGAATCATTGAAATTCATGTTGCTTAATGTTGATTGCTCGTTCGTGGTGGTGAATGGAAAACAACTTTTCCTATGGTGTAGAAAAACAGAAGAACATTGCTCAAATAATGCTTCGGCCATTTGGATTTGGATTTTTTCGTTATTAAATTCACATGTCGTAAAAAGTCTGTTAATAATTATTTTTCTGCAACATAAGGTAAAAATAATTTCTTATATCTGTTGGTAACTTTAAAAGGCACATTTGTTTATAAATGTTCCAATGTACAGTGAGTGAGTCAAACGGTATGAGATATTTATGCTCTGATTGAGTATGCATTGCTGTGGTATTGTTTTGTATGTTGTTGAAAGTTAAATGAGTGAATGGCGAGTGTGGAGAGTGTTTATGTGATGTTAGTAAAAATAAGATCTAAAATATTTCCATCTTTGTGTGTGGGCTTATTTACAAGTTGGATGAAATTCAATTCGATGCTAAAATTATTTAGTGTCTTTCTTCTCTCAGACAAACAATGGTAGACTTCTCTGATGGCCATATAGTGTGGAGAAGACTAAAGTCTCCTCCAAGTATAATATTCTAAGAGAATAGACTTTAATTCTGATCTCGCTTTGTGGACTTCTCATACTACAGCAGGTTGGCTATGAGTTTTATCGTCTGGTTGCCTGTATAAACAATACAGTATTAGCTTTTCACCACAGAATATAAACATAAAATTTGAATCACACCATTTGTGAATGTAAAAATTTTGTTTTGTAATGTTAGCATTATCGTTTCTAAGGTAGACAGCTGTTCCACCACTATCCCTTCCTTTTTTTGGCTTCTTTAGTCAAACTCTATCACATTGAAGCAGGGTGTACCCATTGATATTGAGCTCTGGTTCAAAGTGATAGGCCAATTGCTAGGTGATTATCTCTGGTTAGAGCATCTTCAATAAATGGAACCTTTGATGGAACAGTTGT
Organism: Hydractinia echinata; assembly: GCA_030067915.1. Lineage (NCBI taxonomy): Eukaryota > Metazoa > Cnidaria > Hydrozoa > Anthoathecata > Hydractiniidae > Hydractinia > Hydractinia echinata. The sequence goes on from JASGCC010000064.1 coordinate 263,952, forward strand.
AAGCTTAAGACCTTGGATGTTTAAAAATGAAATAGAACTGAAGTGTTTTATTGGTTGGGATTTTAGTATCACATTGGCGGGACCATGTGGTAATTCATTGGTGGCTTGTTTTGATATCTGATGTATCCGGTCATCTGTGTTATGTATTGATTTGGTAGGTTGTGAGTGGGTTTTGGGATTGGATGTTGTGGTGAAGCAAGGTTGGTTGATGAAACTGGAGTGAGGGTACTTTGTGTAAGATGTGTTCCATCTTTAATGATTTCAATGCTTCCAAAAAGTCCTGGTTGGTTTCTTTTGTTTGTTTAATTTTTATATTTGTTTCATTTTTGCATACCTATTAGGCAGTGGTTCTTTCCTACTTCTTGTACCTTTAATGTGAATTCAAGATTTAGCTGAACAGTTTGTAAATTTGAGGTCTCTTGTTCTTATACTGAAGATGATTTGATCAACTTTAATTAAAAATTTCTTCTCAGACAACTTGGTAACTGATCAACCTTCCTACCAACATAATGCGATTCACAGGCGATTTAATTAACTTTTGAATCATGCCACTCATTACAATTAACAGAAGTGACAAGGATGATGTTGTGACAGCCCTTGTAATTCAGTATTTTAAGCGTCTGGTAATAATTTCTGTCACAGTTTCGATACTTTTTAGAACACCGCAGCAGTTTGTGGCTAGCATCCCAAAAATTTGCCAACAAAAACACAATTTAGGCTGTGTCGACTGTAAGGCTGTACTGTAGATTACCTCCGAGTATCTTTTAAACATTCTGCAAAGAACTTAATTTCCCAAGGACCAAATTTTGAAAAATAGCCAAAATTTGCAAAAATGTTCCATTAAATATTCGTAAGTATAAAGTTAAATCCTAAAATTATCCACTTCTCTTATAGAAATCGCCTACTAGACAATTATACACCATTATGTGGATGCAATCATATATATTATGCAAGCACAAAGTCAAATTCATCAGGTATAACATTTTCTCATACTTGTTATTTGTATCTTGTTTTACCAACAAAAAATACTTAGTTTATCATTGAAATAATTGTTAGCAGTGCTCTTATTGTGATGTTTGTGAAAATCAATCAATTCAAAACAACAGCAGTTTATTTGCAATTTTTAAAAGTTGGCAAAGAGCATCAACTTTCTAATACACTGCAAAAGTACTATTTCTATATATACGTAAGACATTTAGAATGCACTAGTTGCATGTCAGCAACAATTATAGCTTCATTGTCTACATTTAAACAAAATAACCTAAACCCTAAGTCCTAAGTCTGCCAAAGACATTGACAAGTGAAGTTTGACAATTTCAAATTTTATGAATCTAATATAGAAAGATTATTACTTTTGACAAAGAAGTTCAAAATTTTTAGTCATGTGCCAACATTTTATTTCTCACTTACTGTAGAATTTGTTTTGCTTTTACATGCATGTGCAAATTTTTAAATACCAAACTCATTTTATGCCTACATATTTTATACTCATGCCATACTTTTTCTGTTTTTAAATACACAAATTGATTAAGAAGATTCAACAAATTTACTGATTCAGCTACTTTATTGGAATTGAAATTTTAACGTAAATATTGCAGATGTTGTTGATTTTGAGCAGAATTATTGTAAAAATTCGACATTGTTGTCATTTGCAAAATAAAATTCCAGCAAGGGTTTTGAAAATACTTCTTTTTTAAACGTTTAAATAATATAAATGTTTGATCTCTCATTGATTTACAATTTGTTTTTAAGGTAGTATTCAGGCAAAATAATTTCGTTCTCTCCTCTTCTGTAACCACCCAAAAAATTGAATGTGGGCTAGTTCCATAATCTGCAAAATATTAGAAAGTTAAGTAGATATTTTGCGAATAAAGTTATCTTCGAAATTTCATACCAATAAAGTGAAGTAGCGCGGACAACATACCAGGTCTGTTAGCTGTTGTTAAATGCTGTTTCAATATCAGTTTAAATGTTTTGTTTAGAGATTGTTGTACCGATTAGTAAAGTTTTGATTGCTAACAGAGGTGAAATAGCATGTCGTGTAATGCAGACTGCTCGTAAAATGGGAATACAGAGTGTCGCATGTTACAGTGACGCTGACAGAAATGCAATGCATGTCTCCATGGTAATTGCAGTGCATTATTGTTTTTAAATTTTTAAATTTATTGTCTATGATTTTTAGGCTCACCGAATAACTACTGTATTAGTAATATTCAAATATATATCTTAGAATTTTCTCTGAAAGTTATTGACATTCGTAAAGTAGAAAACACAATGTTAAATCAATATTGCACAAAGATATTGTATTCTTAAACTTTGTAACACTACAAGACTCAGTATTATAGTATTCTTTTCAATCTCTTAGATTTTAAGGATTTTGATGTCAGAATTTTCACAATGGCAAAATATAAATGCTGTCACAAAAAATAGAGGGCTTAGTTTTACATAAATTTCTTCACATCTGTTTACATGTACATGGATTGCAAAATATGCAAGTGTAAAAATGTATTTAGGCTGATGAAGCTCACTATATTGGCCCATCCCCAGCAACAGAGAGTTATCTACGCATGGATAAAATAATAGCTACAGCCAAAAGGAGTGGAGCACAGGTAAGTGTTTGAGAAATGTTTCGTGTTGAGGTTTAGTGTTGCAATATCTAGTTTGAAGTTACATTTTCAGTCGCTGTTTTTTGTTATATGCTAAATTTTTTGTCTCATCAGGCTATTCATCCAGGTTATGGATTTCTATCCGAGAAGCCGGAATTTGCAAATTTATGTGAGGAAGAGGGTATTATATTCATTGGACCACCATCAAGTGCAATAAGAGACATGGGAATTAAAAGGTGACTTTATTTCGTGTTTCTATTTCTTTAACTTAACAGTAATGTTTTGATCCAACTGCGGATCCGTCTTTAGACAGGGTGGCCAATCAAATGACGGACAGGGCCAGTGCCTTCGCAGTTAAGAAGGCCCATTGACGGGGTTGGTCCAGCCTTGGACAAATACACATAATTGGACAAATGTACATAATTGTCTCAAGATGGGACAGGCCCAACTATTGACACTAGTAATTATTTTTAACATTTTAGTACTTCAAAACATATCATGTCATCCGCAGGTGTACCTATTATAGAGGGTTACCATGGAGATGACCAAACTGATGAAAAATTGTTTGCTGAAGCAGAGAGAATAGGGTACATCAGTTTGTTTTATCATTTTTGTTGATGTAATATTATATTCTGACTCCTGAAAGTTGTAACCTGTTGTCATAACCAACTTGCTAATCGAGCTTTAAATGAAAGTTACAGACAAGAAAAGGTTTTATACACAAGTTATGTCATGATAAATAAAATAGCGTAAACTGGTTAAATATGATATCTTAAGGAAACTCGCACAAATGTAAGAATATTATTTTCTTTAATCTTCATCAATTACACTTACACTTTTGATTTTGTTAGTCGTTATGGTATTTTTCTTTTTTCTTATTCGAGAAATTAATTTCTGTGAAAAATTTGTAACGCAAAAATTTCGTTTCGCGAAACCAAGGAAAAAATCTGAAACAGATTTGTTCCAAATATGCTTCTGTCAAAATTACTTCCCTGTGAAAACAGTTTCAAATCAAAGATGACAAAAGTCATTGGTGAATTATTATCATAGCACATCCGTATTTCATTCTCAACAGAGAATGCTTCACCGATCAGACCTCTGATCATGACGGGCGAGTATAATGCGTGTAAGTCATATTGAAGAAGAACTACTTTGTTCAGCATTAACACACTGCCTGGCAGTGAGCGGGATTTGATCCGCGGTCCCCAGAACTGGGAGCCGCATACGAACCCATTACACTACGTGCGGCAATATGTTAGTGATGAACTTAGATAGTTTATCCGGATGGTGTGTATACATAAGTGAATATTTATCATAGCACATCCGTATTAGTACCGCTATGGTATATTCCTTATATATCTTTATATTTATTTAAAAAACTTTACACTGTTGTTGGAAAACAGTAAATATGTTTTTGGTTTGTTCTAGTTTTCCAGTGATGTTAAAAGCTGTAAGAGGTGGTGGTGGAAAGGTAAAAAATATTTGTTGTAATAAGTTATAGAATAATGTTTGTCGATGTCATGGCATGTCTGGCATACGAGCTAATCCCAACTGGCAATTTTGTCGTATGAATGTTTTATAATGTGCCACTGCCATTCCTAATAAACTGACAAATCTGCAAACATGGATAACGAAACATTTATTTGACACACTCAAAATAAAGTTGCGTATATCGGTGAAAATAAAGTTTCGTGTAAAGAAAATATTTTAAGGACACTCATTGATGATGATGACATGCACATCAATTTTAATCTTGATGTGCATGTCATCACTGAAACTAATTGTTAAACTATGACTATGACCTGTAAAGCTGAACTGTTCAATGAATATGGAAACTACTGGGGAAATTTTATGTAGAAAACTTTTGATATTGAAAGGCTCAAATATTTCTAGTTTTATGATGTTTTTTTTTCCAATTTAACACACACATTACCAGCTACTATGCTATGCTATGTTTAAGTGAATTTTGTTTTACTACTACTGGAAGAAAAGTTCACTGTTCATTTGTGGTGTACAATACGGTCCTCAGACACGTTCTAAACAAGTGTGTGTTAGATGATCTGTAGAAAAGGTTGAGTAAAGTAAAGACATTGTTATGTAAATATGGAATTGTAAAATAGAAAATTTTAATACTTTAGCTAAAAATGAAAAAAATACGCCATAGAGCAGGCAGGATTGACACAAAAACAGGAAATTGGGGAATTTAGAATTTGATTTAGGAAAACCAGGGAATTGTTGTATTTTTTTACTTTTTATTTTTTATTTATATTACTAAATACTAACTTTAAATGAAAAACAAAAAAAAAACACCAGCACACAATTCTAAAATTGAGATTTAATCATGGGAAAAATCAGAAAAAATAAGGCAATTTTTTTGAAGCCTGTCAGGGAATTTTTTTTTTTACATAGTTTAAGTTTTTCATTTTGCATTTGTGTTCTCCTACTATACATCTTTACATCTTTACATGATAATAAAAGAACTACATCTAGTATATATTGCTCTTTCTGAGAAATTATTTATTCACAGTTTACAAGCATATATTCTTAAAGGAGATTTTTATGAATTGTCTGTTAATAAGCGTTTTATTTTTTGTGGAGGCATGAAAAGCTTAGTGATTGTGTCGATACTCCTTCATTGACTTCAAAACTTAAAAATAGCATGGAAACCTAATCGAAATACGTGCACACAAGAAGTACAAGAAGTTCCAGAAAGAAACAAAACGAGCAACACTCATTGACCACACACATTGAATAGTAGTGTTACATTGAGAATTGATAGGTTTTTAAAAGAAGCAGTCTATATGGATAGAAATACTACAACACAATTTTTGTTGTAAATTTATCTTTTTCACTTGTTCTAACTAACATAGACCACATGTTTTTTTACATACACGAGCCATGTAATCTTTCCAAGAAGAGTCGCTGCTCCTGCAGTGTCGAATGTTGCTGCGACAATCACTGGCAGTGTTCTGATCCCTACAGTTGGTACCTCCACCTAAAAAAAACAGGGATCAAGTATCTTATTTAAATGCTAAGAATGTCAAAATTATTCTATAGATAAAATGGCTTCCAGTGTTTTTCTCTCTATGGAAAGAATAGTTTTACTTGCACTTTATATGTTTGAGTAGAAGGTGCAATGTTTGTTAGTTTAAAACATTTAAAGTTTTAATGTAATATAGTTGTTTTTCTACCTGTTCCTGATGTTGGTTGTGGCCCTCCACCACCGTTACCACAGAATCCACAAGTTCGCCTGCAAGACTTTCTCATGTAACTTTGCCATGAAGATGCAGTACAGCGCCCTTCAGCTCGGCTATCGGCGCAACCACCACCCAAATCATAACACCCTAAAAAGGACATGGGTTGAATTTCGTATCAAATATTTCATTTATATTTCACATATATTGTTATATGATTATTTACCTGGAGGTGGTCTTGTATAAGGTGGTAAAGTTGGATAGTTGCCGGCTAAAAAGAGAAAGTTTTGAAAATGGGTTAAAAGCCTAATAGATTTGTATTTTGTCCAAGCTTCAAACATTTTTTTTAAATTTTGTAAGAAAGAGAGATCGTTTTAAAAAGAAGACTGTCGTACATTCTTCACTTAACACAGATTCAACACAGATTGTATTTTTCCACCAGCATTGCGGATTGTGCACCAACATCAAAGTTCGTGCACCAACATTGAGGTTAATATAACACAAACTTACTGCATCCATACACTTTGTTGATTTGTGCAATATCACCATGCGAAAAGCCTTCACGATTTCCAATTTCATATTGGTCGCGGCTGTTCAAAACTCTGATAGTCATTTGACCATCTTTTCCAAATGCATTCCAACTGTAGTGCATCATTGATCGAACATCGTATGGTGAACCTCTTGAATCAACATTAGAATAAGGTTGCTTCTTGAAATTTCCCTCAGCACCTAAACGATTTATCTTTTATTTTGTGTACCTCATTCCACAAGAAGATGAAGTGTAATAAGCTATATTTACCGTTAAGAATGTTGTGTGTCAAGATCTCTACATAATTGTCGCGATCTGGTCGACTCTGTTCGTGGTAAAAACCTAGCAAAGAAAAGTAAAATAGAGCAATGTAAATTTCGTCCGTACAAAATTTCAGGATTTTTTTAAAAATTTTAAATTTGGGTAGCAGTCAGTTTATAAGTCAACTGCTTGAAGCCCCGGGTCCCAATCGTAAAATGAAATGCAAAATTTCGCTACTTTTTTAAAAATGTTAAATTTAAGTAGCAGTCAGTTTATAAGTCAACTGCTTTAAGTCCGGGGTCCTAAAATGAAATACCCACAACCAAATACGCTGGTATGGTTTTAAATTTCGACAAAATTTGTATTGCCGACTGGGCTGTGCATACCATAATTATTTATGATCTTTGCAATAGCGTGTTCGTAAGAGAGCGTTCACATATCACATATTACGTAATCAAGTAGGGGGGGGAGGGGAGGTCATCGAAATTGCTTACGCTTGATTATGGGGGAGGGGAAGGGGTCAAGTGGTTTGATGACATAAGCAAATCAAAAACAATTAACCGCATATTTTATCATGAGTGTGAAAAATATCAACTATCTAAAGCGTTTGTATTCGCCATATTCTATATCTTGCATGTAAAATATAAAAGTAAAATATAAAACTGTAAATATTTAAACTTTTGTAGGGTCTGGTATAAATACTTGCATCTGTTTTAAGACAAACAGTATTTGTTTTCATTCATAAACTAATTCTTACGGATTTTTTTTTTTTTTGGGGGGAGGGGGTTAAGTAGATGATGACGTAATTTTGGAAGGGGGTCAACCAAATGATTACGACTGATTACATGGGGGAGGGGGGAGTAGAAAATAGGCAAAAAATTGATTACGTAATATGTGAACGCTCCCTAAGCATTACCTAAACTATGTGCAATTTCATGCATGACAGTGGTTCTCCAGTAGCACCCGTCATCCAATGAGATTGAGTTTCTTCCGCCACCATACCCGACTCCGGAAGAACAGCTGAAATGCAAAAGTATTTTATTCTTGTCACTCGATCAGACCAGAGCATTGCAGAATTGTCTTGATAAGTGTAAAAAGTGTCTTTAGTGTATACAGAACAATGAAGTCTTGTACTTTTAGATCTTTATTTATCTTTTGCAGGCATTTGTTATTTAACATTTTTTACGTAGGTTATTTTAATTCTCTTTTTCATGCATATTTTTATATATAAGCGTCTTTATAGCAAGAACATAATATGTTATTTCAACAGGTTCTCAATGATAAGACTAGTTATTTGTCTTCTGTGTGTTTCCTGGTTTACAAAGGTGTTTAATTAGACAGCATTATTACATATTTTTAATCTTGTAACAATTACATTTATTGAATTTAGTACTGTAACACTTTACTACTGTATATAACTTTGTTTACGAAAAAAATCTATCTATCTATCTAAGATAAAAACTTACCCGCCTCCTTTGAAGAAATGAATGTATGCTCTTTCGCCTCGCCTTTTTCGGAATCGAATGCAAGTGTATTTATGGTACATTGCAATGGCTTCGTTGATGCCTTTAACAGCTTTTTGATTTGAAGCTAAAAAGAAACATTTTTTTCCTTTAAATTTGTCTGCTTTATAAGATTTGTTCAAAGAAATTCACAAAAACACATGGCCATATATATTCTGCTTTCATGTAATGGTTACTCGAAAAGTATTTTTTACCAAGGTCATAGGACATATCATATGGCACTTCAGCTCTTGGCCATAGTTCTCTTGGATCTTTCTTCGAACCAAATCCGTAGTTGCCATTTTGAACTTTTTCCTTTTGTTTTGGCGTCAAGATCATGTCTCCTTCGAAAAGGTTGAGATCTGAAACAAAAGATAGTTAGATATTACACTTGCTAAACCGTTCGTTTTTGATGATCCTGTTTTACCAGTCACTTATGTCAGTTATAAGTGCTACAGAAACAGAACAAAACTCTTACTTTCCATCTGTTTCACCCATCCATAGGTGATCTGGATGTAAGCTAAACAACACAATAACCACCACAGTTTCATCATGATAACCGTTTCAGTCACAAAGCTACAGAATACAGCCACAGTACAGATTTTATAGCTCTTATCGCCATGAGAGTTGGGAATTACCAGGGGGTTATTAGAATGGTGATGCTATCATAAAAAGGAAGTGGTCTTGAGCTATAGCTTTTTACGATAACTAGCATTTACAGAAACATGGAAATGATTTTGTTTTATGCAGGTTGAAATGATTTCTGCAGCAGCCCCCATCCTATGTTGTTTTTATTGTGCTAATAAAAGTGTGGATTTTGAAGAGAATTGAAGACTGATTGATAAAATGTTGACTCGCCACTTAGAGTTGTGTATATAGAAAAATGAAAGAGTGGTAGTTTGTGAAAAGAGAAGCATCATCTGTATCAATAGTACTAGCTAATTAAGAAATTATCATGCTTTTTAATCAATTCGCTCGACATGAACACGATTTTGTGTGTTATCAGCTTTTTATTGATCTTCAATATTTTTGAAAACATTAAAAATTTGTTGCGACCAAACAATTAAAGATATGATTTATGTATCGCTATTAGACTTTGGCTAATTAAGTCAGTTATATATTTAATATGTTTAAAATGATATTTTTATTAATATTCCCAAGCGACTAGCACTGGCGCATCAATTATATACATACAGTTTTCAGCACAACGCATCCAACATAATACATAAAAATCTTTCATTTTGTTTCTAAAATAATCAATCTTTCAGCATGCCTTTTTTAAACATTGGCCCTTAAAACACAAATTATACTTTAAGGGAATAAATTTTCGCGTTTGAGCAAATAGGCGTGTTTTGCAGAAGAAACGTCCGCGAAAAATGAGGTTAAATCGCCGCAAAAGTTTCGTTTCTTAAAATAATCGGAGAGTAATAAACAAACTCATTAAGGCCGTGGACTTTTAGTGTAATTATAATGTTATATAGGAAGACTGACCACGGTTTGATATCAGTGTGTCCACTCTGCCAGGAAAGTCGCTTGTTTTTAACTTATATCTAGCAATAGAAAAGCCGGCTTATGTGATCTTCTTTTGTTTTGATTCACTACAGGGTATGCGGATAGTGATGCAGCCGAGAGATTTTCAAGCCGCACTCGATTCAGCACGTAGTGAGTCACTGAAAGCATTTGGTGACGATGATATGCTAGTTGAAAAATTTGTCCAACGACCTAGGTACATACGGTATTTACTTGAGCGCCCCCTCTCCTTTCCCCTCGAATGAGCTCTCACCCACTTCATAAAAATGTTTTTTTAATAAGCACCTTCCTTTAATGAGCACCTCCTCTATTCTGAGAAAGGGCGTTATACGATAAAATTGTGCTTGGAGAAGACGTTCATTTAGGAAATGTTAAATAAAACTAAAATAATAAAAACGAACATGTTTACAGAACTCTTTTTACTTATAAATGCTGATATCTGAGTTTTTAGGCTAAAAAGAATTCAAAACAATTTTTATTTAATTTTGCGTGAAACTATCTTCGCAGTATCTAGGAAAATAAATAGGAAAATATGTAAGAGGGATGTTAAAATAATTCCAATGTTTTTTCTATACAATTAATAAGCCTTTCGAAAGAACGCCTTCTTCGTACAAGCGCCACCCACCCTTGTATGCACGCCTCTGTATGACGTCTATAAATTAAATGATGGTTTTATTCTAAATGTTGGTTCTTGAAATTTCGGAAAGCTTGTATTATAACCTGCGTGTGGTGTTTTGTAGACACGTCGAAGTTCAAGTGTTCGCCGACAAATATGGAAACACAGTGTATTTATTTGAGAGAGATTGTAGCGTTCAAAGACGACATCAAAAAATTATAGAAGAAGCTCCTGCAGTGAGTAACTACTTCGTTTACTTTGAAGAAAATTTGCTGTGAAAATTATTCCGCAGATTACCTCATTCGTAGTATTAGTCACGCTTATTAATTTTCGCGCACGCGCACAATAAAATTTGTTAGTGTGCGAAATTCAGTACAACAGTACGTAGAAAAACCGCGAAATTTAATACACGGGTTTCCAGAAGTAAAACTGATTAAGAAAAAACGTGTCAGATTTTTTTCTTTCATCATGATTTTTAAACGAAGTAACAGTTACAAAGAGAGCTACACTATTTTTCTTGTGGGAGAATTTAAGCTTGCGCGAAAATTAATACGCGCGAAAATTAGTACAAATAAGGTAAACAATATTTTCGCGTATTTCACGGATGAGATTTGAGATGAAATCTTCTAAACATTCCCACAAAACAGACTTCCAAAAATATCGATGCCTCTCAAAATTCTGAAATGCAATTTTTTCTTTTAATGTACTTATTTTTTATCATGTTTTGAGAAAAAGGTTAACCGGTGTTGTACGTTAGGAAAGACTTCTTATTTTTTAGTAACTGTTCGTTTTTTATTGTTTTTTTTTAATTTTAACCCCAATACCCCGTAAAATTTTAAATTTTAAAATCAGTAGCCACACCCCGTAGTGGTATGTTATGGATGCAGAATGTGTTTAATACATGCAATTTTGTATTGTTTTATTTTAGCCAGGAGTTTCGGAAGAAGTGAGAGCTGAACTCGGAAATGCTGCAGTCCGTGCTGCTGAAGCTGTTGGTTATGTTGGAGCAGGTTATTGTTTTTATGTATCTGATTGGTTGGTTTTTCTTTCTGATGTATCCGATTGGTTGATTTTTGTTTTTACGTATCTGATTGGTTGGTTTTTCTTTCTGATGTATCCGATTGGTTGATTTTTGTTTTTACGTATCTGATTGGTAAATTTTTGTTGTCATGCAGCTGATTGGTTGATTTTGCGTGCTTGTTGTGGAGGCTGGTGTCCTGACCTTGAAAATCTTAGTAACATTGAAAATCTTAGTAACATTGAAAACCTGGGAACTTCATTATTCTTGAGAAGAATCTGTAAACCTTAAAAATATAAATATTTCTATCTAGTTATAAACCGTTGCATGGTATAAGATGTTGTTTTTGCACATTTTTTAATAATTAACTTACCATTGGTTCGAACTTGCAGCATAGCCATTATGGGTATTTTTACAGTGCCTTTTGTGTACCTAAGTATTCTATATGCTTCAGAACCTTGAAATATCGCATAAATTATAGTAAAAAACCGTGTGATAATCCACAAAACAGCAAAAAAACCCTCAAAACTGGCACACCGTTGTAAAAGTCACGTCTCCCAAGGCACTGTTGTCCGCTTGATTACTTCTACTGGTTGTTCTTGTCTACGACGATTCCGTCTTGTCCTTTATACCACTGCGGCGAGAAGCAACCTTCTAGCCTTACAAAATAGAGTTATTTTGGAATTGCTGTAAGGTTGATTTTGTTTACTTGTGTTTTATAGGAACTGTGGAATTCATCATGGATAAACATCAAAACTTTTATTTTATGGAAATGAACACTCGATTGCAGGTACTACAGTCAATCCGCAATTAACAACACTTCGATAATAGTTTTACCACCCACCATGATAGTGCCTGAAGTACACTGTACTTAATAAATTCTAGTAAGAGCTGCAAAATCAAACGTTAGAACGTTAAGTACCGTACGGTAGTTCCTACAAGGTTTTTTTGACGATGTCAATTCGAAAACTCATCTTCTTTTAGTGATTGTTTTTACCTTTGTGTAGGTTGAACATCCTGTCACTGAAATGATAACAGGTATGGACTTGGTGGAGTTACAGATACGAGCCGCTGCAGGCGAGCAGTTACCTTTCTCTCAAAGTGATCTACGTGTAAATGGTCATTCGTTTGAAGCACGAATATACGCAGAGGATCCCGACAGGTAAGACTTGTGTGTGTGCTATGTGTGTGGTCCGTGTTATTGTTTTTTTTGTTTAGGGGGTTAAGATGAAGAAGAGAATCATAATGCACAATGTGAATCCGGAAAATACACAAAATATTTTTTGCGACGATCTTCCTCAGATAAATATTGATTACTATTTTTTTTGTTTTCTTTATTGCGGCAAGATTTTAATTTGAAAGCATTATTGAAGTGACGTTTGAAAGAGGGCCTAAATTTGGGTTAAACATGATGCACAATAGTTACCTTATAGTCAGAAATTTTCGCGACATTTTAATTTCGCGATAAAAATTTTGGGAAAATTTCGCGATTTTTATTTTCGCGATTCGTTGCCTTGAATTTTTTTCGCGACATTTAATTTTCGCGAATTTCATAGAGTTACGTCACTAGAGATAAAATAATTAAAACTGAAGAGGTTTCATAGGTGTAAGAGTTAGACAGGAAAGTTTAAAAAAAGAGGAAATTTCATAAAAAAGGAGATCGATGATTTATAACACAAAATGCCATTTAGGTTAACAGGCAAACCGCCTTCTAAAATTGTGTTTAAAAGTGCATTTCTTCCTTAATTTTCCCGGGTTTTATCAAACTGGGTATCACCAAAATTATTTTGTTGCGAAAATTTTACGTCTGCTACCCTGTGGAGTCTAAAAAATGAAGAAAAAAAGAAAATATTTCGCGGTTTTTATTTTCGCGATTTCGTCAATTAAATTTTTTTCGCGGCATTTTAATTTCGCGAAAATGCCCAAAAATCGCGAAAATCGCGAAAATTAGTTGTCGCGAAAATTTCTGACTATAAGGTAGCAAATTTAGATTGTCTTCCTGTCCCCACTTTAAGGCGCAATGCAGCGTTGACAACACCCTTTTTACGGAAACCGATTTCAAGGAAACAAGCGAGCCCCAACCCTGTGTGTAGTTCTAGCAGTTGTTGTATCAGGAATAAAATCATGTATGTAGAATGGTAGTTGTTCAGTAACCTTTCCTTGTTTCATAAACTTTTCCTTGTTTCATAAACTTTAGTGACTTTTTACCTGGTACTGGTCATCTCTATTATCTTTCTACGCCTTCTCCATCATCTGATGTTCGTGTGGAGACGGGGGTCAGACAAGGTAGGTCGCACATCCTAACAAATTTAACACAGGGAAAAAAAGTTTTTTGAAAGTTCTATCTGCCTTGTTTGTTTGTTTTCTTAATTTTCTATTTTTCTTGTCTATCAAGGGTACGAGTATATATTCTCTCTTTAAATGTAAACTTACATAAGTAAATGACTTTTCCGGCTAATATTTTTTAGGTGACGAAGTGAGTCAGTTTTACGACCCTATGATTGCAAAACTGGTAGTGTGGGATAAATACAGATCAACCGCACTTCGAAAATTACGACAAAAATTACACGACTATCATGTATGTTCGTTGTTTTTATAATACCATGAGAAAAAAATACTATTTGGATGTGCAAATCTAGAAGCTATTAACCAATGTCACATCTCGAAGAATGTTTAAATTTGTAGTTAGATTTTCATAATTGAAAAATCATTAACTTTGTTTCATTCGCAAAATTATTTTTGACAATTGTTAACAGCGCCATTTTTTTAGATCGTCGGTTTGAGCACAAATATAAAATTTCTTGGTAACCTGGCGGCACATCCTAGCTTTGTTTCTGCTGACGTACACACCTCGTTTATAGATGTAAGTGTGACCACGACGGTACTTCAAGTAAGAACATGCAAAGGTGTTTATGCGTGGTCAGACTATTTAAATTAAATTAAATATATTTTTGTAGGATCATTATAAAGAATTATTTCCAAAGAAGCAATCATTATCTGAACACCAACTTGCACAGTCAGCGTTAGCACTTCTGTTGTACGATGAACAACATCAAGTCGAGAAAAAACGTAAACTCGGTGAGAATAAATGTTTGGTGTTGTTGTCGATGTTGCTGTCGTTGTCGTCGTTGTTGTCGTTGTTGTTGTCGTTGTTGTCGTTGTTTGTTATCGTTGTTTAGTGTTGTTGTCGTTGTTGTTGTTGTTTGTTATCGTTGTTTAGTGTTGTTGTCGTTGTTGTTGTTGTTTAGTGTTGTTGTCGTTGTTTGGTGTTGTTGTCGTTGTTGTTTGGTGTTGTTTGGTGTCTTCGATGTTACTGTCGTTGTCGTCGTTGTTGTCGTTGTTTGTTATCGTTGTTTAGTGTTGTTGTCGTTGTTGTTGTTGTTTGTTAACGTTGTTTAGTGTTGTTGTCGTTGTTTGGTGTTGTTTGTTATCGTTGTTTAGTGTTGTTGTCGTTGTTGTTGTTGTTGTTGTTTGTTATCGTTGTTTAGTGTTGTTGTCGTTGTTGTTGTTGTTGTTTGTTGTCGTTGTTTGATGTTGTTGTAGTTGATGTTTGGTGCTGTTGTTTGTTGTTGTTGTCGTTGTAGTTGTTGTTTGGTGCTGTTGTTTGTTGTTGTTGTAGTTGTTGTTGTCGTTGTTGTTGTTGTCGTTGTTTGGTGTTGTTGTAGTTGTTGTTTGGTGCTGTTGTTTGGTGTTGTTGTAGTTGTTGTTTGGTGCTGTTGTTTGTTGTTGTTGTCGTTGTTGTCATTGTTGTTTGGTGTTGTTGTTGTCGTCTTTGTTGTTGTTGTTTGTTTTTGCTGATGTAGTGGTCCCTCAATTCTTTAACTTATATTTTGTTTTGCTTTTTAGACGATCATTCACCATTCGGAGGTGGTAGTTCTTTTCAAATGAATGTGGACAGTCATAAGAAAATGTTATTATCTGATGGCGAAAACGGTACGATGTTTTATTGATACAGTGGACTCTAACTCGAACCTCTATAACTCGAATCTCTCCCTAACTCGAACGATTTCGCTGGCACGGTGGGAATTTCGTAATAAACTCTCTATTACTCGAACCCCTACAACTTGAATCTCTCCTTAACTCGAACGTTTTTTTTGGTCTCTTCGGGTATTTCCTCTCTATAACTCGAACGTCGCAACATGTATCTAGAACTTTATATGACACAAACAGTTTTTTTGCATTGTTTTGGCTCTGTAAACGTAAATAGAGTCTTAACTGGTTCGAATGTTTCATATCTACATGTGTGAGGGATCTTAAATGATTCGAATGTCATTCGAACAAAACGTAAACACGATTATTTGGTATTGAAGTTTTACAATCATGGCGTCTGTTGCTGGGACAAAAGAATATAAATATTTTATCTCAACGATTTAAAATCGTTGAGATAAAATATTTTTTATTTTTTCAGTCCGTTCTTAGCCTACAAGGTCGAGATTTTATCCTGTACAAAGAAAGATTTCGTCGCCATTCCATATAAGGGAGAAAAATCACGCTTAATTGGCCATTTATACAAAAACTTGGAAAAACTCCCAACTCTCTATTACCCGAACCTCTCTATAACTCGAACGGTTTCCGATTCCCCGTGGCTGTTCGAGTTATAGAGAGTCCACTGTAGAAATAAAATGACAGTGAGATATAATTACAGTTGCTAGTCACCCACAAAATTACAAAACAGTGAAAAAACCCACATTATGTCATGGGATGTGTTGAAGATCTCACATATGTGGACCCTAAAGGAATCAACAATTTTATGCGGATTGTAAGAGATTTTGATCGATATAAGTAAATTTTAGAATTATAAAATTTGAATCGATAAGTACTATGAGGTACATAGGGTATCGGATGGCACGGAATATCAGTTTGTTATTATGGGGTATGGTGGTGTCATTGGGTATCGGATGATATGAGTTATGTAAGATATTTTGATTCAGATTTTGATGTAAAATCTAAGATGATCAAGCTGTATCTTCTTTTTGTTTTAGATATAGTGGTAACGATAACGTATTTGAAAAAGAGACAATATCTTATTCAGGTAATTATGATATTTAAGTGCCCTGAATCGTAGCTGACTTTTTGATGACCTGTCACTTCAAATGACGTCATCAATGGGATATTCTGTAACAATTGCCAGTATAAATGATAATCATAGCCGAATTTTATGGTTGTGGCGCAGCTTTATTTCGGACTTCTGCAGAGTAATGCATTACTTCATGCTTTGGGGTCAAGTTTCTCAGTCTCTTGATTTAAACTTCGCTTATCGGACCCTGGATAAGTGAGAGGATTTCGAAGTTGACCCTTAAAACTGTCAATAAGTGGGACATTTTCACCTCTTGTTCAAAAAGTTGTACTCAAAATATCGAATTGAATGACTTAAAACATATTACATTCTAAATGCTGTAAAAGAACTACAACTTACCTGTACTGCATGACGTCATGCATAATTAGCCTGTACTACACGATGTAATTGAAACATTTGGGTCCTAAGTCTCAAAAATAAGCTCTTTAAATGTTATGTTTTTTACGCAGGTGAATAAACAAGAATTTTTATGTCATGGTCGAATGTTGGACGATGGCTACAATAATCACGTACATGTAAATATTGATGGGAAAAATGAAAAGTTTTCTTTTGTACCTAGCGCTGATAGTATACATGTATTTACCAAGGTGAGGTGAATTTTGTTATACTTTACTTTAATTATGATAACCTCTTTATTTGATCGCGTTTATTTGGTTGGAGCGTACTTACGTGGCACCCAGGAAGTTGTTTTTCCTTCTGTTATTTTAGGATGATCATTTTCGCGTGTTTAAACCACAACCAAAGTTTATCCTTGCTGAGCTTGAAAGTAAAATTCCTGCAGGTGCAGTGGCTCCTATGACGGGTAGCATACTCGAGGTGGGTCGTATTGTTGTTCTAACTCCATGAACTTTAAAGAGCTATAAAAACTGGTATAAGCTGAGCGTTTATGTTTAATGTGTCTAGGTTCGCGTTGAGGCAGGAGATGAAGTAAAAGCCGGTGACGTCATTGCTGTTATGTATGCTATGAAATTAGAGGTATGAAAGCGGTTAAAAGTGTATCAATTTTAATTAGGAGACAAGTATCATCGTAGAGGGGGATTTGTTATTCTCACTTTTTAAATAAACTTTTATCCCTATAGTACTTCCACCTGAGCTCTCCGCAATTTTTTATAGCACAATATTTTATCTCCATACGATGGTACAGTGGAAGAAGTGTTCGTTAAACCAGGTGGTATGGTCAATCAAAATGATGAAATAGCAGAAATCAAGAAGGTGTGTAAACCTTTTTAAAAAAAAACATTACACCCTAGAATACACCAGAGCAACCTAAGAACAAGCCGAAAGATGTGATATTATGTGTTCACTGACTTTTACCTTTTTTTTTAGAATGAAAACATTGATGCTACGAACTAACACAAACACGCAGCTGAAGTGTAGAAATTTTGCGATTCCACCATTGTAATATTAATTTTAAATTCTATTTATAAGATTCACCCATATACGATCCGCAGAAAGTCCCTGAAGATGCGAAATACAAATGAATCGTGGAAACACAGACGAGAACTGATGAGAACTATATCTTATATACATTTAAAATAATGAATAATACATGGAGAAATAATCTTTTGTATTGAAATTTCAAAAAAAATTAATGTTTCTTTGTACGATTTTTTTATTTGCTTGTCACATCCACTACCCAAGAATTTCTGAAAGTTACTTGCAATAAAAAGCCAAAAATACGAAATATATATATTACTATTTCATGATGGTCACTAACCATAATTGTAAATAAGAAAGTCGGGCTAAAATGGTGGCCACTCAAGTTGGAAAGTCCTGAAGTACGAAAAAATATATTAACTATCTCGTGAAAATAAATTAGATATATAAATCTTTAAACTATGTACACAAGGAACAGTAAAACTTAATCATCCAAACTCATCAATAAGGCCGTGCCTCGCTTAACCCAATGATCAGCAGCTACTGACCCAGATTTTAAGTCCACAGCAACAATGAAAGAAGGTCGTCCAGAAGCACCAGCGCGATTGGAATAGTAGTAACATGGACACGCGTACATGCCTAACAAGAAAACCAAAATTGTCTGGTTATCGCTCATCGCTGGGAAAAAGCGGTTTGTAACGGCAAGGTTGCGATGCCCGCAATGTTTTCGTAAAATTTCAAGCATTGGAAAAAAAGAAAAGGAACAAATGGAAGACATAAGCGATACCTTTTCCCGCTTTTTTCTTGTTTTCAACAGGCTTGAAATGAATTGTGGGTAACGGGCAAACTAACTGCATTGGTTCTGCTTCGATCAAACATGCATTGCGCTTGTCCCATCCAGCGCCTTCCAAGAATAATCCTTTTATCCAAACCCCATCCTGTAAAAAAACGACAAGTTTCAAAAGGTAACCCTTTTAATCAATTTACCCCAGTTTCAGTTATTCAATCATAAATTTAGAAGACCAGAGATATTTCCGGTATTTCTGACCAGATAAACTTTTTGGCCATTTTTCCTGCTTTAACAAACTTTCTATTTTACTATACGATTGGACACCCTGTGAGTGTAAATTGTGCGATTAAGTTTGTGGTTTTACAGGGTGACCAATAGATTTAAAAAAAAAATCAAGAACAATTTCAAAATTTTTCAAGAACATGGACCATAGCAGCAAACAAACAATAGCGAAAATACTTTATTTTCCAAGTGTGTTAACCCAAAAATGCTGAATCCGAGAAAAAATCAGAACAAGCCTAAAAAGTGACTTTTATCAAGTACATTCTCAGTACCAAAATGTTCCAGAAGAATTAAGAATTTGAGAAAAGCTGCCTATCCTTCAAATAACCAAAATAAATAAATAATTGGGTTCGAATAATTGGGCATATATTATGTTCTTAGACCCAATACAAGGCTCAAACAAAGGGTTCGAATAATTACATATTCGCTAACTAAAAATTTACTGTCAAAAAATATCAGGTTAGCCAATGTACCTTTGGCTGTTGTGTGATGTTATAATCATCAACTGTTGAAACAACAAACTCCCATGATAAACTGTCCACCGAGATCTAAAATGTGTTAAAAAAGTTATCGTCAAAAACATTGCAACACAGCAGCAACAACTCGTGGCTTAACTTCTTCTTTAACTTAAGAACACGACAATAAAACAAGAAGTATAAATTTCATACATTGTTTTGTCTGGCACACGTCTGAAGCACTGCCGTCAAAAATCCAGTCGGGAAAGTGAAACCACTCATCCAAAATATAATGGGCGGATGCGCAGTAGTGGCCCACTTACTAAACTGTTCAACACGTAAGACCAAGTCACGTGTCCATGATGCTAGAGGTTTTAATGAAGGATACGCCTAAAAAAACAAATCGTATGAACTTTTTTTATGGAGTCTTAGTAAAACTAATCCAGACACAAACCTTCTTGTTAACTACAATTTTTTGGATCTAAAGAAATTCCTACAAGAAATAAAATGGCTACCTTCACCCATAATGGCGGAACTCTTCCATCAAATATACAATTAAATGTTTCTTCAAGATCGGTTGACATGACAACCAACCCTTTAATTCCTTTCTGTAGTTCAGTTAACGAAGATTTGATCGTGTGCAGTAACGAGTTGTAGCGAGTAATCTACGAGAGAAGAATTTTGTGAATATTCATGAGAAAATATTTTTATGATTATTGATGGATAAAAAGTCACAATGTAGGCGTTACATGATTAACTCCTTTGTCCCGCTCTAAAAACAACAAGGACAAGGACAAGGACAAGGACAAGGACAACAACAACAACGACAGAAACAAGGAGAACTGACTTACTTCCTGTAGCAAAACGACATTCAGTGGAGAAGGATCGTCGCTCAATATCTTCGCTGTTTGATCATAATCAATTACGTCCGGGACTTTCTTTAGCACATCTGCTGCAAGTTCCAAGACTTTATCTTCTGGTCTTTCACCCTGACCGCCTGTGGATACTTGTGGTTGCAGAGAAAGTAAGGTTTCGAATAGATTCCTGATAATATAAAATTAGTTTGCAATGTATAACATACTTTTACTATGCAATATGTAAATTTACGCCTCTGGTTTGACTTTTTTTTTATACAGAAATCAAGAAACCTGTGAAGATGACCTAGTGAGAATTTAGAAATAAAAATAACATGGCTTCTCTGATTTGTCACATAAGCAAGTCACTATTTCCCTCCTCCTGCAATACATACAGTTCGTCCAACAACATGTTATTGTCAAAACCTCTGGTGTACACCCTTATGAACGGTCCTTGAATAATAGGTGTAACTATCGAAACGTAGCCTAGAATAAACTCGCTCGTCCATGATATTCAATGACAATGACTAAAACAGATATGTTGTAATAATCTTAAAACTTTATAAACTGTTTAGGGTTTGAGTAAGATAAGAGAGTCGCCCTGTTTAAATGAAGACTTTCTTATCAAGATTCACACCACACATTTTGATGATGGCGATTTGTTGGACTAAATTGCTCAAGAAACATTCAATCTCTAAAAGGGGAAATTTGGTCCATAAATCTGAAAATGTACTAATGTTCGCACCATGCTTATAACAAGTTACTCATGAGTTCAACCACCACACAAGTTCTTAATTCGGTTATCAAGTTTTCCTCTTCTCTTTTCTTATTTAATGCGGTCTTTTATATGTCAGAAAAGTCATAAGCATGCAATATTTTTTCGCATAAACAAATCAAGATGAGACGAGAAAAGTTTCTAGATTATAAACCACTATACACTGCTTCGAAAGACTGCACTGACTCACTTTTTCACATGCAATCTTTGAAAGCGAAAGCATAAAAAGTGAGGCATAGCAAAGTATTAAAAAAAATTCATGTAAAAATTTTACTTCAAAATATACATACCTCGTTTCGCGGATTTGACTTGCTATGTCAGCGTTTGGATTCTGTCCAAATGTGTCCGGTTTGTCGACGTTTGGTAACATGCTTATAAACTCACGATACGTGTTGATAGGTCCGTCTTTCGGAATGTAAAAATATACGTTGGATGAAAATTTGTAAAATGGTACGGTCAGAACACCGTCGCAGAAAGCGTCACTGACGTACGTCATTAATAAGCGACGATCCCAGTCATCCGTCACATGTCCACCGTAATTCACACCGGCAATCTTAAGAATAAGAAATGTTGATAACAATTGTTCCTTTTAAAGATTATCAGTGAACACTAAATTTATTAGTTATTCTTAATAGAGGAAACTTTTACAAGCTAGGACATCAGGTTTTTTGAAAGTTACATATAAAAATAAACACTGTGGTTACCAAATATTTCAGCGCATCCCACGGTGTATCTTCATACTCGTCTAAGTAGATACTGAGCAGGTTTTCTGATACCTACACACAAAAAAATGAGTTTAAAAAATCAGAAAAGATAAATTAACACACTGTCTTTCAACAGAGTCAAATTCATTCCTACAAAAAAATAAATAAATAAAAAAACACACTTCGAAATCGGAGTCATTGAATCCATACGGTATATTCCAACCAAGCTGTAAAAATTTCTTTCGTTCAAGAAGCACACTGTGAAAGAAACACAATGAAAACAAAAGTTTTCGATATTTCTCTTGCTGTTGACATCGAGCAAATTGTTGTTCAGTCACGAGTTGGTAGAGTCGCTTCATGTTGGCTTTCAAACCCTAAAACAAAAAACGAGACAAATCAGTTTTCAATTCACAAAATAATTTAAAAATTTGGTTCTCGTTAAAATTAGGAAATTATCAAAGAAAGCAAGAAGCGTAATTGATGAGAACATCCAGAATTATTTGAAGAACATAAAAGATATTATCCTGCAACAGAGTCTACTAAATGTTTTTAACAATTTCAAGGTTTTTTCGCCATCTTGGGTGTTTTCAAGTTTTTTACTATAAATTTTGCTACATTTCAAGGTTTCGAAGCACACAAACACCAAAAAAAGTAATGCAATCCAATAAAAAGGTAATGTAAAAAATACCCCCAAAATGACAGTACAGAAGACTTAAACCTATGGGAAGTTAACTATTTAAGTGCAAACAGAACGAATTAATGCGAGGCAATGTTTAATAACTAGAAATATTTTTAAAATATTCATATCTTAAGTTTTTAAAGTTTTTCTCTAAAGATTAATGGATATGCAAGGTTTTTAAGGTCGTCTAGTGTGATTTTAAGGTTTTTAAGGTCCGGCAGAAACCCTATAAAAGTTTGACACTTCCTGCCACAAACGGGATACCTTTGGTGGTTCGGTGGTCATCTTTATACCAGCTTGTAAAATAGAGATGGGAAACTCTGGATGCGGACTGCTGCTCAACCAAATACGAAAGTCAGGGTGTGGCTTTTCAACTTGAAGTTGTTCCACCAGTTTGTCCAATTGTGGCATCCAACTCAAAGATAGATGACAATTTGCTAAGAACACCCAATTTCCTTCTCGTACCCCCTCCTTGATCATTCTTGTAGCAATTGGGGCTTGACCTTGACCGAGTGACAAAGCATGAAACCTGTTGTTCATGCCGCATGATTCAGCCAACTGCAACAAAGCACTGGTAGGATCCTACGATATATATTGCGTTACGTTTATGTACATAGAAACATTATTACCACATTATAAATTATGAACGGTGCTACAAAACGGGCAGTTGATTTTTGACTTTAGGGACTTACACAAAAGCCGAGCTAATGGTGGGGGAAATGTTTCTGAGCAACGAGGACAAAACTGCAGGCTATTTAGTATAAAACTTTTAACAATTATAATCCTTCCTGTTGACTTTGATTCCGTATCAAAACAAACTTTCGATTATTTTATTTTCGAGATCGCCCAAAAAGGATATCAAATGATATTTTTGGAAATTACTATTAAAACAGTAGCAAATCATAAAAAAAGTAATTATTAACAGGTTGTCTATATTGTTGCAATAAAATGGGTATAATTTCTTGTACTTGACCTTCTGAGTGGTCAGGTTATTAAACAATGTTCATCAGAATACGCAAGGATGGAGAGCAACCTTAATGGCCGAGATCTAACTTGAGCCGTTTCGTGGCCCCTTTAATGATAAACACGAAACACTTACCACGCCTGGCGACAACACAAAGATAAGAGGGGTGCGTGTGGTGGAGTCTTCAAGTACTGCGCGCATGTCCAAGACAGGTGGCTCAACAAATCTGTGTAAAAGAGGGTGAGATAAAGGTATACATAGACTACAGTTCGGATGTATTTGTGAAGAAACTTACTCAGAACTTAGAAACTTACTTTGATCCTAAATTATTCACAATGAAAGATGACGCACAAAATGATACACGATCTGGTCGTAACGATCTCACGATAAGCATACGTTGAAGCTCGTTGCATGCATTCTCCCATTCACCTGAAATAAAAGGATAAAGAAATCAAGCGCTCTAATAAAGAATGAAAATTTTAAATCTGGTAAAGATAAAACACACTTGGTAAAGATGCGTTTTCGGGTTCAGCAGAAGTAAACCAAATATTCCAGTCACGTGGGTATTGTTCGAATGACGCAATCATCCCATGAAAATTTGGTAACCTTTGAAAAAATACCAACGTATATTACGCTTATATAGTTTTTAAACAATTGCAAAACATCTGAATCTTTCTTATTGAAGATTCATCCACAAAGAGTTAATGGAACAGCCACATACTTATCCAACTCTGTTATGTTATCCCAAGCTCCATCAGACAACCAAGTCGAGCATGGATTATCCATTTGTTCTTCTCGATCAAGCACAACGCCACCACGAAGAAAGAAATTGTATTCGTCCATGTTGACTTTACCTGAAGCTTCAAGTATTTTGGCACACATTTGAAATGAAAAAAGCAACTTGTGTTTTTCAAACAAACCACGGCATGTATACCTGGAATAAAAAAACATGCATCGTAGCGAGGGGACCCAATTTACAGTTAACTCAAATATATCCTTAAACTTCTTGATAACTCGAACTTTTTGCGTTGTTTCTTAGTTCTTTAGACAAAAAACACACTCTGAAAAAACTTGAATATCTCAGTAAGGTGAACAATTTTGTCGGACCCTTGAAAGACAATTTTTTCTTCATAACTTGAACTTTCTTAAATTACTTTGGAAAAATCCCTAAAATATCGCCTTTTTTAGCTCTTATGAGAATGAAATAACTTAGAGAACCTTTTGAACAATGATAGAATTAAGAATTTGACGCCAAGTTTATAACTAATTATTTTTCAATGACATAACACAGGAAATGAAATTAAAGATCCCTGAAACTTCTTATAGTCTCTCTTGTCATTATATTGCTTTTACATAGGGTAAGCTATTGTTTTCTCTTTATCTCCAACAAATCCTTTGGTCCCTTACATGTACAAAATAGAGAGAGTCAACTGTATATGTGGTAAAATGTTTTTGACATTGTCTAACTTCCGTATCTCCGATAGTAACACGTACGAAAACAAAGATTTTTCACGACATACCACTCCATGTATTCAGCCACCACTATTGTTCTACACCTGAAGTACATTCACATCCTAAAAACACTAAAAAAACAATACACGTACCTATATACAGCATATGTGTGAAACTCATTTAAGTTCTGTATCCTCTCTTCAAGTTTTTGACTTCGTTTACTCTTTTCAATCGAGTTATTAAACAGTTCAATATACGCATCCAGTGAGAATTGGTACATCGGATCGATACGACCCAAGTCGTTTAGCACAAAGAAGAGAATCGAGGCACGCTGTGCGCATGCTCTGTAACCCTAAAAAATCGCAAAAGTTTACATAAATACATAAAAACCAATCCAAACTAAAAATGGTTGAAAAGAAACAGTATGCAGAGTTAGGTACAAACCCACAACTCCATACCCTGATGCTATATCAGCAAAAATCGAAAAAAGAAAAAAATTAAAGCACAGTATACACTGGCCACTAAAATGTAGAATTGACACTGAAAATAATCAGATTGCATTCAGCTCTCCAAGTATTGAGTTCAAACAGCCGGGGTTTTTTTGTTGGCAATGAAAACAACATAGTCATTATAGCGAAACAAACCTCGCGAGCAGTGTCGATCTTGATTTCTGTCTGTTCACTGGTTTGCAACTGTTCAGAGACCTCAGACGACGTGATTTTAGAAGTGTGGAGTGTGTTGACAAGCTGCTCATCGTCAAGTAATGACCCTTGTGCAGTGCTTAAAAGGCTGGAAGACAAAATCATGAAGGGTTACAGTAAGCTAAAAGTTAGTACATCTAGGAACCAAGAAAAAGTTAATATTTTTAATTAATACTCAGTTCTACCGTAAAATTTCGTCTTCCAACTCTTCCAGTTTCTTTTTTCCAGAAGCTATGTTAATTACTAGAGAATCCTTCTGTTCTTCCAACTCCGGTCGCTCCTTTCTCACAACAATTCCAAGTAGTTGCGCCTCAAGACCTAAACATACCCCGAATCATGGAAAAAAGGTAAATGTACAAAAAAAAATCAATGCACGAACAAAAAAATAAAACAAACAAACAAACAAACAAACAAACAAGTAAATAGGGAACGAAATAAACAGAGAGGTAAACAAGTGAAGAAATAAACAAAAGAAAAGGAAGCGAAACTAACCTTGCTCTTTGACAGCAAAATTGACTATGGTTGTTTTGGTTGAAATTTCAGGTGTATAATGTGGATTACTTAGTTTTGTGCAAATATAAAACTTGAAGTCAGGATTATACTCTACTTCCTTATCACCCAACTTCATTAACAGTCTCCCACCTAAACATATCAAAAAGTCAACATCGACAGTCGTTCAATAAAAACGCCACAAAAGCCTTTGCTTTAACTTAAAAAATTACTATTTTACTAAGCATAAGTAGAAAAACTGTTTTTTGATATAAAGTTTTAAGTTCACATAACCACTGTGGTGTCTATTGGATGTACGAGAAGTGAAAAGTACCATTATGTTCTCTCTAGATATCTGCTAACAAAAATGTTGCATACCCTGTTTAACGATAGATTTGTTTAGTACAGGCGCAAGAGAAGGGTCAAGCTCTTCAAACACATTTTGCAACAACACCGGCGAACCAAATTGAATAGCATTCTCGAGCGTTCTCAAGTAATCAGCTTGTTGCAAATCAATAACTTTCAACCCTCGCTTTCCCTCCATGTTCTTTATCCATTTCAGAGCTTGTCCTTGAGGATCGATCATCAGCGGCCATCTATTTCCACGCTGGACAATGCAACCATTCTCCGTCGAAAACGAATCTGAAGGCAAACCTTGAATGTTCCATTCACGCACATGTGTTGGTCTTGCCATGAAGTTAGCAAACGAGAACTCGGGGTTACAAGAGACTTTTAACTTTCGCACTTCAACCAACCATGTGCTTTGGACCAAGCTTTCACGATAACTTGATAAAAATGGCCCCACGTACGATAGGAAGGCAGACGCAATCAAACAATCGCCGACAAGATAGCCAATATTTTCTTCAAGAACCTACATGAACAAACGAAACAGCCTCAAAAAGAAGATAGCCTCCTACACACACGATTTTTATACACACGGTTTTAATACACGCGGTTTTAAAACACACGGTTATAATACACATGGTTGTAATAGACACGGTTTTAATACACACGGTCTTATTATACACGGTTTTAATACACACGGTCTTATTATACACGGTTTTAATACACACGGTTTTAATACACACGATTTTTAATACACACGGTTTTAATACACACGGTTTTAATACACACGGTTTTAATACACACGGTTTTAATACACAAGGTTTTAATACACACGGTTTTAATACACACGGTTTTAATACACACGGTTATAACATCATGCAAATTTGTTACATTATCTATTACTTACCGCCACACTAGCTTCCCATCTTTCTCTTTCACCTCCTAATCCAGACACAAGCTTACCAGCCCGTTCTAACTTCAATTCAAGCTGTCTAGCCTTATTACCAAGCTCTTCTTTTTGCGCTAACTTTTCGTCGTAATTCTTCTTTAACGCTTCAATCTTGTCTGTAACTTCTTTCAACTTCGCTTTCGCTTCTGAGAGAGACTGTTGCTTTTCCTCCAGTTGTGCTGTAGCATTGGCAAGTCTGATCTTCTTTGGTTCAACAACACGATATATGCGACCGTACACTTCCATAGCTCGTACCCACATGCACAGCGACTTAGCAGCAGCAGAGACACGACCGACTATGTCAGGTTGAAAATCAGGTTGAGCGCAGTAGCTTCCTATCTTCTTCAATACACGATCACTCATGTTGTCTTTATCGTAATTGACAAGTTTTTGAATAAAGTTTGATTCACCTGGAAACAAATAGCTCTTTTTGCAACATTCCACACAGTTTTACATTCTTTTAACCGAATATTACCATTCACAACGTGTAAGCATGCAAAAGGAACGCTTTTTAAACCTTACAACATGTGGCTCGTTGATATTGAAAGAATGGAAACTAATTAACTGAAGTAACAATTTTCGTCACGATTGCAAAACTAAATCCTGACACACATAACACTGAATGCACAACACAAAACAAACCTAGCTGTCGCTTCGCTTCTGCCCACGTGGGCTCATGACCCCTCAGTATCATAACAGCCTCCATGACTCTTTCAACAAGTGGTGGCGGTTTCGCATAAGATTTAATTTCTGTCATATCTTTCTTATTTAAAGATTCTAAAGCCTTGATAGCTTCTTGCAAGGCTGGTAACGCTTCGTCTAGCTCTAGTTGTGCAGTTTCTGCGATGGAACGACACTTTACCTCTTCCTCTTGGATTTTCTCACTGCGTGTAGCAACGGACTACAAGAAAAAGAATCAGTTGAAAACGATCTCTCAAAAAAAAAGACGTGAGGGAAGAATTTGTAGCAGAATAGGCTGTTACAAAAATCCGCTAAATATAAATTTCAGCCCAAATTAATTTTTAACCCTATCTGCCGAATTTCTTAAAATCAGTAAATATTGACGTGTTGCTACATAAAAATATAATCAAAATGGTTCTACCAACGGACCAAAAAAATTAAATGAAAACATTTTTGTTGCTCAAAGGACAGTTTTCGGCGGCAAAGTAACGGCTTTTCTTCCCACCAAACTCATGTTAATCGACCTACATATAATAATAAAATCATGAAAATCAACTGGATAGTTTTATAACCTTTTGTTGCTCGTCCGCTTCACGTTTTTGTTGGACGATCACCACGAGAAATTCTTCACATTGCTTCTGGAACTGTGCTACCTGTACTTTCGCTTCTTCTAACTCGACAGACATCACTTCCACCTAAACAGAACATTCATATGTTACTAGTATACATTTAAAACATTCATTGCAGATGCAAGCATTTCTTTCCTTGAATCGTGTAATCAATAGTCTGCTGTATTCGATACTGGTACTGTTGTCTGTATTCAAGAAATTGAGATCTGAAAAATATACCTTCTGTCTTGTGTCATCAATTTTTTCTAGACCATTTTTCAACTTGTTAGCTGCATCGCCCAGTTCTTTGTGTTTTTCATTCATCAAGCTAAAAACATTACGTGAACAAGCTCAATGATGGTACTCTGTATTACAAAATATTAATAACAGAAACATGGGCGTTGCCTTACCTTTTGTATCCAGTTACAAGTTCCAGGTAGTTGGTGGGTGTAACATAATTATGTCGTTTCATTTCAAACAACATCTTTTTAGAAATATCGCTCACAGATTGATGTATGGTTGCAAACACTTTGGATACGTTTGATTTTACCTAGATATGATTTTTTTACAACCGTGATTATTTAAATGTATCAAGATAGATAGCTGTCATAAGTGAAAACAAAAACCCAGGGTAGAACATTAAAAAGCAAAGCTTATTACAAATAAAAGAAAAATATAACATCTCATTTGATCTACCTCATCTCCACCAAGATTCATGTCGTCAAGGTAACGTTCAGCCACTTCCAGCAAAGCATCATGGGGCCATTCACTGAACCAATCAATCGTAGTGCAGTTCACAAACGCAGGATATTGTCTTATACGGTTTCTAAACAAGATCAAAAGTTTGAGAGTAAAACGAAAAAAAAAGAACCTTACATATCAACAAAATAGAGATTTCGTAACCAACACGTTATTACTCTCAAAACCCTTCTCTAACCATTAATTTGTTTTTGGTTATACAGTTGAACCCTCTTTATAGCGGAAGCTTAATAGCAGACAAAGCTAAATATAAGTTTTATGTCTTTTTTACTTTTTTGACGGAAAGCTAACATATTTACAATAAATAGTCTTTTTCTATCAAATTCAGCTACTTGGCACAATTTGCAGTCTATTTCATTTCACCCTGATATCCCAGAGCAGGTTTTTGAAGCGATATAAGTTAATTTAGAAACAACCTATATGAAGCGAACACTTTCTTGAAGTGCTAATGGTGTTTGCTATAGAGAGGTTTCACTGTATTAAGATTCAGAGGGGTTAGAAGTTCTAAGGACATGAGTATTCTTACCTGAATGGATCACCGACAGGACTCATGCACAAAGTAACATGCAAGTTTGCACGAACACGATCAATAAAATATTTGAACATATTTTCAGGTGTTTCAATGATGCCATCTTTACGAGCATCATCACTGAGAGCAGCGCGTACCTACAACACGAAACGTACATCCACTGAAATGACAATAACTTTTGACATCTTCCAACAATACAAACGAAATTGTTGCATACGCGATTATCGTATCGCCTGACCCTTTCGATGTTAAAAACTTGATACACGATTTATTTCTAAGAATTAATTTTATAGTTTGATGGGTTATTTTTTTAAGAATACTGGAAAAATTAATACTGTAAAGAATTCATTGGTAAAAGCTAACTGCGTCTGCAATCATTCCACTGCACGTACAACTTCGATCGAGCCTAAATAACTTGACAACCAATAGTACTCTCCTTCCTGGGTAACTAGGACACACCTGGAACTAAAATTTCCTCAAAGCAGAAAGGATCAATCAGCTTCAGAACCTATCGGTTTATGACGTCATCGAAAATTTTTAAATTTAATCTACATAAAGGGACCCTAACACGAAAAAAGATTTCTAATGTTACAGAAGATAAAAAAATGCAAAGGTCTTGGTAAGCAACTTTCTATCCTCTAAAACATAATAAAAAATCATTTTTCTGGTTTGAATCCCTTTAACTAATTATCAAAAAGAAATGACCCTATACATTAATGGTTCTAGGCTCAAGAGGTAATGGTG
This sequence comes from Hydractinia echinata, assembly GCA_030067915.1. Lineage (NCBI taxonomy): Eukaryota > Metazoa > Cnidaria > Hydrozoa > Anthoathecata > Hydractiniidae > Hydractinia > Hydractinia echinata. The sequence continues at coordinate 294,422 of JASGCC010000064.1, forward strand.
AAATCAATTTCAGCTTTTTTATATAGAAGGTTATGTTTGCCAATACAATCTTTTGTGAGAAATTATTTGCAGTTAACTTCAAGAAAAGTAGAGATTCAATCCTACCTCTTCGAATTCTTCAGGTTTATACAAGTTTGGTACTTCACCACTGCTTAATATGTTGTTGATATCTTCAAGAAATGCTTCTTGCAACACTTGTGTATCAGTGAAAATAAATACCGTTGGTTTATTTTCCACACCGGTTTGGTAATACAATTTTCGAAGATCTAAAGACGAAAATGCCATGAAGGATGTTACCTAAATCGTATTGACTTGCAGTATAAAGTTTGTATAACCACGCCTAAATAAACGCCCATGCAGAAATAAACGCCCATGCAGAAATAAAAGTCCATAATGAAATAAAAGTCCATAATGAAATAAACGCCCATACTAAAATAAACGCCCATGCAAAAATAAAAGTCCATGTTAAAATAAACGACCATACTGAAATTAGCGCCCATGCTGAAATAAACGCCCCACGTCTTTTGTGACATTGTGTCACGTAATATTCGCTTTAAAGAAAGTACTTAATGAATAGAAGCTTAGTTAAAAGCTAAGTCTTACTTAAGGTCCAAAATGTTGACTAAAGCTTCTATTTGAGTAAAAAAGCTATAAAGCAATAATCACCTTCATGAAATTCTATTCTTCTGTAATGTTTAGTAACTTCAATCATAAATACTTTGTATTCCAAAACATATGAAGCAAGCCTTGCTAAACTTTGACGACCACTGCCCCCAATACCAATGAGCAACATGTTGCCACGCGGTTGGCCAATCACACGAATAATTCTTGACACTGTAGAACACAATACAAACTTCATTGAAGGCAATTTAAAGATTTAACGTCTAAAAAAGAAAGTGGAAAACTTACCATGTTCTATAGCATCTCTAAACAAAACTAAATCCATTGAAATCACTCCAGGTTCCATATTGTAATCTTCCAAACGTTCTTCCATTAAATTTTTTAACTGTTTAAAATCAGTGATATCTTCGTATACGCCATTCTCTTTCATAAAGTCACCTGTGAGATGAATATCGACAAAATTTTCTATTTTATCCTTTTACAAACAGACTTTGATAACATTTTAATGCCTGGCTTTTTTTAGATTTATTTACCCAGAATAACCTCTTCACTTCCTACTGTGTTACCCAGAATAGCCTCTTCAGTTCCTACTTCCTAGAGTATTAAAAATTTCCATTTGGCGAAAGCCGTACAAGCACAGCAATAGCTGAATTACACAATTATTTAAGATATCAATCCTGCTCTTTGAACACTAAGCTGAAAGGATTGATTCACACTTTTATAGTTTTTGGCATGACTCGGCCGGGGCTTGAACCCAAGACTTTCCTAACTGGAATCGAACACTCTACCATAAGGCTATCAGTTCATAATCCCAATATTTCGGGTAATGTTCTTTTACTTGTATTACTAGTTTAAAAACAGAACGTACCGAATATTGGCGGCACTTTATTAGGACACAGATTATGATAAGAAAAGTCTAACATTGATCCAAGTTTATCACTCAACAATGTCACAAACGATTCTCTGTCCTCATCATCCACCAAGCGATCAGCAAAAACTCTAAAGCAGAAAGTCTAAACATGTCAAAACACGGAACATCAATGATTTCCTAAGCTGTTTTGCTAAATTAACATTATACTAACCGACATAAAAAGAAAACATGGTATATAAAATAATAGTGATAAATGAAAATACTACCTGAAGCATTCATGCACCCACAATCTCGCCATACTGTTCTTCGTATCATGGTAATCTTTGTTGCTACGAAGAAGACCTTGGAACACCTATGAAATGACAATATTTTATTCAGAATCATTTAAATTATTGTATAGCTGCTAGTGTTCAGAAACAGTTCCAGCGGTACATACTTTTCAAAAGCAAATAAGTTCTGAGTCCAACCTTAATATGCTTATTATTTCTTCTCATTTTAACTTAATTTCATGCTTACGGCATGGTTATTATTCGTTGATCTTTATTTTTTTATATTTTACTTCATTTTCATTTATTCTTTTTTTTTTACTTTGAAATGTTCACTTTTTATGTCAGCCCATCTGCTACTATAACACTCACTTTCTACATACACATTTTAACAGGTTTCATTTTATTGTTTTTGACATTGTCAACATACCGGAAGAATTTGTGTTTAAAAAGACATACATTAAGAACTAAAATTTTCGGCGGAAAAACTTTCGGACACAATTTTAATTTCAGTGGGAAAATGTTCAAACAAGATTTATAAAGTCAAAAAATGTATGGGGAAATCTTTTAAACGAATTTTAACCAAATTTCAGAAGTCATGATTACGGGAAATGACACGAAAAGAAGGCTAGAAGCATTTATAGTGTACATATATTCAATCAAGATCTAAAAAAGGGTCTCCAGGATCCGACTTTATAGATAGAGCCTCAGCCAAATGTGAAAATGACGAAAGTTCAAAAACTGCAGTTTTTATTGATTTTTTGATTACCCTATATATCATTTCTATGCACTGGTCCTTTTTTAAAAAAATTAGAAAAACCAAACATCTTCGGACAAAATAACTTTTGGCAGACGGAAAAATTTTTTGACCAAAAAAATCCGAAAGTTTTTCTGTCCGAAGATTTTCGTTCCTAATGTAAATTTTGTTTACTTACTAATTGTTTCTTACAGTTTTGCTCGATAAAAAAAATATCAATTTTGATTTCGTACAGCCACAAAATATGCTTATCCTATGCTTCAATGTTAAGGAATCTCAGCCTAGATATGCTTCATAAACTTCATGCTTATAAAAAAAGTTGTATACACACATTTACATGTTGACAACATACCTTGGATATATCACGAAGGTTAAAAAGATAATGAATTTTCGTTGGAGTGGGTAACATTGTTTGTACAATGGAGTTGTAAATATCAATTGTTGCCTAAATTGCAAAAAAATTATAATGGTAAAAAAATAGAAAACAACATGAACCATACAGCGAAGACTTCACATGCAATGCTCCGTTAATAGGTGTCTTGGTTGGTATTTCAAATTTATCAATAGGATGGGTATTCTTTGGATGTTACACTTTTGGAGTGTTCCATGAGACTTCACTTTCGTATTTTTTATTTTTTTTTAAATTTCTTCCTAAATCCTTTTTACAGCCATTAATACTTCTATGGTGATGTCAAGGGTATAGTTTTTGTGGAGATTTTCTGTACTCGTTCTGCATAAAAACCATATTTAACTGATTAAATTAGTCAAAACGTTTATATGTTAATTTTGATTTTAATTCCATAACCTGTGTAATGATATCTCCAGTCGCTTTTACTTCTTCTTCGAATTCTTGTAATTTCTGGTTGATCATTGTTCCAAAGATTCTTTTAATTTGACTTTCCTAACATGAAGAAAAAAGATGGGAGTAACGATGCTACGTGTTATGTAAAGATTATGCACCAATAAAAACAAAAAAATCCACGACACGATTTAAATATTATCAACCTGTGGAAATGTCATATTGATAAGGTTAAAACGACTTTGTAAACGTTCGGAAATAACATTTCTTCCTCCACCTGGTGGTCCCATTGATGCAACTAATAACATATCCTGTGAATAACAAGAAAATGACGTAACCATCACATTATTTCATCCAGAGCTTTAAGAGATAACAGGGCCGTAGCAGCCTAGGGGCCAAGGTTAATATAGGAGGGGGGATATAATTATTTTATCTAACAGGTTCTGCAACTTAAAGCAAGGAGACCAGAAGTGGTAATAACCACTCATAATCATAATATAATATTATAGAAATAAAATACTTGAATTAACACCAGGCCTTGAATAATTGTGTGGTGCTAATTCTGCAGGTATATGTTTTACATCAATAATTTGAGGCTAGGATATATTCAAGTCTTACTTACATCATGCAACTGCAACCAAGTTGATGAACAATACCTTGATAGATTAACTTACTTTCACATATTTACTAGTTTGTTTTTGCCTGTCATACCAAAACCCATAATCAATCCACTGCCTTATCAATTCCAGAGGAGGTTGGGAACCAAATTCATCTTTAGATGGCATGTTTAAATCATCCATAAATGTTATCATTTGTTTTCCACCAGCTGGTACATAAACTCCTATAATAATATGAGGAAACCATAATGTAGTTAAAAAAACTGCACCAGATTTTTTGATTTTACTGAATTCCTGATCTGTTTACACAATTCGTTTTGTGTTTTTTGTTGTTTAACATCATAAACCCCTAATGAAAAATGACTATACTTTAAAGGACGTTTTACGTCTCGCTATCGTAATCACACAAGCATGATTTCAAAAACAACCAACCTTTTGTTCTCTTCTCAACCTTGCTTTCTATGATTTCCTGAACATTGTTTGAAGAGGTCTAAAAGAAAAAAAGGTCCTTACATGAATATCCTTTTAAAACAGGAGCAGGTCCTGATGTAACAAGTTCAAAGTTAATTCAGTTATGGCGAGTACATGGGTGTGGCCATAAGAATGTTAATTGGTTCTGCATAGCACTCAGTGTAAGAATAGAAATAAAAATCCCAGTTCAATGAATCCAATTTAATTGTAGTTTCTCAAGCAACCTTGGCTCAGCAGTTGCGTTTGCAAAGCTTCCTTTATCGAATTGAGACTGTAAAGTTCCCCTCTTTAAAGTGAATATCCGCATTGGCAACAATTCAAACATGAACTAAACGGATTATTCCCGGATACAATCATAAGCTATGAAAGTTAATTCATCATACAAAAAAAAAATACCTGGGCTGACATATTTATTGTCAATACACTCCATATCTTTGGATCTAAACTTTCTAGAACTTTCTGAGCAACAGATGTTTTGCCAGTACCAACAGGACCAGTTAACAGTACAGGACGCTTCGCATTTATTAACACATCCAGTAAGAAATTATATCTGACAGAATCAACTGTTGGAACCATGATCTTATAAAATGGTATTCTAAAATAACACATCCAGTAAATACTAACCGCTATGTCGAGCCCTATACAGTTTCAGGATTATTACCAACCGGGAATATCTTAATCGTTTAGAAAGGAATGATATGAGAATGTTAGGTGGATGTGTAACACCAATTTAAGAGTAAGAAAGATTTTAAATGAGCTAAGAAACAGGCTAAGTATTCGTAGCATTAGTGATTTCATCCAGATAAAAAGATCAAGGTGGTTGGGACATTTGGAAAGAATGGACGAGGATAAATGGGTAAGGAAGTGTAGAGACTTGAGAGTTCTTGGGGCAAAGCCCAAAGGTAGACTGAGAAAAGCCTTGGCATGAAAACTGATGTTATGTCGAGAATGATGATGATGATTGTTCAGCAGACAAAAAAGAGTTACAAGGTCCTTAGATTTTTTAAGCTTCTACTTACGATGGTGAATATCGCCAACCACTTCGCAATTTATCTTCCCATGATGACCAGGACTTTTGTTTTACATCAACATAATACTCGTATACCGTGTCCTATTCAACAAAAGATTTATTAATGTGAAACTTATAGGATAGTTTCCATTGTATTGTACGTAATATTTTACAATTAGGTAGGAACTGATGTACAATTCTGTACAATTACATATAAGAAGGGTATAAAAAGTTCACACGTTTTATTTCGATAATGCTTAATGCGCAAGAAAACAAAAGAGGTATTCTTTTGTAATTGATTCAACAAGAACCTGTTATTGGACTAAAGAAAAATCGAGCTTTAAAGCCACAATATATTGTACGTCGTGGTTACATCTGTACAAAATGGTAAAACCACCAAAATCTAATTACAAAACAAATGAAATTCCAGTAATAATTTTTGCTTTTTTTTGCAATATTTATTAATTAGCTGCAATGTATTGATGTAATTTGAAACGGCCTTAAATTTATGGAAAAACCAGTTACATTGCTAGGAGGGGGATTAATATTAATTGAATGTGTTCACATGATAACGTATAAATATTTACCTTAGCTGGAAATTGACCTTCTAACTCTCGAAGACAATTGTCAAGTTTTTTTCTACTTTCTTCATCAACAGAGGCACACACTGACCAAATAAGACAAAACAAAAACCAGTATTCAATCATTTTTGCATAATTATCCTCATCTGAACTGATCACCTATGAAATAAAATTATCATTATATTTCATAAATTCATTCATTTGTTGAACAGACACAAATTATATCAAATTAATCATAGTACTATTATTTTCTTCTGGGCAGATTATACCGAAATTGTGGTAAAAGAAGGAACGAAGTTTTAACGAACAAAGTTAAAACGTAGATGATGATAAATGCATTACCTACAAAGAACTAAACATCACCCAATACACAAAAGACAGAATGAACAACTATACATACCCCATTCTCGTTCGTTAGCAATGCATTCAAAAGAACACATAATGATTCGATGCAATTTAATTCTGATGTAGTAACAAGTTCAGTGCAATTCATTCTTTTGAAGTCCAAAACCTTTTGTACATACTTATCAAACATTCGTAACAAATGTTCTTCTGACGCCTGCAGATAAATAGTAGAAAAATTAATAAAAAAGAAAAGATAGATTCTGAAAGCTTGAGTCAAACTAATTTTATTGGAAAACATTACATCGAAAGTGAGAGTCAAGCTTTTGATCACAAACAGAATACTTAGCATCTTAGCACTGGTGCACAACATAAAATCATCTGGGTGCACGAATAGAAAGTGTTGTACAAGGTTGACAAATTTCGTTGTTTTGCACTACTTCGTGTGTAAATACACAAGTTACCTCAAAATGGAGAACTGAGTTACCTTGTCTTTTCTTTTTTCCAACCAGGAATTCACAAAAGGTCTCCAACCAATATCATCATAATCAGTGTACACCATACCACATCGACTGACTGTTGCTGGTGATGCCACAGAAAGATTTTCACATTCGAACAGCAAGGACACCTTTAAAAAAAATGCTTTTTAGAAATATAAGATGACAGCCATAAAATGTCAACACAGTATTAGGCAATTTCCATTGTTCCTTATAATAAAAGTCTTATGACAACAATTTTTTAAATGAAAAATGTATAGTGTTGACGTGCAATGGCATTTTATAATTGACACTGAGTAGGAGATTCCAATACATAAAGCAGTTTGCTAAGCTGTTGCACAACTAAAATTCAAACATGCAATCATCACCTGTTCAGGCATGGAGATACGTTCTCCATTAATCAAAGTCAAAATTTTATTATCATCCATAACAGAATTCATTGATTCAATCCACAATGTGTCAACAGGTCCATCAAATACAATCCATTTCTCTTCAGCTTTTTCATCTGAATGAAAAAGACATAAAAGTGTTTGCACCAATTTTTGGAATTGATATGTAATGCATTGTAAAAAGACATTAAATAACTACAATCTCTACGATTTAATATATTTCCATTTCTTACGAAAGTTTTATTCACTATATCATAATTTTTTATTTGCCTACAAAAGTTCTGACTAACTTATTCAAACTCCTCGCAATAGGATAGTACATCCTGAAAAATCGCTAGATGACAACTAGGTGAGACATGAAAAACATCAGCAAAACGAGGCAACAACTACATTGTAATTATTAGGTCACATATATTTAATTCTTAATTTAGACATAATAATACCTGTCATTGCAGATCTGATAAATATCCCAATGACTTACCAGAACAAGTGAGCCTCATTACCGATGACAAAACACCATCTGACCATTCATTGGTTGACAAATCAAACTCTCCATACAATTCTCCCAAAGAGATAGACTTCGGATTAATGGGAAACTCCTAGAATATTTACACAGATAACTATATAACCTCATCAGGTTCATTTGTAATCAAAAATTTTAACTATCGATGCGCGCTTCTTCCAAAATGTTAACTAAATTTTCGGACAGAGTGGGATTCGAACCCACGAACAAACGTCTCGGTTTCCAGTGACAGCTTTTCTAGGGCTGACGTCTTAGACTGCTCGGCCATCCGTCCATGGGACGAACCAACACCCCGGCCTAGATTTAGCTCACTGATCAATTTTTGTTGACCATTTGGTTAACATTTCGGAAGAAGCACGTATCGATAGTCAGCAGAAGTTCCACTCCGACCTTCAACACTTTATCAAAAAGTTTTAAGTTAGGAAATAAATTGTCTACATCAACTCCACAAGTGAAAAAAAATGTGTTACGAAACCTTACTTTGACTGTATTAAAACCTGGTTCATCATTTTTCTTCATTGTTGATAGTGTTGCTTGTAACGTCTTCCACGCAACACTTTTGCCTGCTCCAGTCTTACCAACAATCATGGTAGAATGTCTGAAAGAAATTTAAGTACAATCAAAGTAGAATATAAACGAAAAAACCAGCAATGATCAACAATGTTACCTAACGGAAATTTAAACATTCTATCCTAATGGTTAGTTCTTCCACTCCCGACTGTTAAGACTAAAGAGGTGTTAATTTTTATGCTCTTTACGCAAGTCAGTTGGATGATTACAAATATTCTGATAAGACTAGTGATTCTGCTGATAACTTTGTGGCTGAGTTATAATCAAACACTATAATACGTACTGTATCTATTTTTTATCAAAAATAAAGAAGCTAACGATGTAATGTAATGACTTACATGTAAATGCATACACAAAAATCAAAATACAAGTTGAACATATTCATACCTGGAATTCTTTGTTTCGTACAATTGGATAATTTTTTGAATAGTAACAGGATGACATTGATAACCATTTTCTTTTAACTCGTTTTCAATCACCTTTTTTAACTAACATCAAAAACATAACTAACATCAAAAACATAAAATTTAAAAAAGATACTTAAAAGTGAATAATATGCATTTGTATTACTGTATTCCCTTTGTTATACGTCACTTACAACCTTTGAGTGATACGTTTATCAGATCTGTAAGTAAAAAGTTTACCAGCATGTCAAACTTTTATAAAACAAGCATTTATTTACCTTTCCGTAATCGTTGATAGGTGTATCGACTCCAGGAAAAAGGTCTGACATAATACCATTAAAAAGTAGCAAATCTTGAGATGTCAACTTTGCAACGTTCATATCCTTCATAGACAACAATAGCACCTAAAACGGAAAGTGTAAACAATAGGAAGCAAAAAGAATAGATATGCAGGGTAGATATGCAGGGTAGAGATGCAGATAATTAAAAAAATCTGCTCTATGGTAATCCTAAAGTTTTCATGACCCAATGAGCATATTTTTATTGATAGGGAATAAAACAGTTCGAGTTTGAAGCAAAATTATTTTTTTCGTTTTGTAACCTGCATTTAAACGCTCAGAGGGGGGATGCTTTGTTAAACAAAAATATGTAAAAAAGAAAAGGGACGTGAAAATTTGGTAATTTGCAATAAGCCCTATGATATTCAAATAATAACAATATATAATTTACCTCCTCATCAGAAAAGGTGGGATTTGATCTTTTCTTTTTACCAGCGTATCGTAACAATGAAGTTAAACCTCGCAACCCAAAGTCATAGTGGTCTTGTTTTGAAAGCTGTTGAACTGCTAATGAGTACAACGTATGCACCTTTTTTGCTAGAATCTAAAAAAGCAAAACTGAACATAAGTATACCCAATAACACTACAAATTTAATAAATTTAAGGGGAAGAGATAAAAAAAAGTACTAATGAAACAAAAGGAAGGTAAATATTATATTACTTTCGTGTTGTTAAATCCTTCTGCAAATAAGATGATTTCAGCTATCATAGCAGAATCTGGAACGACCATTGATATTGGTCGGAACATACTTTTTAAGTTATCAGGAAGTTCAGTTCGACCAGCATAGCCTAAATAGGAGAAAGAATATCAAAAAGCAATAATGCATAAATGTGTCAATAATTCATGTATGGTAAACTGAATATAACAATGTCAATAAAATGCTGACGAAAAGTTAGGGACAAAATAGTAATACATCAGATATCTGGAGTTTTTATTTTCATGAAAAATAAATGCTACTTACCTGGATTCATGGTAATAAAAATTCCACAAGACCATACCAAATTGATTTCCCGTCCTTCAAATACAAATCTTTCACTTCCCACTGATAATGCTGTTAATATGGATAAAATCTGCTGGGCAACAACTGATAATACCTCTATGTTGATTCGATTGAATTCATCAAAACAACCCCACGCACCAGTCTAGATTAACAGAATTTCTTTTTCAAAACAAATAGCAGTAATCTTATATACAACTTTGAATTTGTTATATACATCAGGTTCTGAAATAAGGATTAATAGTAAATTCATCATTTTTTTTAAAATCACGAGTCCTTGTTAAATAACAGTTTGCAATTATTTTGTTTAGACACATTTAAACTTGTTCCATGGTCCTGTAATTACATAATCCTAGAGATTTACAAAAAGTTCAAGTTAATATGGTGTACATGTGCTTTAAATAATGAGGAAAAGATTTTTTGTATATTAAACTGTTTTGAAAACTACATATTAAACGATTCATTGTTTTCAAATTATCTATACTTTACATCAATTTCAAAAAAAACGACTCATGAATTGAAAATCAAAGTCTTAAAGTTAATTATGCCTGAAAACATAAAGTTTGACCATGACGATATTCTATATAGTATTGTTAACGCATAAAGAGCATACCTGTGCTAAACCGCTGTACATTCTTCCCATGGATTTGAAATCTAAGCCTTCTGAACAATTTACAACAATAACATAAGCACCAAGAGCTTTGCCTAAATCTTTAACTGTCTCAGTTTTTCCTGTACCAGCTGGTCCTTTAGGACTGCCACCACGATGGAGATGGAGTGCAGTAGTCAGTGTCATGTAACACCTAAAAAGTAAATTGTTGTGCATTTACATTTTACGCTTACTTTGATTTTTGCGAACCGCCTTCAAATCTCACTTTAAAATTAGGCAAATATTGAATGGCAAAGAATTCACTGAGATGCTTGCATATTATGGTCTACGATTTAAATAAGCATGTATAAAGTGAATTAATCAAAATATGTAAACAAAGGTTACCTGTCAGTGAGAGGTGTGATGACTAAACGACCCGAATTCCCCAAATATTCATAACCATACTGAAATTGTGTATTTGTTTGACGTACAACACAATCATCAACGTCCTTATCCCAATATAAACGTAGCTGCATCAACCAGTCAAAAGCATTTACATCAGAGCACCCAGATTTCACCATTTTTTCAATCACGTCACGTGCATGTACTTCTATAGTTACCAAAGCAACAAGCTTTAATCTTTGAATTTTTGTTAAGTTTCCACGGATGGCTTCAGAAAATTTACTTAACATAGATATTTGTTTCTTTCGTAATGTTTTAAGTGGTTTCTTGTCCTGTTTGTCTTTTGTTATTGACAAGGCTTTTGTGCAGTCAGATGTCCACTGGATTTGGCTAGCAGTAATAAGTAGCTAAAAGTGGAAATATTAGCAGTATTAAGCCGCAATAAAGAATACCATATTTTTCAGAATTAGTACTAAGGTATAAAATAGTGTCCTTCATGTGTGTTTTTCAATTTCATGTGGGCAAGGATCAGTTTGAAATCATTAAATCAGTATTATCATCTTTGATAGTTCGATAAAGAAGGTAAAGATAACACTTTCACTACACAACAAAACACATATCATCGATATGTTAATATATCTTTCTACAAAAATCTTACTTGTCCTGCCCAATCCTTCACCCACTTTTCACGTTTCGTTCCAACTTTTTTTAACGCAGCTCGGGTGAGTTTTAACAATTCTTTTAAAGTCCACCTCATGCTTCTTTCGACATCACATAGCCATGCTTCCACAGGTCCATCCAACAGTACAGAGTGAGCAAACTCAACATATTCGCCATCAGTTGCATACATCCCAATTGCTTCTACTTTCTGTGTCAAGTTCATCTTGGATAGTTTTAAAGACTTTATGTTGTCAAAACATTTCTTCAGGTGAGGTTGGACCTACAAAAAAAACTTCATGCTTATAAAACCTATATGTGCAACACAAAACCTGGTAAAGGATATTAAGATAGCAAAAATATGTGTGAGAATCACATATTTATTTTTTTTTTTTTTAAGGAGCAGTATCAGTACTTTTCCATATTCATGTAATCTTTGCATTCCCTCATGTTCTGACTACTTTTGTTACCTTTGGTTACCCGACATATAACCTGATACCTAATTTTGTTGTAAGAAGTATAACTTTTGTACTTACTGCTTCAGGATTTTTCGATTGTCCTAAAATCTCCAGTAAATCATCATTGGATAGGAAGTAAAATCTTGGAAAGATCTGCCTTTTTGTTTCAAGGTACATGTCCAATGATTTTTGAATCTCTTCCAGTTTTACATTCATTTTATTTAGAGTTTCCAACATTCCTGGATACTGGCTACCCCGCAATGCATTATTGTCCTTGTTTAACCGCTTCATAATAATCTTCCAGTTGTTGTTTACATCATCGAATTCTGCTGATTCACGTGGTAGCTGCTTTCGGATATCTTCACCAAGAAAAATGTTCTGAACAAGGCAAAATAAAGTAAAACTCTATATAGCTTCTCTCACCTTAACATACATCTTTAAATTATTTTATTGACTTAACAGTAGATGTCAAATGATAAAAGAAGGATTATATAGGAGCATAACTGAAAACAAACACATGTTTTCCAGTACATTGCTTAGAGACAACTAAATAAATAAATAAACAAAAACATTGATAAACAGCAAAGGGTACCTCCAAATACATCCACTGTCTTTGAACAGTTAAAATCATTTCTACTACTTCAATAATTAGCGACAATGTTCGTTCCCATTTGTCAACATCCTTTTCAAATGGCTTCACATACCGAGATCCTTTCATAGTGGACAGAGTAACCTAAATTCAACACAAATACATTTAAGCAAGTTATGAAGGAAGAAAACATAAATTTAATACTCGAAATGCTAAACTATTGTTACTTGATTATCTTCAAGCGTTTGAAAGATTTCATCCGTGCTTCGTAATCTAAAATGGCCCCTATCTTTGTATGGAGTTATATCCAATGCTAAAGAACTCCATACAGTTGCAATATCTTTCAACACTTGCTCAATTGATAATTCCTTGCTAGCAGCACCTGATATCGCACTAATTTGTTCAGCATATTGATCAAGACCTAAGTTGATAATTTGTTCCAATGTGAAGCTGTCACTTGCATGATCGAATGACTTTTGAATTTCAGATTTTATTTGTGTCCAGTGACGTTCTCGCATTGCACTGTTCTTTAAATCTTGAATGAGTGGCATGGTTCGTTTAAACTGGTCAATACGTGACTTTATTGCCTCGCTTATTTCCCAATTTTTGCCTTTTATTTCCCTATTTATCTTGTGACAGCGTTTTAATAACAACTGAGATGTGCTTTCCATTTCTGTTGTGACTAACGAAGAAAATTTCCCACATTTCCATTCCATCCATAGCCCCTCCCATTCCAATGTCAGCATCCAAATCTAAACACATCAAAACATGTTGTTACAATACCAAATAATGGCACCAAATAATAGGTCTTACAAATTAAAATCAGATAGAAAGCAGCGTTTGAATTAAGGACTTTCTTCTTGGTCATAGCAGTAAATTAAAAAGAAAAAAAGAAGAATTAAATTGCCATTTAAGAATAAGAATAGATAATGTAAGGATGTGGTGAAAACACGTCATAAATGTTCTGTAAATACCTGTTCTAATAAATTGATATCTTTTTCAACACTTTGCAAAGCTTTAGATTGTTGTTGTTCAATCTTGAAAATATTTAGACCTTTCCTAATTGTTGCTTCTTGTGCTTTTAGCGTTTCTACTTCCCGAGAGAATGCTTTCGTTGCAGCTAGTGCTTCATTAACAAATGTTTTAGCATTGACAGGTCCACGCAAAGCAAACTCATCTTCTAAGTTATTTACAGACTTTTTGAAATCTTCAGCAGATGCGAGAAGACCAGACCGAAACTTCTCCTTACTTTTCTTTAGCATAGAATCTGCATCAATCAAACACTGTTGAAATGCAATCCAAGATGGCCCTAACGTTTGCAGCTGTTCCTGAACCTATGATAAGAGACAAACAAATAAAACCAGAAAAACAAATAACAAGCAAATACAATAAAGTCTTAAACGAAAATACAAGAGAACCTGAAAAAAATGCTCTAAATTTTTAAGTTACGACAAATGATTTTGAAGCCAACCTCTTCAGATATTTCAACATCATATTTTTCAAGAATAACAAACTGTTCATGAAGAGGTGGTATTTTTGCCTCAGTGTTTGTTAGGTCGCCTTGTAAATTTTCCAACAGAGTAATACTTCTACTAAGATGCTCTAGATTCTCTGGAGGAGTTCGTAATAACTTAGAGTTCTTCTCCATGAACGTATGTAATTCAGTAAGTTTGGATGTAGCCATTTCTTTTAAAACTTTTGTAAAGCCAGTCTGCCATTCATTACAATGACTTAAAATTGAAAATTTAAGTGGTGATGAATCAAGCAAAACAAATTGGATGTTTACAATGGTTTCTTCTTTTTGAACATTGTTGGCAACTTCTGTGTATCTATAATTAAAAACAATTTAGCAGAATTCAGTAATAAAAAATACTTCTAGCAGCAACAGTTCATTTTTATGGCGTTAATATTTTTGAAAGAATTGTGTTTGGAATTCCATAAGATGCGTGCAACTGTATGCGCAACAACTCTCTTGGTGTGCGGTTCATTGCTTTTTAGTTGTTTTCCTCTTTCCTCTTTCCTCTTTCCTCTTTCTCATTTTATCTTCTGAAAAAGAGTTCTGCACATGGATCTCTTATACATGTGCAGAACTCTTTTGTATTTTCGATGATTTTATATCAAATATTTTACTTCAAGGTTTAAATATCTGTTGACATGCAGTTCTAGTAAGGTTTAACGTATCATTATTCAGTATGTTCTGTCTGCGTCTCATGCATAAATGACATTGTCAGAGGCCATAAATAAAAATGTGAGAGCCATAAATATTGATACATACCGAGCAATGTCTGCATCAAATGAGGCTACAGGAGGATTTAATCTTTGATATCTTCGTATAAATGCTTCTTTATCAAGTTCCCAAATTTCACGATAGCTATCCCAAGTAGTTAAGTATTTTATCAGTTGGCTTGCATTCTGTGAAACACCTGTACTAATACTCAGCTGAATTTTTTTGGTTTCTTCATCATTGTCAATCACCATGTAAATAGGCTTAAAACAGTAATAAAGTGGCTTTTTTATATTAAAATCAGACTACAAAAAATTTCAAAATAAACCAGAACACTTACCTGCTTTCGTGATCTATAATTTGTCAAAATATCAGACAACCTTTGAAATACAGCTAGATGATCTGTCAAATCCTTTGCAGCTGTATTTATAATACTTGCTAATTTATTTACAGAGGGTGAGAACTCAACCTGATTGGCCTCCAAAACAACTTTAATACGAAACAATGGGTTAGGTGTGTTTTTACCGTCACCATTTATAGCACGAGACAGCTCTTGAAGTGACCATTTTACATTTAATCGAAAGGCTTCTTCCACCATCTTGTCAATTTTCTCAGTATACTGGACCCAGTTATTTTGTATCTAGAAACACAAAAATTGAGTAAAATCTACTTTTTAGGCCATTCAAAAATTAATTATCTATTTGCTGCCAACTCGTAGTTTTGTTGCAGGCTCGGTGGTTTGTCAGGTGTTTCTTAACCTCAAAAGTATCATTCTACTGTGTTTTTTTGTCTCCAAATAATTTGGGTCCATAGTTAACTATTTATGGGTTGGAAGTTGCGGAAATACTGGAAAAATAAAAAAATGCTGAAAAAACCTGACCCAAATCTTTTTACGGTAAATAAGAAATTGCAAAGATCCTTCAGAAAATGTCAAACAAAAAATGTTTTAGGATGGCCATATTTTCCTCAATCATTTCTCACCTAGGTGATTATGCATGCAAATAAAAAGATGGACAAGTACCAATACCATATAGTATGCCATTTTTTTAATAACTTTACCTCAGTACTGTCATTTTTAAAAACTTCATAAATCTTCCTCATTGTATCTACAATATCTGAATGATTTTTTTCCAATCGAGCTTGAATAAAAGCTGCATGACTTCTATGATCTTCATCAAATTCCAAGTCATCAAAAACCTTTTTACTGTCAATTTTTACCAACATTTCCTCGCTTATAGAACGACAACTATTCATTATGCTGATATTAGCATGCTTGTATTCATCGACGATTTGTTGAACTTTGCCACTATTTACACGACAGTCATTGACATAAAATTCTGATACTCCTTTAGAAGCCCAACTTAACTTTGTTAATCCTGGATGAATTTTTCTATCAAGGAAACGAATTCTTTCTTTGAACAGTGCACGCTCTTCTGGTGACAAAACAGCTATAATCCTGTTGTAATCTCGAACAACAAGCAACACGTTTTCACGAAGCACACGTAGTTCTTCACGTTTTGAGTAAACATCAGCAGCATAATGAGGAATCTCAAACATTAAGCCTTCCCAGTAGCTAATTTCTTGAAATAATTTTAGTAGTGACCTAAATATTTGATGATGTACGTCAGACCCCTGTAAATTTTGAACTACTTAATATGAGTAACCCCACACCGCTATTATTATTCAGTCTTTCTTTCAACATTGGTAGTTGCAGAGATCGGTGTAATAAGCCCAATTTAAAATGAATTTTTGTTGTAAAAGAAATTTTGACAGGGAAATAAAATTTCAGATCTTAGATAAACAAAGGGACTATAGATATTTCCGAGGTTTCATTGTAAAAACAATTCTGGATTAAAAGGTACAGAGGAGGGGAGTTCTGAGGCACCCCAAAAAACCCTACTGAATTTGAAATCAGAAAATTTGGATTAAATATGTGTCAAACTTTTAAACAACATACTTGTCAAAATGCAGATCCAACATTCCAGAGTGTTGTTCACTACGACACATGAGTGCGATATCAAGCAATTTATTTGTATTTTTATCTACAGTAGTGGTCCATTCATTGAAAATCTTTCGAACATAATCATCAAGTGCTTGAGCTAGCTGCAAATATTGCTGTTTGATCTCCTCTCCTAAAAATTTAGCAAGAGAAAGGAAGCATTTGACTTTGTTTTAATGTTTTTTACAATTTAACAAAAACGAAGCATGCTTAAAAGTTTAAACTTACCTAACCCAACTTGAGGTAAAAAGCTTGCTCTATTTAAAACATTAAATGGTCGACTAATTCGTTTCTTTAATGAGCGAGCCCACACAGCTAACCCTGCGTATTTAGGTTGCAAGACAGGTAAGCAAGGATTTTGAGAATTAAACTCTTTCTTTACTGCGTTTAGTTCATCCAGGAAGATATGATAAATTTCAACTGTCTTTTTATCAATTGTTCTTCTAATGGATTCTCTTGAGGATAAATGAATAAAATTGTCCAAAACTTCGACACCCTCTTGCACAGTCTTGATCGTTTCAAATGCAGAATTCAATATATTCTGAACCATGACTTCAAGATCTTTTACACCAGACCGAAATCGATTGTAGTCATCATGCCAACTTGTAGCCTACAATTCATAGAAAAGCATTGAGTTCAAAAAAGCATCACACAGAAACAAATCCTGAAATATAACTTGATACAGTTTTGCAAAATATTTTCTTCTATTTTCTTCCAAAATGTGTTTGAAGAAATGAATAGAAAGATTGTTATTCATCAGAGGCATCTTATTGTAAATCACCAACCAATACAATAGTGACGCTTCTTTAAATGGAAAATTCTACAAAAATGGACAATAGACACTACTTTAACACATTTAGTGTAATTTGAATTAAAACATCCTAAGTTTCTTTCTGTGATTTAGTACTTAAAACAAGGCTTAACTTTAAACTTTTAATGAATTGTATGGTTTAATAGATTGTCCTAATAAAATTTTTAACCGTTTTGACTTACTTTGCCCACTAATCCGGCAATATTGGTCTGGAAAAAAAAATTCTCACATTTGAGGGTCGATTGTTCTCTATCTTTGTGCAAAAAAACAAAATAAACTTATAATCCAATTCTAAGAAAAGTTGGTAACAAACGAACGTACAGGCACAGGTCATTTTATAGGACCTCACCTGTACCAGGTAGGTCCAAAAACGATTCTGCTCACTTAGGAAAAAAGATAACTACTTTCAATGGAAAAGGGGTTCTCTACCGCTAACTGCACAAAACTAAGAACCTGTAAATTTTCGAACAAACTAGTTTAACATCCTAACACAAATGACAACAGTAACAAAGTTAAAACAATGTACATACATACATACCTTTACATCTAATATTGTGTGTTTTACATTCTTTAAAATTTGAAGGTTCTTCATGAAGGTTACTTCAACTTCTGTTAAACTTCTGGAAATTTCAGGACCTTTTAAACCAGGAAAGATGGGCTGGTTACTCTTTGAGTCAATTGATCTTTGAGTAAAATGAACCAAGCCCTCACATACCTTAAAAAGTTATATGCACATTCATATTCCTAAGCAGTTAGTCCTAATCAACCAGGTCAACTTCTATAATTCTACTAAAGATATAAATAAGTTAGTAAAAAAAGTTTACCTCCAATAGGTCCTTACAACGTTGGACAAATGCATCAACTTGCGCAAATATGCTTGTGTTGTCTAATAACCATTTTTCTTTTTCTCCAAACCTTAGATGCATTTTGCTTATCTTAATGCAACACAATAGAAATGAGTTATTTAATGAAAGTTGTGTGTATACATGTGTTAAAAGATATCTATTTGTACAGTCTATATTATGATGGAGGTGATGTCTATATAATTTAAAATACATATTTAAAATATTCAAACAATTCAAACAATTCAAATATTAAAAATAACAGAATAAAACACACGACAGTACCTGGTGGTAGGTTTCTTTCCAAGATACACAACACGCAATGCTGTCAGTCAGACCAGTAACACTATCTTTAACATTGCCATCAAAGATGTTTTCAAGTGAAATTTTAGTACTGCATTGTCTAATCACCTCATTGCTCACCTAAAATATAGCAAAACATAAAGTGAAAAATATTTTTGCCAGAGTAAAGTGTTAAGTGCACCTTTTTATTAACTGTACAGGGCTGCAAGAGTTAGGTGCTCATTTGTAAGGTTAAACTTATCGTACATCTAAATTTTATAAATGCAGATGAAACAACTCACTTAATAAGAGAGAACAAGTTACTCTTTCATGTGCTGTTGGTGTTTTTTTGTATTGATTGATATAACATAAAAAACTCAGACTTAAAACAGACACAAAGGAATCTTACTTTTCTTAATAGTCCTGTGATTCGTTCTCTTGACCGGTAATACTCAGAATTGACCCAAATAATGCGAATTAAGTTCAACAGCTGTGGTAACAACTGAGAAATTCGTGAAGGATTACTGTCAACAAGCTCTTCACACGGAGCTTTTAATATAGAGAGAAATTTCAAGTTACTTTGAGCTTGGTTAAAACCATCCTATAATGTAAAATTTCAGAAATACATTATAAAACTGAATTGAGCATCATCACAACAGTCTCAGTTAACACATGAAATTTTAACTGCGCAAAAGGTAGGCAAAAAAACGTATATGAGCAAATAAAGAAATTGTTAACCTGTGAAAGAATCCACAGAAATTCCCCAACAGCTATTAATAAATACCTGAATAAGTTTAGACAACTTTCTAAATGGTGTCACATAAGAAGACTTTGCATGCTCTAAAATTGCGTGTATATGCTTTACTCCTGCTTTATCTAATTGATCACTTATACCAGAAAGATCATCGCAACGACTTCTCCAAAACTCTATCTCTTCCAATGGTCCTGCATTCTCTGAAGTCTCATAAGCATCTTGACTGTTGAGAACTTCTTTAATTTGCCTTGTCCAATGAATCATAGAACCTGGAAGAAAAGTTATTTTAATAATCAAAAAGCAGTAAAATAAAACATGTGTAGAAATAAAAAAACACTTCAGTATAAGTATATCAGCA
Source organism: Hydractinia echinata (assembly GCA_030067915.1). Taxonomy (NCBI): domain Eukaryota; kingdom Metazoa; phylum Cnidaria; class Hydrozoa; order Anthoathecata; family Hydractiniidae; genus Hydractinia; species Hydractinia echinata. The sequence continues at coordinate 314,440 of JASGCC010000064.1, forward strand.
GCTTTTAAAATTTCTTTTTAAAAAAAAAACAGTTTTCCACCCTGCAGCCATGTGAATGATTCCTGCATAAAATTACAAACACGCCACAACTTACGCTACCCTTAAATCAAACTTTTGTAATTTATTTTAACCAATATAAAATAATATTTCTATGACAGTTTCATAATGAAACAAAAGAGATTTTTTACAGCTTTTCTACAGTTCTATAAAATTGGAAAAAAAAGTTATCCAAACCTACTGATTGATTTTTACATATCAATAGGTATTATAGTTTTGAAAGATTGAAAACATTCCAAATACTTTAATATGCATACTTTCTAATCTCTGCACATAATCTTTCCTCTTTGCTGCTTCTTCCACAGACAGATCTAAACCTTCATTAGGAACATACAGCACAGTTTTGCCTTGCATTTTATACCTTGCATCAGTAAGTGTGGCCATGAACTTGTGCACATGTGCAATAAAGTCGTTTTTTATACCTATATAGCTTAGTTAAAGGAAACTTATTTGTGTATTTACATTTGCTAATTAAACACACAAAAAATAGCTTGAAAGGATACTTTCTGGCCATGACTTATTGTGAAAAAACATTGGTCCATAAACGCCTGACATCACACGAAGCAAATTTTCACAATAATTGGCTCGAATTAGTTGAAATTGGACACATTTACTGAAATCAGCAGCTAATATCTTTTGTTCTTTCTTGCGAATCAAGCAAAATAATTGACTCACAAAATAGGGTGGTACCGTTCTGGAAACAATAAGATTTTTTTGCTGATCCAGAAAAAAGAGCAACAGTCTATTGTTATCGTCATTATCTTGAACAAACAACCTCAACACTTTTTCGTGATCCTCGTTCCACATAGATGGTTCAAGTCCTGTAATATGTACTTGTTCTTTAATAAGAACAACGCATTCCTAAAAGTAAACAAAATAATAAATTGAAATAACATTTTGAGCATTGATTGCATATGGCATTTAAATCCTATTTCATTTTACCAAAGGATTTAAAACAATTGCTATTTGTGACTTAAATATTAAGCTTTTTTATTGTCAATGATTTTTTTTGACCTATTACTGGAGTTTTTAAAGTTTTAGAGTCCAAAGAAAAACAAAAAGATAGACACAACCATAATACAAGGAAAATAAAAAACACTTTCCAACATGCAAACCATGTGTACTGACTAACTACCAAACAAGATAATTCAAAACCTTGGAGTTGGCTACTTATTTCTTGAAGTTCATTTAACATAAAAATATTCTGCATGCAAAGATTTGCAATGCATCTATGTTTTTTGTGTTATCTCAAAATAAATATCTAACTCTCACCATCAGATCACATTGTTATGCTCATATATCATCACACATTATCTTTGAGCTCCCACATGCAAAAACTTGGAAACTTTTTTATTTTTAAAACGTCTTAGCCAATTCTTAAGATTTTGACTTAGTATTTTTTCAAAAGTTAATTATGCTAATATAACATGACCTTGTCTATTTGCTATAAATCGTGAGCTGCACTTAATGGTTTACAAAGGTATGCTTATATATGATGTAAATGTAGGTATCTAGTCATTCTGTTTGATACTTTAAACATATTTACAGGAATATTATTCTTGGTTATGTTTATCGTTTATAGAATCTAATCTATGACAGTCTTTTAAATTTAGCAAAAAACACCTCAGCAAAATATTGTTAACACACATTAAAATTGCCTCAGCAGCTCTCGTCAAATAGTTTTTCTACTGAGTCATAACACAAGTTAAACAAAGGTCTTACCAGGAGAAAAAACGATGTCATGCAGTTGTTTGCATGCCTTGGAGACAAGTGGGAAATGTTTAAAATTAATATTATTTTGGCTATTACTTAGATATTATTAACAACGTTAAAATCTTTTTTCTCATTCGGAACCAGAGTTTATTGCTGAGGTGAACAAAATTTATACCATGGCATTTACCTCGGCACTTGTTGTGAGGGCTGTTATGATGTCATAATATTGCATAATTAGCAAAACCTTTAAGTTCTATATATAGAAAACCAATAAAATTTATTTGGAAAAAATAAAAAAGATTTCTAGGGAAACTTCCAAGTTATTTCGAGCTTAACTTTTTTTTCGCAGGAGGTCAGCTTTATTTAATCTTTTTTAATTCTCTTTTTCCTGGACAGGTAGAACTATGGACATAAATTTTGTACATAGCCCTTGAGAAAAAGTTTAAGTTATTAACATGTTACAATTAAATGCGTAAATAAGTATGCTGTGCATGTTGAATCTTAAGAAGTGCCACTTATTCAACAGGGTGTGTATCTAGTCATTGCAGCTGTAGTTTTTTCAAACATTGTGAAAACAAATAAAATAAACCCTTCAATCTTATCAAAAAAATAGTTAAAAAAAACTTGCATTCTCATTTTTTTCTTCCTCCGATATTTCACTGACTGGTGGAACTTCCTCCTTTTGTATGTCATGTTTTTCTTCTGTTATTTCTTCTTTATTTAAAACAGTTTCCTCCTCTTCTTTCTCTACTGTTTCCGCTTGCGTGATTTGTTCTAGCTCTTTTTTATTTCTTGATCTGCTGCTTGCAGTTCCTTTTAATCTACTACTGGGACTTCTTTTTGTTGTGGATTTGCTGCTAGGACTTGCTCTTGTTGTAGATTTGCTACTTGATGTCCTTTTTGCATTTGGTGCAGTTAAACGTGAGTTTGGTTTTTTTGAAGACATCTATATGTCTTTAATACTATTCTAAAAGAGGTAAATTTCTAAAATTAACAAAACATGTTATATTAAAAGTGATCTGGACATGATCAAAAATATGAGGCTTCATTGTGGACATTGAAAATTTGTGAAAAAAAATGATTTTGTCATAACTCACTCAATTTTTAGTTTAGTCTAATAAAAATTTCTCAGATGATGGGTACTATTGTACTTTACAAAACTGCGTTGGAAAGAAATTAAAAAATATTTTTCTTACAGAATTGTGATAAAAAATTAACATTGTTAAACTTTTATCATATTTGTGAAAATCTGGATCTTTTTAACTAAATATTTCACTAAATATTTTTAACTATCTATATGTCTTTAATACTATTCTAAAAGAGGTAAATTTCTAAAATTAACAAAACATGTTATATTAAAAGTGATCTGCAAAAATTAAGATTTTTTTTTTCTTCTGTTTTTTTGCCCACAAGTTTCATGTTGAACAAAATTGGCTGTTTTTTAAGCTCTTTGATTGTTTTAGGATGGTTTTAGAATAAAATATGGCATTGTTCAAGCTCAATAGGATTGCATTTTGATGGCTTTAGAACAAAATACAGCGTTGTTAGCTCCATATGGTCACTTACTAATGGTTTAAGAAAAATGGTGTATGGTGTAGTGGCGTTTTGATGTAGTGAAACAATTTATTGTTATTATTATTTTTGATTAAAGATGCGTGATATTCACTGCATCTCGTTCTAAAATGACAAGAAAAGGGTACTACTATGAAGCTTAAAAATCACAAATGGAGGGATACAGGGTGTACCCCTCCATTTATGAGCCTAGCCATGTAAATTATGCATCTATCTGTTTCTACTTGTTTTCTGGTGGTTTGTGCCGTTTTTGCTCATTTTTTGTTTTAGTATGATTCTCAAACTTATTTTTTTTCTTTTCTTGTACCTAGGTAGCTAAACAGGGGAAGCAACTGGCATTGCTAAAAATTGCTAATTTGACCTAAGAAATCAAGTTAAAAAAGCAACATACACTAAAATAATTAAATTCTACTCTTAAATAGAGAACACAATAATCTGGAAAAAACAATTCTTTTTTTTTGATTTCTGTTCCTTAAATAATGAAAATTAAGGTAAAGCAAATTTGCAATGTGGTCCCTTCATTTCCTGTATGCGTGTACAGAACTTTGCAAACATTTGCAACTCATATAATTCTCGAGTGTGTACATATCTAGTTAGCTACACATGACATGACATGAAACAGCATCAACATCAAACTGTCATTAAAATCTCCGAACTTATTTCCTTGTAAAATTGAGTTGCTTTAGTATAGGTTTTTCTAGGAATTTTTGGTGGCAGAAACAAATTATAATAATGCGCTTAGAAAAGTGGTCTGTCACACTATTTTTGTGCTTAATGTGTTTGGGTACAAAAACGCACCTCACAGGTTTTTTAAATGGGTGAATCACTACTGGTGCACAATGTCAAAACTTTATCACTACAGCTAGCCAGCTATACTATGAGATTTAGCTGGATAAGGATCAAAAATCTGTTTTCAAGCACATCAGATGGTTAAGATCAAAAATTTTGCAAATAAAATAAGAAGTCCCAATTGATGTTTACCAGGGTACCTCAAAAATCCTTTTCGCACAACGTTTTTTGTAAAGTAAACATGATCGGCAGTGACCTTTTAGAAGAAGCGTTCTTTCTATACGAACCCAACAATTTGCCTATTGCAATAGACTCATAATATTTGTTTACTTATGAAAGAAACATACCAATTTTAAAAACCATGGCGATCATAAAAATCTGGGCGTACTTTAATAAATCTTTTATTGACTTGAAAAACATTTTTAACAAAAAAATACAATACAATTTAACTAAAACATAAACCTATATAGAGGGACATAGAAATTAAATACAATTATCATTATCATTAAATAACATGTTTGTTGCTAAGAATAAATCTTGAAAAATACCCCCGGAAACCTTTCGAACACACAAATTGAAACTGTACAAATTGCGGACCGCTCCAATGACATTAAACGGTCGGCACGGTTTTGCAATCAAAACAGCTTGAAAAACCAATATATGTCTACATTTAAGTATGCCACTAAAATAAAAAGTGTGCTGCTAGTTTATTGTAATTATAATGCAAATATTCAAAAGTTACAACTTTTCTTTTTAGCGATATTTTTAATTTTATAAAATATTCCCTAAAAAATTGCTTTCGGCAACCCTCGGACCGCCACCACAACTCACCCAAAATGGTAGCCCGCAAATAGCGATGTACCGTTTCTTGACTTGACAAAGTGTTGCGTTGTGGTAATGGTGTGGCAGACATTCTCACTCTAAAAATTTAGTCAGGGAAAACCCCGTAAATTCCAGATCCCTCAAAGAATGTATATATCCCTTATATATCCTTTAATTTTTAAGCAAAGGCAAAAATTTTACGTAAGAAATCTTGTTAACCAACATTTTAAGCTCTAAAAAAGTCCAGCATTATTTTATACCTTGTGTTCCCTTTAATTATTAAAGCCACAATCAGAGTTTAATGATAATTAGCAACAAAAAAAATAGATTACTATACCTAGGGTAACAAAATAATGATTAATAGTGGTGTAGTGTTTAGAGTTCATTGCTCACAGAGCTTGCTTTGTGAACATTCCTCCACCCCCTTCAAATAGTCAGCCCTCAGAATTAACGCCGGCAGTCAGCAATTGCTGTCTTAAATGTTGCCATCAATTGAATTTGTGACGGCAAAAATATGCCAATGGTAAAGTGTAAATTCAATTGTTTATCTTAATCAGTTTTCAGGTTGATGCTTTCCGCAGATTCGAAGCGTGAGAACCATGAACAACAAAAACAGTCACTACGATTACAATACTACGTGACCGAGATTGAAGAAAAAAGAATATATCATTTTCAATCAGTTTCATTTAATTTTTAGATCTTGTTGGAAGTTTTGCAATCGATTCTCTGGTCAGCAATTTTTTGCTGACTTGTTTGTAAGCTAAATCTGAGGGCTGATAGCTGCAGCTTTGTGTAAAATAAAGCCAGTGTTTCAATTCAATTTAAAAAACACACTAGGAAGTACACTGTCCATACGAAAGATGTAATATGTCTGGAAATCAATGTAATATTGACCACAAAATCCCATGTAAGGATTGTGATGCTGCTTATGTTTCTGAAACGTTCATGTTCACACAATGCATGCAAGAATACAAAAGAGCTTTTGTAATGCAGATACAGACAAAAATGAGATTATGGACCATAGCTGAGTGATCGTATTATTGACTGGGACAATAAAAATGTTCTAGACAGTGAGTGGTTGGACAGCAAGAAAAGTGAAAAAAAACATTAATACAGTACTGTGAAAAGGTTTGTTAACATTGTGGTTCGTGTTTATTTCGTGTTACGCACGAACCACGATAGCCCACGATGCGTATTTTTTTAACAATCGTGGACCTCAAGATCATGTTTCGTGGACTACACGAACAAAAATTAAACATTACACCGTGGTGTCCACGATATATAACTTCTATTGTAAAACAACAAAGACCGTATTATTTTATCAATTAAATCAAAAACCGACGGCAAAAAAAAAAATTAACACTATAATTCGTTGTCATAAAGCTATAGCTACATAATAGATTTTAATCGTTCGTGAATCAAAATGCGATGTAAAAAAACATTTCTATCGCCGCTTTTCGTTTATAAACTTTTAAAGTGCGATCTAAAAAAACATTTCTATCGCCGCTTTTCGTTTTTAAACTTTTAAAATGCGATCTAAAAAACATTTCTATCGTCGCTTTTCGTTTATAAACTTTTAAAATGCGATCTTAAAAAACATTTCTATCGCCGCTTTTCGTTTTTAAACTTTTAAAATGCGATCTAAAAAAAAATTTCTATCAGCGCAGACAAATTTAACTTTTCTACACAAATGACATTTCGTAAAAATACAATCGCGTCCATGAAGAAAAAGTATACACCAAGCAAAAACTACGAATATGCTTTTTTAACTTGACAAAACCTGAAACAAACAAATTAACTTTAATGAAAGACTTTTTTGAAAAGAAAAAAAATTAAATTATACTGGCTATAAAAATCGTGGAGCTCGCGAAAATAATCGTGGGACACACGATCCTTCGTGGAGATAATAATATTAGCGTGGTGGCCACGATAGAATGTTTGAATGTTTGTTATACATAAAGACCACGATTTTATCGTGGTTCGTGTGCACCACGCTCGTTACACGAACACGATGTTAACAAACCTTTTCACAGTACTGTAGTATCCAGAAATTTGGTTACCTGCACTTCGGAAAGCGAATATTTAGAAAAAGTACAAAATGGTTTGTGAAAGCATAACAGAAAGCAAACTTTGAGAAAAAGGAAGAAGAATTAAAGGGGAAGTAAGCTCTAATTTTTTATTTAAAAAAACAATAGCCGCAACAAAAAAAACTTGAAATACCTATTTCTTTTCATATAAAAGTTTCACTAACTTAGTAAAAAATTGTGTTTACTACGCGTGAAATCTCTTCATTATTCTGACCCCTTTGAGATTTTAAAAGGATTGGGTTGAGTTGAAATTATGACGGTTTTTAGTTCAGAAAGTGTAGTGTGCTGGCGGTGGTAGTAGTATTAGTTGTTAATTTACTTAAACATTCGCGTTTAACTGCTTGAAAACATGCCAAATTGCGCCGTCATCAACTGCACTAACAGAACTGGTAATAATAAATCAAAAGAAAATGTTGACGATGTTGTAGTTTTTTTCAAAATTCCAAGCGCAGAGAAAAAAAACGAGCTTCGAAAAAGATAGTTACATAACATTAGAAGAACTGGTCCCTTGCCTCTGATTCAGGATTTTATATATGTTCCACGCACTTTGAGCCAGACTGCTTTGAAAGAGATCTTCAGGCAATTACCTGATTTACGTAAATCATTTGTTTTTGTATGTATCAACCAAACACATGCTTCTTTCGTATTTGTTTATCAAAATAAAAAGATACAAGCTCGGTATACACTTCGTGTTCGTAACTAACAATTACATACCAAGCCAACAAAAATTATATTTTACACAATGATAATTCTTTCTTTTAACATTAATGATTTCCTAATAACTTCGTCTCGTTGATTCATTTTTGTTCAAACTTACTTTGACTTTCAAGTTCAAAAATTATGCACCTCACAACAAGTAAATGTTTTCTTCGTCGCATGCATGTCTTGACAGACGGGGGTAATGACAACAATTCGGAAATATCTATCGATTTAGAGTATTTATTGCGGATTGCCCATAAAGCACACAATGGTATGTCTTTCTGAACATCTTTTTCTAATCGATTATGTGCCCATTAAATCTGTAATACATGTTTTTCCTAAAATAGGAAATTTAAAATTTACCCCCTGTTCACATACACTCATTGAGAGCACATCTCACTATTGTATTTCTTCATTAGAATGCATCTTCGGTATTCTATTTTTTTAAATCCCTTCATCATTGTTGCTTTCCAGGCTTTCTTCATTGAATTTCAAAGATGCAGTTGCATAAATATTTCGGATGGAGAGCAAGATGTTTTTTTTTTCACAAAAGATTGTCTTGAAAATTTTATTGTAAAGATCTTGGTGAGAAACTTTTTATCATGTTGTGCGTATGGAAAATGTATTTCCTTTTTTATCGGACTTTTTATTTTTAACACGATTCAATTTAACAATTTCAATTAATTGAAGACAGAAGGGTGTTAAAGATATAAAATGGATATCACTTCAGTCATGATTATAAATATGAAAGACTTTATATTTGGCGAAATTATTTGTACTTTCGAAGTAGTCGTCAGGAATTTCATTATTATCTTTGCAGCACAAACTTTCAGAGAATAAACTCATCGGTCTACAGTGACCACCTCATTTACACCAATTATTGTTTCCACTTCGATTGCCTTCTTTTTGTATAACTTCGTCTTCATGGTTTGAACTTAAAAATTTATCTTGCTCTTCCAACGACATTTCAGGCTCAAAACTAAATGGCTTTAGAGCCGAAATGTCTGGAACAGTGTTTTCTTCATCACTGGACAAGAAACTATAATGCATTTTTTTGTTTCTTATTCGAAAGTCTGTTGCATTATAAGCACCAACATTGGGCCCCGTCTATGTAGCTAGCGCAATGTTTTGAACTATAAAACGTCATATTCAAATTATAACCCAGTCTTTTTTATTTTGACGCGCTTTTTACGGAGATATGGAACAGGGAATGTAGGTATTTAGAAATAAATTCTTGTGTTTATGTGTTATTTTTCTGATTTTATAAGTTCAAATACAAATACGTAGTTGAAAAATGTTCATACGTAGTTTGTATAATTCGTTTCAAAATCTTGGTATCCATTTATTAAATCTTTCGTATCATTTTATTTTTAATACGAACTTTTTTGTATCATAAAAATTACAAGTTCGTATAAAGTTTGTATCATTTAAAATAAAGTTTGTATGTAGTTCGTATCATTTCAAAGAAGTTCGTATAAATATTTGCTTATACGAAGTTCGTTTATTAGCTATAATTGGACTATTATCTATAGTCTTTATATTGAAATTTTTTCAACAATTATAAAGTTCGTTTCGTTATGCGAACTTCGTTTATTATCTAAGGTCTTTAGGGATCGTCTCCACGGCATCCTAGAAAGTGAAAATATCGCCGTAGATCGTTTAAAAATCATGAAAACAGGATCGTAGAAAGCAAAAGATCGCTTTGGAACGTTTAAAATTCATGAAAACGGGATCGTAGAAAACCAAAAGATCGCCGTAGATTGTTTAAAAATCATGAAAACGGGATCGTAGAAAGTGAAAAGATCGTCATGGATCGTTTAGAAATCATGAAAACGGGATCATAGAAAGCGAAAAGATCGCTGTATAGATCGTTTAAAAATCATACAAACTTAAATCGTATTTTTAAAGTTCGTTTTAAGTTCGTATAGCAATTTACTTAGTTTAAAGTTCGTATCATTTCTTTTCGTATTTCAAAAAAATTTGTTTCATTCTTTTGTTTCTGGTTTCGTATTGAAATAATTATGCGCAATTACGCCAGTACTTTTGAAGTTCGTTTCAAGATCGTATAGCAATTTACTTCGTTCAAAGTTCGTATCATTTCATTTTGTATGATAAAAAAACTTCGTTTAAGTTTATATCATGTATTAAAAAAGTTCGTATAAACTTTGTTTATATTTTTTATTTTAAACGAAGCACTTCGTATGACATTCGTTTAACGAAACGAAGTACTTCGTAGCGTTCATATAATTATACGAAAAAAACATACAAACATTTTGAGACGATCCCTTAATGTTTCTATTGTTTCCATCCAGGTCTGTGAAAAAGTTGATTACTGTAATTGCTGTGATCCGGTTGGTTGATTTAGAGCCTCTAATTATCTCCTCAACTAATAAATTGCCAAAGATGATTTTGTAGATGACAGCTGTAACTATGGAAACGTAGCCCAGAATGAACTTGCTTGTTCATGACATGATAATATCCATATTATTCAATGACAATGAATGAACAGATCAGGGCTCGCATTAGCAAGTCACAATTGCCGTCTTTGCAATTATTCTATAAAGAAAATGTTAAAATTGTGAATTTCATTTTTTCAATCATTTGTATCACCTATTTCTATAATGGTTGCTTCAACAAAATAACCATTATCAAGGGATCAATGGCAAGTTCCCTACAGTGCTCCCAGACCACAGTTGCAATAAAAGTTTTTTTCCTACAGTCATCAAATTTTGCGAACCCTGCAGATAAAAGTGGTAATATTTTTACGGTCAAATTTGTTCAACGTTGTACATCTGAAAAATAGTAAACATGGGGAATTTTTTTAATGAAATTCATCAGTGCCCGACCCTTCAACTAAAAAATGGCTGTCTTTTACTTCACACTTAATTTTTAGGGAATAAAGCACATTGTGTCAGGAAAAATCGTTACAACTATCCTAAGGAATCATTCACATTTTGTCTTATTATAAATTGTCTCATGAATTTTTTGCATTCCTCTTAACACTTGCATATCAGACGACCTTTTATGATAATTGCAGTTAGTAAAATATCCTAATCAGGCCTATCGATAAGAAAATAACACCAGAGCAATAAATCGCTCCCCCAAGGTTACAATAATTTAAACTGGGCGAGCAATCTGAATAAATAGAAAAAGTTTATAAGCGCATATTTTATCACAAAGTCTTTTTTATCTATTTTATTTTATCTTTTTTTTTAATTTTGGTTCTTTTTTACTGTAAGTAATAAGAAAGGGAACATTGATTTCCATGTGAGATGAATTGATATTGCTCACCAGAAAAACTTTTTTCGGAATTGGGGGAGCAATTAATGGCTCAGCTAGTTACTCAATTCTCAGAACTGGGCGAGCCTTGGCGTGAGCAAGAGCAATTGCTCTCCCCTTATTGATAGGCCTGCCTAATTCATCTCAATTCATTTTTTTTTAGCATATATTATATCTGTATTATTTGATTTTAAACAAACAGCTCTAGTGGTGATTCGGGTACTGGTGGACTGGGCGGGTGTTTTTTATATTGCTCATGCAGACGTGGCAATAGAATAATTGCTGTAGCAAATTACCAAAGTGAATCTATGGAGGGAAGCACCTGTGGCAATGAAATGTTTTTTTCTTAAAAATATTTTACACCCTGTCTAGTATAATAATATAGGTTTTTTTATATAATGAATGATAACAATAGATTAAAATGTCATACCCCTGCCTACCCCAGTGATGTTTAGGCTGTCTGTTCTGTAAAGTACACAAGTCTCACTACTGGCGAAATTAATAATGTGGTAGATCCTAGATTTATGGCTAAGGATATCAGAGGTCATAGCCATGCAATCTTGCAGGTGAAGCTTAATTCTTAATTTGTTTTAAGGCTGTCTTAATTTGTCTCTGCTATTAAAAAGTTTGGCTCATAATTTTGAATATTTACAATAAAACTTTAAAGTACTCGTGTTTTATGACGTTGTAAAATGATCTGATGCCTACGTAAAGAACCTCTATATGTATCAGTGTATCAGAGCATAAAATTCACTGCATTTGGTTTGAAATGACAAGAAAACGTTCTGTCGAAGCTCTACAGTTGTTGTAATTTTGTTACATAAAATAGAGCAATTGAAATTACTATTTTAAATCGTAAAAAAGTATAAAAAAAGGTTGGTGTGAAATACCTTGAGGGAATTAATTTTTGCAGGAATTAATTTTCAAGAATTTTGAAAGCAAAAATTTGTAAATATTTATTCTTTTTTTCACAAAATTTAATTCATACAAGTTTATTTTCAAAAAACTAGTTTTCACAAAAATTAATTCCTTTTTTTTATTCATATTAATAAGCATTTTCTTTATTACGTGTCGATGTCCATTCATTTAAAAATTAAAAATTTCATGATCCTTAGATACAAACAAGTTCTTTATGTGGACACGAGATCGTATTGTAAAGAAGTACTGTATTTACATGGGCACTGTGAACCATGTGGACCAACAACTTCATGGATTTCACCACAAAGCTGAGAAGTCTACAAAAAGTTAGCATTTAGGTTATTTTTGTAACCTAAATGGTGACCCGTGGATAAATCCATGAGTTCACCTTTCCTTTATTTACCGAATTTTGTGCGTCTTGCTACTTCGGTTACCATTTTGGGTGACAGACAGACATATACCAGTATTATGGCCCTCAGGGTGTGTAGTACACAGAAAATGTATCAAAGACATTCACAAGGTAATATCACTTTTTGTCATTCATGCATGACATAAATAAATTATTAATTACATTGACACCACAAATGTTTTCAAATTTGTGTGCCATATCGGATAACACATACTATCAACTGACTGGACGGCATTTCTCAGAAAACAAGAAAGCTACCAAAAGGGAAGAATACCAATGGGCCTTAAAAGTTTGTCATATTTGCCATACCCATATTGTGAACTGCCAAGGGAAAACCTACAAAACAAGCAAACGTAGATAATTCATGACCTTCAAGAAACTGGATTGCACCCTAAAACCTGTTTTGAATGGTACATAACAAACTAAATAATGCCACAACTGATTAAACACGAATATACGATTGAACATTACTTTGTTTAAGACCTTGTGTAGTAGTTGTTTGTTATTCAGAATTTTTTGACTGCATATGCTGACCAGTATATGTGTGATTGTTTTTTTTATACTAAATTAATAGTTATAGAATTTTCACCCACAAGTTTATTTTAGAATGTCCTTTTTAGAAGATGTCTGATAAGTCATATAAAAAACATTTGGTGCTTTATTGGTTTTAAAGTTCTTGTAGCGACAAACTTTATAGTTTTAGGTTTGAATTTTGACCTTTAAAATCTTTTTGAAGGGTTTTTAATTTAAACCTGCAGCAAATTCAAATTTAAATAATTTCTGAAATACTTGCTCAGTTGTTGTTATAAAACTTTGTGACTATAAAACTTTTTGGATGCACTTTTTCTTATTAGACACGCTCGTAAATTTCAGAAATGATGTTAATATTCAAAACTTTTTGCAGTAAAACTTCCAAAATATTAGCCAAAATGTTCTCCAGTTATGATTTTTTGCCAATGTTAAATTTGCTGAAGGTGTCATGAAAAATGCTGACAAAAAATAATTATGTTAATTTTTTTTTGTCTCATACTTTAATTTATAACACAATAAATAATTCAAAGTTTTCATTAAATTCAAAGTTTTCATTAAATTCAAAGTTTTCAAAAAATAAAATAAAAGAGCAGCAAAAAAGTACATCCCTATAATAATAGCTGTTTTGTCAGTTTATGCATCAAAATTTGGCAGGGCTAGTTTTTTTATGTATGATATGCAAACTTCTGAACAGATGTTTATTTATATGCAGGCCGATAAAAATAATAAAAAAAATGTCAAGCATGGACAGTGGAAGTGAGGATGAGTTTTATGATGCTACAGAAGAATTATCTCCCAAAAAGTATGTTGTTTGTTGTTTTAATGTAAACTTGACCAAATGTAAAAGACAAAAGTGTTGAATTGAATCCTGAATAAAATAGTTCACTGTTTTATATTTAGATCAGTCAAAGGACCTAATAAAAGCGAGGTATGAGTGAAAATCTTTAAAAAAATTATTTTTTATTTTTATTGTGATTTAAATTGATCAATTAATTTAACCCACTAACTCTTTTTTTTGAGAAATTTTTCTTATTCAGTTTTTTTAGTGCTTTTCTTCAGTTGTTTAACAATACTTCTCTACATAGGTTTACAGATTTGCGACGTTGTCACTTACAATTCTTAGTGCCAGTTATATAATCACTTTGGATTTCAAACCTGCTTACTTTTTCTTTCAACATAATCTGTATTTAGACCAATGAAAGTTGATTATTTGTTTTGCGTGATAACCTTGAAAAAAAAATGCACAATGCGTTTTATTCTGCTTTAAAATGCAAATGTGCCTGCAGTTTTTGAACTTAAAGGCCACATTTTTAAATTATTTTCTTTTAAAACAGGAAAAAAATGTCCTTCGCAAAATACCTTAAATATAATCGAACCGTCAAATACGTACCACCATAAACAAAGAAAAAATAACAAACTATTCAAATAAAAAGTAATGGCAAATTTATTATGGAGAGATTGACAGGAGCCATTTTTTTTACAAAAAAGCTGAGTGCAGGCAGCCACACAAAACAGATAATCAACTTTCCCTGGCCTTGATTTTAAAATATTGTTTTTAAAAATACCTATTTACTTCAGCAAACGCCAGAAAATATAACTGAATCTAAAAATGACAAAAATAAGAATAACACAAGTGACAGTGATGATGCTCAGACTCCCAGATTACCAACTACAGAACAATCAAATGAAACTCTTGAAATAGAGAGAGATAATATATTAATGAAGGACAATGAAATAGTTAATGTACAAGTTCAGGAGTGTAGTAAGATCAACAATGTCTCTAAGCAACTTGAACAAATCAATATATCGAAAAGTACAGACACTTCCCTACTCGAAAAAAAATCAGATGCTGACTTGAGTCTCAACAACAACAGCACTTTAGGAGTTGGACCCGAAGATAAGCAAGATTCTACAAAAAGTAGTACAACTGTCACTGAAAGTAGTTCAATGGTAGAAAATTCATCACCACAGCCTGTTGCTCCACCAAGAAGAAAACGTAAACAGAAAAAGGAGATGAAACAAGTAAATTGGTTATTGTTTTTTAATATATGATTTTTAATTTAGTTTAATAGAGGGGAATTCTTTATTTTATTTGTTAGTACTTCCATTAAAGGTATATAAACGACAGCCTAAGACAAGAAATTATACAATCTTTCATGTTGATGCATGCTTAGATTTTTATTGCTATTATGCAAGCATTATTTCCGTCTCACAAAATTCAAGCTCTTTTTTCGTCATATTCATTACCTTGCTTTCAGGCAGAGAAAGTTGAAGTTGAAATAAGCAATCCAATTGACGACGCAGATAAAGAAGTTGATAAGTTCATGGATGTGGAAAAGAATGAGGATGCTCCGTGTATTAAAGTCAGTCCAAGTACAAACGAGATGAGCCAAATTCTAGAAAGCGGGAACTCACTTGAAGTTGTTTTTAATAATGATCTGATGGCACGTAAGAGTGGAGGTAACAAAACCATAGAAAAAATAACTGGTTTTAATGGTTCTGTTAGGTTATTTTTTTCATGCTTTTATGTTTAATTATAGGACCTTCAATGCCAAGTTCGCCAGATAATCGTAATACAAAAAGTGGACTTGTTAGAGTTAATTCCATATCTGGAAGGCCACTCACAGATGCAGTAAGAATATTTTTTAAGAGTTGCATCCAGCTGGTTTATGTTATCTGCACTTCTCTAAACCGAAAGATCAACTTAATTTGATTGTCTATAATTTTCTAAATTGTATGTTTGCTTTTTATGACTTTGGTTTTCATAGGAAATTCTGGAACAAGTTGGTATTAAGAACCTAGATACAGGGGAAACAATTCCATTGTCGTTGGCTGAAGAAAAATTACCAGAATGCACCAACCCGTTAGCGCTTCATATTCTTCGACTGGCTACAGAACAAAATAGGTACAAAGATTTGATAAGAAATTAAACTCCTTTGAACCCTTTTTCTAAGTACTGTATTGTGTGTTTGATCGCAGGTACTGGGTTTATCTTGCTAACAATCTGCTAACACACAAGTAGTTACTTTGAAACTATAGAACAGTGCATACATAAAATGAATTATTTTTATAGTGGTACAAATCTTGGAGATGATGACGAAGGCCATATGTCAGACACGTCAGTAGCATCAGGTGGAAGAGCACAAGGAAAACGGTAATTAAGTATTTGTTTGAAAGTTTTGATCGCTGTAGATTGTGGATTTAAATTACCCTATTTCAATCATATCAAAATAATTAAACAAAGTATGTAGTAAAAATAGCAATCAACCTTAGCATCAAAAGAAGTTCTAAAGGCATTGATAGACCTGTTAAAGTATAGGTTTGTCTAACTTAAACAAAAGACTCTTTATGAAAGAATGTTGAGAGTCATTAGGCCTATACAAGCTTTTTCAGGCAGATTCTTGCAAGTGTGCAGTCATACGTAATTTACCTTAGGAAGATTATACAAATTTAACATTTTTCATGTGCTATCAATAGCATGCCTTGATCAGTTTGCGTATATGCGTGGTATCGCACATCTCCCAAAAAACTCTGCTCAAAGGTTTATAAAAGTGTTTTTAATTTCTTTTTGTGTCTGAAAACCAGCTTTAAATTTGGGACAAGATGACTAGTCCTGTAAAGTGTTAAAGTGAACGACAATTCTAAACAAATTTTTTTGAAAGAAATGGAACAATCGCTACAGTATTTTTTTTTCAACTTAGTTAAAGAATAAAATTAACTATATCATATAAGTTAGATCAATCGGCTTTTCTACCTTATTTTGTTTCAGTAAAAAATTGAAGAAATTTCTTGGTAAAACAGTTGATAAAATACGAGCAGTTGCTGATGAAGTGAAGGGTCAAGGTAAGGTTAAAACACAACATGCGTTGTATGCCATGTTAAATTGATTTTGTCTTTAGCCTTACTCTGTGCATCTGAAAAATTCTGTGAATTTGTCTATCTTACTAACAAACAATTTGAGAGTAGAAAATAAATAAGAAGTCTTTTTTATACAATCTTGTTCTTATAGTTTTTGGCTTTGATAAAAAAGGAATTAGCATTGACGCTTGGTCCTCATATTAATAGTTCCTCCACTTGTGTACCAATTAAAACTTTGTATACACACCGCAATAATTTTTGATCAGTAATAATCTTTCCTCTGAATTAACTAACCGGTTTAAAAATAATGCCACAATTCAACTTAATTCCATCACTAATAATCTTTTTTAGGTAAACGAATGGATGAATCATCATCAGAAGATGAAGAGCAACATTCAGATGATGGTGGTTACGTCAAGGTAAAAATGTTTGATTTTGAATGTAAAATTTTTGTTCAGCCCGTTGTTTGAGCATGCACTAATTTTTTTGTTCATTAAATTATAAATTTTTTTTAAACTAATAAAAGATATATTCTCTTCTTATATAAGATATATGCTTCCATAGTGATGCTTTATATTATTTTAGGTATAATCATATTTTTATTTCATAGTTCAAGAATCATCGTGCCATTAAGGAACGACTTATGTTTAATAAAATTAAATTGCTACAAGACTTAAGTGGGGAACACATAGTAAGTAAATTATAAGTTTTTTGAGCACAATCCGTGATTATATTTGTATCTGCTAATTTCTGTTTTGTTTACATAGGGAGCTGTATGGACAATGAAGTTCTCTCTGTGTGGAAAACTTTTGGTAAGATTAATTTATTCAAAAGTTTCTTTTTTAAATTTGTACAGTTATTAGGTTTTTTGATGAACATAATGGATTATACTAGAGCGACTAATAATCGGAAAAGACTGACTTTAATTTATAGTTAGGGAATTCATCAAATTTTTTTAAAAGTCGAAAGAAGTCAAGGGATTGTGTTCTATACAATTCAGCTATCAACTTGTCCACAATCCTGATCATATACTAAAATGTTATAAGTATATAATAAAATTTGCACAGGAAAGTAAGTTAACTAGCTATCCTATGCTCTCGAGATTTAGTAGAAAATCTTCTATCTTGTTTAGACTACAGATATCATTTATTAATAGTTTTTCTTTTTTCCTTTTAGGCCACTGCTGGTCAAGACAATATAGTTGTAAGTTATTTAAATATATATTTGCACGCATTCCAGTTTGTGATTAAGTTGTGAGAATTGTTTTTAAAAGATCAGAGTTTAATTTTATTATGTCTTCATGAGATTTAGAACACTATAAATAATCAGATTTTCAAGTAAAAGATCAAAACAAGCAATTTTGATCATTGCTAAATTTTATATATAATGGCTTTGAAAAAAATTAATTT
Source organism: Hydractinia echinata (assembly GCA_030067915.1). Taxonomy (NCBI): domain Eukaryota; kingdom Metazoa; phylum Cnidaria; class Hydrozoa; order Anthoathecata; family Hydractiniidae; genus Hydractinia; species Hydractinia echinata. Next base: position 332,583 of record JASGCC010000064.1, read on the forward strand.
TCAGAGAGTCTGGGTGTTAAAAGAGTCTGCACCTAATTTTGAAGAAATGCGACTAAAATATTCTCGTCCAACAGGACGTACTTCACCAACTGGTTCAATGACATCAAGAACTTCGACAGCATCTACAGATGAGGATCCCCTTGTGGAGGATTTGCTGCGGGTTGGTAATTTTTCATTTAACTGTCTAGAATTAGATGCTTATTTTGGTATCAAGTAAGACATTGGTTGCATTGGTTGAGTGAACCAGAAGAGAAATTTTTTCCCCTTCAATCAGAAGACCATGGCGGGACTGGGACTGAAAAGTTTGCATTTTACCACTGTTTTTGTCTGGGCTGAATGGCTAATGGATGGCTTTGGTTTTTTAACTATTAAAAACTATTGTTTCAAGTAGATTAAGGGGCTGTTCATATGGGAAATATTTCAGCATGATATAATTTTTACTTTCTGTTCATATATGGCATGGGCAAGAAAACTTTTCCTCGGGTGAGAAAATACCATGTGATAAGTTTGTATTGTTTATTGTGTTAAGAATCTATTGTTTATTTTTAAAAATTATGCCGAATCGACATAAATTTATCTCGCCTACCGAGGAAACTTCTGTTCATATGGGAAAATGCATTACCCGCTTACAGAGATCTCGATCATTTGTCTCTACAAGGAGTATGAAAGTATTCCTGTTTTTATCGTACTATTTTCAACCTAGGCTACCCAATGTTTCTAGCCAAAAAAGCAACCGTAGTTATATTAATATCAAATGTTTATTCATTTTTGTTTGCATTAATAAGTCCTTGTAGTGTATGGCCATGTGCCAAATTATTTAAAAAAATAACTAGTTGCATCCTGTTTCATATCTTATAGTATTGTCTTTTTCCTTCCTCTTGTCAAACTTTGTTAAAAAATTTTAATATCTTTCATTACATTTACAGACTTTAATATTTTTTAATTGTATAGATGTTTCTTTGTTTGTTTAAAAATATTTTTTTAAGAGAGTTTAAGTAGTCTCAGTATAAACAGCATTTTTACATAGAATATTTTATGGTGCTTTTACTGGAAGTTTGTCTTCTGCATCATAATGTTATTGTTCTATAGTCCAACGTAGTGTTGAAGTAAATGCAACAATAATTTATATCATTGATTGCAATATCTAAAGCTTTAAGAAGACTATTTTGTATGATAGGCACATGGAGAAGGTGATGACGAAAACGATGAAGGTCCATTTAGAAGAGTTCCATTTGTTTCTTACCATGGCCATACCTCAGATGTGCTTGATTTGTCATGGTCAAAGGTGAGTTGCTTATACCAAAATTGAATGTGCTACAAAGACAATTGTACTAAAATATAGTCCCCTTAAGTGAAACGATAGATAACTGAGACTTTTGCTAACCAGAAGCAAATTTCTGGGTCCACTAAACTTTCTAACTAAATTTAAATCAAGAAAACTAGCTGAGACGTCCCTTAGGGCTCGTTTTTTGGTCCAATTAACCAAATTATAAATAAAGTTTAAATTCAAAAAGAAGAAAATACAAACACATTGTCAAACAAATTGTCGAGCCTTTTTACTATGTTTTATGTGGATTCATCACAGGACATTGGCAGGATGTTGCAGGTTAGCCCCCCAAAAAATTAGCGTAAAAAACTCTTAACAAGTAGGATAATCTTTGCTTTTTGCTAAAGTCCTACTGCCAAGGAGATTCGGTTAATTGGGTTATTAGCTATATGTGACCAACTTTTTTGGTCCCATGAATGACCCCTACTCTAGTACACTGTATATCTTGTAATCCACATTTATAATATAAGATTGCAAGGAATTATCATACAAAGTAAATTGCCTTATATTAAATACCAATTCTTCCTTGTGTTTTATTATTTATGTCAATTTTTTTTTACATACATCTTTCTTATAATATTTCAGAACTATTTCTTGCTGTCTTCTTCTATGGATAAAACTGTTCGGTAAGAAGTTTCTTTTCATGGAGATTTCATCACAACTGATATTTTGGATTGTAAACAGTCATCAGTATTTTGCTGTCTTTTTCTCGTTGTTGTTTTTCGTGAATTAAATGCTTATATTGATTTAGGTTATGGCATATATCACGGCAAGAGTGTTTGTGTTGTTTTCAACATGTTGATTTTGTCACAGCTATTTGTTTTCACCCGAAGGTAAGAAAACACTTGTTTTCTTATTGTTATTGAAAGAAAACATTTTGTTAACAACTATGTTTCAACATACAAGTTTTTTTAGGTGCAGCAACTACGTTGTTATAATGTGTGATGTGAAAAGCTGATTGGTGTTTAATTTTTTGTCCCTTAAATATTTTTCCCCTCCACAATTAGTAGTTATAAGGATTATACTGCTTTAGTCAGCAATTATAATTTATTTTTTTGTATTTTTCTGACAGGATGATCGGTATTTTCTAAGTGGATCGTTGGATGGCAAAATCAGATTATGGAACATACCAGAAAAAAAAGTCGCGTTATGGAACGAAATTGATGGCTCTGGTAAGCTATATTGTGTAAAAAAGAAAGTCCGAATAAGTTCATACATAAATCACGTTAGCCAGATCACAAATAAAACAAAATTTTGTAGTTTCTAATATTTCGACTATAGTTCAAGTCATCATCAGAGAATAAAATTATTATTTGGACTTTCTTTTTTACTTTTTCTGTTTAAATTGTCATATGGTTCAAAAGCTATATTGTATTTGAATATTAAAGATACCTTCCTTTTTTAAGTTGACCATGTTGACCACAGCGTGCTCACCACCTAAAAAAACCTAAAAATTTTTTAAAAAAGGTTTCCGATTTAAACTTGCATTTTAGCAGACAACTCTGCTGCAAATGTTGATTTATTGAAAATTAAGAATAGTAATATGGTGTCAAAATGTTTTCGTCTTGTTTTAAAGATTTTCATGTGTGTGTACAGATGTATTGATTTACACCGTTTTATTGGTTTGGCACCGTACAGTATTCAGCAAGGAAAAAACTAATAACCATAAATGACAGATTAAGCGCCCCATACCCAATAAGCGCTCCTGTCGAATAAGCGGCCCGGGGTTAGGAAAATATTTGTAGATAAGCTGCTCTAATAAGCGCCCGCGCTTACTCGGATCAGCACAAAAAACAACAACAAAAAATTTTACTATGACCATGAATTCCTCACAATAGACGGAGACAACAACGATGAAGATGAAGATGAAAATATTGAATATCATAAAGATAGATTATTACTATTGTGTTTCTTTATTTTTTGTTTGTATTTCTATTTTTTATTCATAAAAGTTATGAGAATGCAGTTTAAAGAATTTGCTTTTCTAAAAAAATTAATAAGCGCCCCTGCTGAATTAACTGCCCCTGCCCAATAGGCGCCCCCTGTCTAGATGAACATTTTAAATAAGCGCCCGGGTGCTTAATCTGTTATTTACCGTAGGTGGTTGTTTCATGTATGAACCTTTTTTGGGTCTCAGTTAAATAAAATAGGGTGAACCTGTATACATAGTTCCAGACATAAGTAGTTTAGTTTTTAAGCCTAAAACTGCATGAATTTATGTTGCATTTATTGCTTTTCTTCAAAAAACGTTCAATCCTAAATTTGTGTTTTGAACAAGTATTTGATACCATTATTTATTTCCTAGGTACCAGTCTCATCACTGCTGCTAACTTTTGTCAGAATGGAAAGTTGGCAGTTGTAGGAACATATGATGGTCGTTGTATATTTTATGATACTGAAGTAGGTCATTTGTTTTCAATTTTTGGTTTCTGTAATGTTTGTATTTTAGAAAGCATGCTGAGGCGTTTTAAAGTGCTGTATATCTGTCCTATACTTCAGTAAAAAAAGCAGTTTTGCAGCCTTAAATCGTGCCATTGTCCATGTGTTTTTTCAAAGATTAGAAACGAATATTATAATTTTTTTTTCTATTTTAACTATCTTCTGTTATCTCCTGTTATGAAATGTATTCATATGATTTGGAAAATTGCCCTGACTTTCAGTTTGTGAGTTATCTCCATAAAAAGATATAACACACTTAGTGAGCAACGGGAAGGCACATGGGGCTTCAACTGAAGAAAAAAACGTTATAAAAAGACTGTGTAAAATAGGGTTGGTGAAATAATACGCTTATTCTGAGTTCGAAAGCAGAAAAATGGTAAAAAATGTAATCTAGTTACATTATTTTAAAAATTAGACGACGTACTATTCCAGAATAATTTTAAATATTATGCCCTGCGGTGGAGAACAAGTCCTCTGCAGCAATATTTTAACCTTATTGAAGGTTTTATGTTGTGTCTTGTTAATTGTCATAGCGTAAGACAGCCTTAATGAGAACTTTCTGTGGTTTCAAACAATAGACATACCTATGTCAGGTGATGTAAATCACTACTCACTCAAATAGGCACTTAGAAGGCTTAACGAAATAAGTACCTGGGCACTTAATCGAGAATATATCTAGTAACTACCTTTTTATTCCGATAAAGATTATAGAGAGAAGGTGATAAAACAAAAATTAAAAAGGGATCGCCATTAGAATTTGTGGTAAAAAGGTGATCACCATTAGAATTTGTAAAAAGAAAGTGATCTCCATTAGAATGTGTTGTAAAAAGGTGATCGCCATTAGAATTTGTAATAAAAAAGTGATCTCCATTAGAATGTGTGATAAAGAGTGATCTCCATTAGAATTTGTAATAAAATTGTGATCTCCATTAGAATGTGTGATAAAAAGTGATCTCCATTAGAATTTGCGATAGAAAAGTGATCTCCATTAGAATGTGTGATAAAAAGTGATCTCCATTAGAATTTGCGATAGAAAATGTATAAGTAAAACGAAATTTCAGATTGTAGAAAGTGTTTACAATCCACGTGGATGCTATATGGGGTAATCAGTAAAGTGACGGGAATGAATAAGCACCGTTCTGGTTGAGTGTGTTTAAGTAGCCAGGCTTTTTTAAAAATATTTCTTTTGTACTTAATAAAAAACCTTATAGGTCGTTTAGAGTGGAATACTATATATTTTCATGTTTTAAATCTTTACTTTAATACTATATTTGATACCCTGCTGTGTTGGATACTCACACAGTTCTCATTGAGAGAGAAATGATAGTTCTGTTGATTGAAATTTTAATCTACTGTGAACAAGGATTAATTAATATGTTGGGGAATCAGTTAACTTGTATTTTCAATAAAAAATGATTGTTCTTATCGAAGTTTGAACAATAAATATTAAAAACAGCAACTTAGAAATACGAACAAAAAACACGCTTGCTGTACCAGGCTTTCTTAGTTGCAGAGATAACATTGGAAACGTTAGATTATTGTTAAAAAGATTCTCGTCTTGAGCTGCCTGTGTAGTATTAAAAATTTTAAATTTTTTGAATGACAGTGTTACATGTCAAAAACGTTCTAATTTTTCTCTTTATTTTTCATCTAAAAATAAATATATGAATCAATCTACTAATTGGTAAAAAATTTGATATACATTGCTAGAATTTTTATAGTTCTTTTATGCTGAAAAAAAGTTGACGATTGAGAAATATTTTTTTACTCTAAACAACAATGCTGTATGTTTGTCGTGTCTTTTTTGCGTTTCCAGACGTCGGTGTTTAAATATTTCTCCACAAATCTAAGTTTCGCTTGAATCAGCACAAACATCGGGTAAAGTTTTATTCGTTCCAAGGTTGTTATTCCTCAGCGTCGTATAAGAAATATCGTGCCCAGTCTCCATGGTATCGGGAAAAGTTTCCCAAAGTTCCTTCTTTATGCTGTCGCCCTGATACTTTTTATTAATTGGTGAAACGATTCGTCCAACATCATAAATATAATTCTCCTGAGTGCTTACGTTTCTGTCTGGTATAAAGCAACTGTTAGTTTCTCCCGCTCTTATTTTGCCTAACACAGGGCTGGTTGGGGCGCTATGACTTAAACGTGAATTATGTCCACAATGTTTTTTGTTTTCAACTTGAGGCTTTAAATAGCAAAAAGCGTTTTTGTCTTGTAGCGGAGTGGACAGTGTTTTTAAAATGGCGGATGGGCTAGACGGTGTTTTTAAAATGGCGGATGTGTTGAGCGGTGTTTTTAAAATGGCGAATGTGCTAGACGGTGTTTTTAAAATGGCGGATGTATTTGACTGTGTTTTTAAATTGGCTGGCTCAAATGTGTTCATATTATACGACGTGTTACCGTCTGATACTTTATCTTCGGACGAAAAACTTTCAAGCGTACATTCAACAGCTTTATTAGAGTTCACTTCCGTGTGTGTCGTTAAGGGACTTTTAAATTCTGTAGACGTCTTTTCTGCAGCCGAGAGTGCTTTAATGTTTTGAATAACTAAAGCTTTGACACCATTATGTATGTTACGTAGCTGTTGGATGGGAGAATGGGGATAGTTACTTTTATTAAATGTTGCGTACGCTTGACGATGTGTTGGACTAATAACTTGTCTTTCAGCATGGTCAGTATTATATTCGCTTCTACTGCCACTACTAGCATCGCTGTCCGTACGTTTATGCGCTTTCTCTTTGTATTGTTCCTTTCGACTTGAAATCGGCGACGGCTCCACCCTGAATCGTTTCCATCCTAAGAATTTCTTCATCTCGTGTTTTAGCGTACTATTTTTAAAACCGTAAATAAAAACATTAAACGCACTGTTCCAGCAACCTAATCCAACAAACCAATAATATATCGCCCGTATGGGTGACCTGCTATTGTAGTCACCTGCAGCGTGGATGAAGTTTGTGATGATGTATGGGAACCAACATATAAAGAAAGCTAACACAATAAAGGCTATCGTGATCGTTGCGTTTTTCTGTTTACGTTTAGAATATTGTTTAAGTTGTTGTCGGTTAAGTCTCGTAATGTTTTGATGAACTTGCTTGTACACGACCGCCATGCAAGCCGTCATTAAAATCAACGTCACTAACGCCGCTACGGCTGTCGGATACGCGCTGTCTTTTATGTTAATTAGCGGTAACACTCCATAACCCAATCCACATAGCCATTGAACTGCTATCATGATATATGTGCGCTTACGTGACAGCATAGCCGTGTAATGCATCGGGTACATGATGTATAAAAAACGATCTAGTGTGATACATACAACTCCGAACGCACTTGCACCACAAAATCCCCAAATACAGAAGTACAAAACCAAATGGATAATATTCCGAATATTATGAGTACCAATAATCAGAACGGCTACGTTGAGTGGCTGCGAGAATATGCTGACGAAAAAGTCTGCCACGCTGACAGAACAAATCAATAAATACGCAGACTCTTCTAATAAGCTTTTACTTTTTAAGATCACTATAATAGTCAAGAGGTTTCCAGGTATGGATATTAGCATAGTTATTATGTGGATTGTGATCAAGGCTTCCACGCCGTACGCTATCGAAATTTGTGGCCAGAACAAAGTAGTGAGCTCATCGGATTGTGTGTATGAGAAATTACTACCATTCATGTTTGTTCATTCCTATAAGAAGAAGAAGTAGAAGTGTGATTGTCTATTGCAACGTAGTGAGTTCAGATGCATATAGTTAAATAAAAGCTATTAAACGTTAAAGCTTTGTTTTTAAAAATTAGTGAGCATGCAGTATCAAGGCCTTTCTTTCTGTGAATTATTTATTGTTAGTTACTCATAGTTGATTTTGATTTTCAGTTAACTAAATCCTTAGACTTGAATCTTCTTGCGTTTTAATCACAAAATACACGACTGGCAAGGAAACCTTCTAATTCTGCCATGTTATTATACGTCTAATTTTCCGCCTATAAATGAATCGATGACGTCATAAAATGCACACAAAATAATCCCACTAGTTGGAAACCTGAAAAAAAAATTTAAGCTTTCAAAAATATTTAGTACCAGTTTTAACCTTAAAATCTTCCCTTGCGTGTCAAATATATTAAAATAGTTAGAATAGTTATAGATTGGATTGTACTATCGCGCTCTTCTTGACGAGGAAGCAATATTTCGTTATAAAACTGATGAAGATGTTTTTGAACAATATTAAATTTTGGATTAGTTACGTTCATAAAAATGATGTCATCCGAATATGGCAAAAAAAATTATATCACATTAGAAAGGTTGTACTTTGTTTATTAAGTGTACACAACAACTGCACGTAATTAAAGTAAAAACAACAACAACAACAACAACAATGGCAATAACAACAACAACATCAATAACAACAACAACTGAAGCATCTATTCATAGATAAACAAAATGTCTAAACATTCAAAATCCTGAGATATTTTTTTTAAGCTTTCTCTCTCTGTTGTGCATTTATAGTTAGCTAAAATGTTTTCATTTATTGTGTGTTTGTAAGACTTCCTATTATAACCTTGATGTATTAAGAACTTATTAATCCGCAATCTTTTGTGGGTTAATTATTACCTCTGTACCTACTATGTATGCTATACCGTTCATTTGTTATTTGTAGCCTGTGGAATTTCTTTTCATTAATTAAATAGTTGTTTGTTTGTTTGTTTGTTTGTTGTTTTTTGTTGGTCGTAGATTAAACAAACAAAAAAGTAAACAAACAAACAAATAAACAAACACACAAACAAACAAACAAATTATAAGGGCTTAATGTCCTAACTTAAAAAAAACATTGTATGGATATACCTGCAAAGTGTCTGCGTTACCATAGCTGAAGATGTACACACGTAGTAGCATAAATTTGAGCTGCATATAATTTTTACAATTCAAATAACTTAATAACATAACGGATTAAACACGTATGGCGATGACGTAATTATTGTCGGTCTCGATTAACCAGATTAGTGGCAAGGTTAGTTAATGTAGAACGTATGTTATTCAAGTCAAATAGCATCTAACTGCTTGTGTAAAAATTCTCCAATCCACAAGAGCGATTAGCCTTGATTATTTTGTTGCCTAGCGCAACATTTCTTTTCAAGGAGTGAAGTCTTTTTTTTGTTGGTGGTCGTATAAAAATAAATTTGTATTTCGCAATCACAGAAAAGTAGCTTTTTTGTATTAAAAATAAAATATCATTTACATATATATTTACTTATATTATTTCTATGTTATTTTTTTTATTTATTTGTATATATTTATTTTCATGTGTTTGCGCGTGCGCGTGTGTATACAAGAAATATTATTATTGATATTTCTGTTTTGCGGGGTTTTTTTACTGTGTTATATTCGTTTTCATTAAAGAGGAAGTTCTTAAGTTTATTTGAAAATTGTTAAATATACTAAAAAAGTACTTTTTTTGGATAAGAATAATCACAGTTGCGATTTCACTGTTGAAGCTGTAGTAAACGTAGTAGGGAGACCGATCCTTAAAATAATTGTGTTATGTTATTATCAATAAAACGCTCCATTTATTTTTTTATTTTCTTTCTTTCTTTCTTTCTTTCTTTTGTATATTTTCTTTTATCGTGATCACATGCAATCCAGACATCTTTTTTTTGCTAATACCAACATGTGTTGGTCGTTTCAACATTTCACTTTTTTAAAAAGGATCTAGTCTTTAAAAAGTCAAAATTTGCTTTAAAGAAGTTAGTTCAGGATTAGCTTTTTCTTTTTTCTTTTTTTATATACGTGTTTTCAAATTCTGGACCTTTCTCGGTCTAAGAATTTACTACTAATTAAATTGTTTTCTCTTGTTGCTTTTCCTTTCAACAAAAACATTTTTAACATAATCATTTATTCTTTGTACAAGATCTATTTATAGTAATCAATTTTAGTTCGTTCAGATTGGACGAGATTGTCACGCAGAACTTTATGTCCCTCACGCTTAAAAGTGAACCAGTGTTAGCTACTATGTGTAGCGACATCGTGCAATGTCGAACGTTCTGTAAGAATTTATTACAGGTTGATCTAAATTGTTTGATGGAGATGTTGTTACTTTCACTTTTTTCTTCTTTACTCATTTTTATAACATTTGTTTATTATATTAGTACAGAATGCTTTGCAAACTTCAATAAGTATTATATCCTGCGCCTTTGAAGGGTTGTAACGAAATTATTGTGAAACTGTTAACCATTGTTGACATAATTTGCACCTGTTGTGAAGCACAATGCGAGCAAACTAGAATATGTAGGTAAAGAGTTTATTAAAACGTTTTTTCTTTTTTTTGTTATGTTCCCTTTTCTTGTGTTGGTGTAGCTTGAATGAAAATAACAATTCACATTATGTTACGAGATTTTGATCTTCTTTTTTGTTTAATTCTCTGTTTTTTGATTTTCTTTTTCGGATTCTTCTAATTCCGTGTTGGCGCTACTTGCTGAACAAGTGTTAAAAAATATGACCTGTTTTAAATAGATGAGTAATATATAAACCTAATCGGATATCGAAAGTTCATTTGAAAATTAATACTGATCTTCATCAATTTTCCTTTCTCTTTTTCTTTAAAGATATCAGAGGACCTGTTTGCATTCCACATATACTACTTAGTGTTTCCTTCAAGTCTAATGTGGTTAATTTGCAGGTGTTTCGCTTTATTTAAAATTAATAATTCGACTGATTAATTTTTTTGTATATTTCAAGTGTAATTTGCAAAAAAAGTCAATTTGAACAGAGGCCATGCTTTTCTGATTTTAAAACTGAGATTTTAAAAACATGGCGGAGAATCGTACCAAGTTAGTACGTATATTCGCAAAAATTATCAAATTTTATCAGCTTTAAAAAAGTCCTATTCGCAACATTAAATCTGTGAATGGCTATTACAATGAAAATCACGCAAAAAAATTACATTGGTCTACACGCCCTTTTCCCGCGAAAAAGCAAAAAATAACGCCATTAGAAGTGGGCGCAGAAACTGGCGTCTTTGAGAGTAGGCACAGGAAGATTTAACAAGGCACTTAATAAAATTATTTTTTATGTACCAGTTTTTTCTAAAGTACAATTGACTTGAAGCCCCCCTATATATAGCAAATGCTATTAAAATATATCCCACTGTGCTTAGTGAATTAATGAAATCACCTGAAAAACAAACTTACTTATTTTTGGCGATGTCTGATTTTGAAAAATTGCGTGATGGAAGTTTTTCTTCGTCGATCAAATCTGCTCGTAGTTGACATTTAATCGAAGAGCTCTATTCATTCACTTTTCATGTTCTCTGTGTTGTCTTTAAGACATTTGTATGTAATATTTGAGTGATACTATAGTTACTACACCTGGTTTCTACCTTCCTCTTTATTTCTACTCACACTGTGTCCTGTGTTTGTTTGCTTGTAATATTTCCGAAGTAGAAACCATGTTTAGAACTAATTTGCAAAATTAGATTTATGGACGCTTCAAGTTTAGTGCCAGGTGCCAGCGATGAAGAAAATTCGTTTTCTGATAGTTTCTTTTGTTGAACTGGAAATGTTAATGTTTTGGTTTCTCTTTCAAAATTGACGTTGGAAGTAATTCACGGAAATGTTAATTTTGACCTGTTCACGCACAACATTTATTATCTTACGGGTTGTAAGAAGAGAGAGGTTCAAAAGTACGAAAATTGAAGAATAAATTATAAGCGTAATTTCTAAGCTTATACTTCAACTAATTTATGTGTTTTCTCGCCATTTGCACCAACTGCTTTCTTCATTGCTAATTTAAAGACGCTTAAGGAATAAACCTTTCGCGTCTTTTCAGAGTTGTTTAAAAATAACAAAACCGTAAATTTCTTTTTGAGAATATCGAGGCTCAACAAAGAAAAGTTTTCTTATTGTCGGTGTCATTTCTCATTCTCTTGAATAGTTTGGCATAGAATTTAGCAGGGCCAACACAGAAATCAATAAATAAATGAACAACTCGCAAACTAATATGGCTAGATAAATAACTTTTTCGTTGTTTTTAATTCCCCTTATAATATATTAAATTTACTACTATTAGAAATCAAATCTACACTGATTATGAAATAATATCCCAATTCTGCGTTGAATATTTTTTAGAAAAATAGTAACACATCTGTCTAATATTTAATTCGACATTAAAGTTTTAGAATGCTCTAAAATCGTCTGAATGCTCTAAAACAGTCTAAAAAATGCTACTAAACTGATATTTTTTTTTTATTTACTTGAAATCAAGGGCCCCGAGACTACAAAATAAATTTATTTAACTTTTAGCAGAATTACTGGCATTAAAATGCAAATCAATTGAGTATGAGGTGGTTGCCAACGGTAACTACCACACTACTATTAGATGAAGACGTTTATTTCTTTTTCAGAAGAACAGCCCTTCCATTAACAACTTTGTATCATCGTCTCTTCTTTTTTTAGCGTTTAAAATATCACACGCAAGTGACAGTTCGCTCCAGCCGTGGTAAAAACGCACGTGGACGAAAGATCAGTGGAATCGAGCCTATGCCTGGCGAGGATAAGGTATTGTACTCGTTGCAGTTTCCGTAGTGAATGTGTTTCTTTTCGAATTTATATAATAGTTCGACTTACTTTTCACTGTCAACTCCCACGTCCACAATGCTTCATGAGAGATATTGCTGTTAACATCTTTTACTCGCAAGAAGTACAGTTTTTTTCGAATCTATATATTTTCGTGTTAACTCTGTGGCTTGGTTACATTGAAGCAATATATTGTTTTCGTAAACAGCTGTTGATATGCTTCTTTTCTTGTGTTTAACAGAAATTAGTATGGTGACAAAAAACTGGTTGGATTCTTGGCGTCATTCATTAAATTTAAATGAACACGGAGGCTGTTGGTTTAGACACGTTTTTTTGCATTTGAGTGGAATGAGCATTATTTCCACTCGTATTTTTTTAACACTTATCTCCATTTCCTATTTTTTTGTTAAAGATTTATTGTGTTTGGTGGAAGTTATTCCCGAAAGAGAATTTTTTAAATATTTACGCCGTAAATCTGATTTTAGTGTTAAGTAGCGATATTTTATCTTTTAAATCAGTTATATTCTTATTTAGTAGTTTAATCTCGATTTTCCTGCACAGCTTCCGCTACCATGTTTCTTTTCCCTTTGCAGGTTCTGATTACGTCAAACGATTCGCGCATTCGACTGTATGATTTAAAGGATCATTCGCTGTATTGTAAATATAAAGGACTACAGAATGAATCTAGCCAGATACGAGCGAGTTTCAGGTAGCTGTTTTTCTTTACCGAGATTTTAACCTAGAGTTGTGTGAAGTGTTTTTACTGACAATTTTTTTATTAAAAAAGATTTTGTCTAACTAATAATTTTTCCTGACTAAAATTTTATCCGATAAGTTATTGCATAATACACAGCTTTGGGCTTCTTTTTTTTAATATATATATAAGAACATACTTTTAGGGTGTTAGATTAGTTTTAGATTTTACTAACTTTAAAGTAGATTGTCTGAAATTTATAGAGCATAAAGTCTGTTTTATACCATGAAAATGCTTTTCAGAAAAACTTCTTCCCATTTACTAATTAACTTTATTTTTTTCGATATTTTTTGTTGTTGAAAGTGCTTATAATCACAGTCTTATGTATTTTTCTCTTCTCTCTTCTTTTCAGTCACGACGGAAAAATGATATTGTGTGGTTCAGAGGATAAGTTCGTTTACATTTGGCAAACACATCACGATGTCGCAAATGTTCGTAACGATCGAAACGAATATTACGAATGTTTCTCAGGTGATTATTATGCTTTTAACCGGAATTACGACAAAATTTATTCTTATTATTCTTGATGCGATTATAAATGTCTCCAATGATTCATGATCCAAATTTCCCCTTCATTTTTTTGTGTAGCTCACGATGCTGTGGTTACCGCCGCCATATTTGCACCCTACCCGGCAGCCATTATGGAAAAACTAGCTAATGAAAGTAGTGAGACGGATGGTCTTTTCACATCGCGAACAGTTGGTAAAGAAAATTTATCCAAACCATTTGAAGTACTGGTTGCAGCAGATTGGCAAGGGGGCGTCAAGCTTTTTATCAACAAATAACGCTGACTAAGCAATAACTCAGGGATTACACCAAGTTCAAATATCACACCTCTTGACTGTTAGCGATTCATTGCGTTTGATTAAATGAAAAGGAAAAGTTGGTTCGTGACACAAAGTGTGGACAGAAATCATCCAAAGAAGTTTCAAGTGTGCGCAGAGCTGCATTGAACTTAAACTATAAAATGATTCAAAAAATGTCTGTTTATGTTATTTTAATGTGGTGATTTCGTACTCGCAGGGCTTTTTGTTGTTTTGAGGAAACTCTGATCATATTCGGCTGTCTTAATTTTTTTTTCCACTTCTGATCAGGCTGGCCTGGTCTTGTGCTGGTTTTAACGAAGTACGCCGCGTTTTTCTTAGAGTTGTTTTTACATGTAATTTTTGTGAAATTCGTGTTGCATCGAATTTAAAAAAGCCGTTTTGAAAATGCGATGTTTGTTGTCGGTGTTCAAAGAAATCTCTTTTTTTTCTTCGGTTGAGTGTGCATAGCCTATAGCAACAACAAAATGGTTGCCGTTCTTCATGTTGTATGGAATCGTTGTGTGGGCAACTGGAATGAAATCGATTTTCTGTTCAATAAATATAAATTTTTTACATTTCTTGACATTTGTTCTACATAGAGAAATTGAATTCAAAAAACTTCTTTATAATTAGAAATTTATGAACATAAAGATATATAGATATAATTTGTATCAGATTTTTGACACGATAGAAATGAAAATAGAAATATGTACCGCTCATTTAACCTGCTTCCCATTGTGATTTTTATAACGACAAAGTTTTAGTACAATCAATGAAGATTGAGAAACTTTTGGGGTTATTTTTTGACGCATATGATTATATACTTATATACTTATTATTTTATTATTTTTATTATTATTATTATTATTATTATTTTATGATTATTATTAACACAAAATACAGTTCCATTGGCGCTGTTATTAATGAGGATCCTACTAAAAAGAGCCAAACAGCAACCGACTAACTAGACAAACACTAAGACATCAATCCTACTCTCATGCTGGATTCCCGCTTGATAGTCTCTGACACTACTCAAACTTCTCGATTTTGCGCATTGGAAGCCAACGCTTTATGACGAGACTGCCATACGGCATTGTAACGCATCTTGATTCACATTCTACGACAGCTGCTTAACTTTGTAAACAATCTAAACTGGTGTTTACAAACGTTTTCCCAGGGTCTTCCTACGTTTCTTATTAAGGTGGTCCCGTGTCAGCTTTCGTCATCGATATTAAAATAAACAAAAAGCGCTGCGAACTAGGTTTAGGGAAATGGAAAGTTGACCATTTCACAAGTCTAACCATGAAGATATGGAGAAGGTGGAACACCCGAAAAAGGTCATGGGAACGAAAGTGGTACGCTAACTTAAGCCCTGGGTCAAGCTTTACTTTTTGTTTAGAGTTTACACTTTCGCATTTACATTTCGTGATAGGGCTTCGCGGATTCGGGAGAAAATGGCGGAGACTAGTGCAAGTGTTTTAGAAGATTTTCCGGCTCATGCACTTCTTCCAAAGAGAGAAACTCAAGTGGAAAATTTTCTAAAGAAATATCCAGACTACAATGGTGATGGAGTGTTGATCGCCATATTTGACTCTGGTGTCGATCCAGGAGCGCAAGGTTTAACGGTAATAATTTTAGCTTGTAGCTGGCTCACAACAAAGTTTGTCATTCAAAGAAAACAAACTCAGCTTTTAATTTGCCTGCGGGAAGTTAGTTTGGTTGCTTAAACAGTCAGGGATAATGATAATCTAGATATCCTTCAATTTTTCAAAGTGGTGCCTCATAAAGTGTTCTCACTGTTTATGCAACAACCAAATCCATATTGCTAGCTAGCTATAGATGGATTCCTGCATGATGTCATTTGTTTACTTTTTAGCCATAAGCTCTTTGGCTCTGGCATTTGCATGGCAGGAAAAAGGATGCTAGGATTTAGTGAAGAGAGGTCTTTTCCTGTGGATTTCTTCTCACAGAAACATCGTTGAGGACGAGCAGTACGGCACCACGGCTGTTTCGAAGCGGACAAAAATGTTACGAAAAAATAATTCGAATTACCCTCTCAGTTAAAACAGGATATCTCAAGAACGAAACAAAAATTTTATATTCTGTAAAAAGAATAATAATCTCAGATAAATTGTCCATATTATTAAAAGAAAAAATTTTTGGACACCTGTCCGAAATTGGTATATTTAGGCCAAAATGTCTAAAAATGACTTAAAAATTATCATTTAGATGAATGTCTTCCACAATATCTCTGGAATAAAGTTAAGGAAACATGTTTTTTATGGTCCACAGGTTAGGTTAAGTATCTGGAATGAAAATTACTTAATTTTATTACTGTCCGAAATTGTCCAAAGGGTTATTTTTGGGCCAAATGTGAGACCTATGTGAAAAACGGACTTTAGAGCCTCAATGCATGCTTAAAATTCGTTTATTAACTGAATAAAAAACATTACTTTGGATTCTGAGGCCATTAAAGATGATGTAGATGTAATATTTAACTGTCCAAAATTGTCCAAAGGGTCACTTTTGGTCCTAAGGGTTTTCGGGCCAAATATGTGACATCATACATTAAATAAAACGTCATTCAGAGTCGACGGTTTCAACATTCTAGTTTATCATGCTAGTAGAAAATATCTCAAGTTGTGCATAAATAGTTTATTTATTATATACATTAAATATATACAAAGCAATCATTTTGTGTTTCTTTATAAATTGTATAAAATAGCACCCAATCTTGTGATAAAGCCAAGATTAGCTAGCTAGCTAGCCATAAACATCTTTGATTTCAACAATTTCATCTTGAGAAAGCCCACCAAAGACTTAACTAAATATAAAAAAGAAGTATTAAGTGACTTAGCTACAAAACACGATGCAAAATGCAAAACTGTAGGACCAAAAAATAGCTACTTTACAGAAAAATACAAAACAGAAGAAAAAAGATTAAAAAAGATAACAATTAGCCACGTTTGAAGTTTTACAAGCTATAAAACAATTTCTTAAAATCAAAGGTGGTGTTATAGCAAAAAAATAATATTAAAATCCCTGCAAAATAAAGTAGTTTACTGTTTTGTCCCTTACCTCGTGCTCTGCCAAACTTTAGCTAGCTTCAAAATTGATAAGACACCGTTGTCTCGCTTATTCCAACATTTTCGAAAAATCCCGGTTACGAACTGGGATTCCCGGCTCGAGCAATCAAGTCCAAAGTAAACACCGGGTCGCCGTAATTTTGCTGGGAAAAACCATACCTACCAAAACATTAAACGCCATCGCTGTGACTTGCTTAGAAGTTTAGATAATTATTTAATTAGACAGAAAAGGGATCACACTAATCAAATTCCCGAGCACCACTTTGGAAACTTTTTCTCCTCTTTTTTAGCGCCTGAAGAAGACTTTAACTTAAAATTTAAGTAGTTTATAGTTTGCGAGACGAACGGTGCACGGTACCGGCCGATAGAACCATGTTTCCAGGCCCCCCATACCAATTTTCAAGTCCGTAGCTAGTAGCGCGGCGTTGGCACAAGGTTGGAAAGATGGTATACTTTCGCCAAAAATAATGTTTTTTTTTTTGTGTGTTTTGTTCGACGAAATAACTCGAAATTTATAACACACGTGTATAACATATTTATATATTTAAAAAGGAGAAAAGTAGATCGTTTTAATACTTTTTAATTCAGTAAAATTAAAAAAATACAAAAAAAGTTTCAATAACTTAAAAAATGATAAAAATACAAAATTTCAAAAAAAATTGTGGAAGCCATTTTAATTTTGTCCGCGGTTTGACCGTAGCGAAACAGCCGTGGTACACTACCCCAATCGGGAGAGTGTATCCCGAACGAGGAAAAATCTCCCGATCGGGAGATAATTATTTGCGCTAAGATATATGGGACCTCGATCGGGCGACTGTTCCACTGTTCCCCGATTAAAGGTAAATCGCTGGATGGGATCATAACCTCCCGATTTGAGACCAAGTACAGGCCACTGAAATCCGTGTTCATTCATAGGTAAATCGCTGGATAACAAAAATTTTATGCTAATACAGTCCAAACGAACCTCTTGTGTACCACGAGGATATTCTTGTTTTGGTTTATCTGCCCCTAATTACATACCATACTTTATAATTACTCTATATAAGTTCGGGTGAATGGTGAAATTTTAGTTTGCGTGGTGTTTTGCTTCAAAACTTGAATATGTTTCCGTGCAAACAAATCATAAAATGCACTTTCTCATTTTGGCTTGCACAAGGCCTGGAGAACTTTTCTGGTCTCCCGATCGGGTGAGTGCACGCCGATCGACAGTCAAAATTGACCCCCGATCGGGAGATTTCTCCCGATCGGGGATACACTCTTGACCCCCGATTGGGGTAGTGTGCCGTACTGACGAGGGTGCTGACTCGCCGGAAATGCCGCAAAAACCACGGGCTGTCGGTCGACTTCCGGCGTTTTAAAAAAAAATTAAATTTCGCCCGGAGAAACCCAAATCGACCCGAAACAACATTTTTTTAAACATTTATTACCATGATGTATAATTTATTCTTTTAATGTCGAGCAGTGGTAGTGGATGTTAGACTTAAATCTCTGGTTATGACGGAGGGTTAGTCATCATCATCATCATTCTCGGCTTAACGTCCGTTTTCCATGCTAGCATGGGTTGGACGGGGTATATTAATGACCCTCTTCCAATCTGATCTAGACTGTGTTAGATCTAAACTCAACTTCCTCTGTATCAAGTCTGTCCTTATAACCTCCTGCCAAGTCTTTCTCGGTCTGCCTCTGGGCTTTGCCCCAGGAACTATCAAGTCTCTACACTTTCTTACCCAATTATCCTCCTCCATTCTTTCCAAGTGCCCCAGCCAATTCAATCTTCTTATCTGGATAACATCTTTAATTCTACGGAGACTTAGCCTGCTTCTTAGCTCATCTGAACTCTTTCTGTCTCTCAGACTGGCGTTACACATCCACCTAACCATTCTCATATCATTCCTTTCTAAACGGTCAAGATCTTAGTAAATGAAATAAGAACGCGTATATTTATATTAACATAAATGTCTGTCTTCTGTGTATTAACAAAGTCCGTAGATACTTTACAGTACGGCTACCGCGCCATTATAGCGCATTTGCATATCGGCACATAACGGCATGGTTAAGGTACCCAATACCAAACATAAGCATAACGGTAGACTAATAGTCATATACTCAACAGTGGAAGTTCTGAAAAAACTGTTTTTTATATCATTTATTCGATAAATATAGCTGTAATAAAATCCCACAAATAATAAACTGAGAGTAAAACGACAAAATAGCACCTTCCTTCTTCGCGACAAAATTTAAATGAGAACAATGAGCCTCATGCGCATTGCATTTCGGGTGGTTTCGGGCGGGCTCAGGCTTTTCCGGGCGGTTACAGACGAAAACCTTGAAAAAACCCCGAAAAAACCCATGTTGTTGAGGTTATAGCTAAACTATTATTGAGTGTAGATTGATGCCTTCTGATTTATTTAAATTTATTTAAAGTCCTAGGAATGCTTTCGTGTTACGAAATGGACTGATAATTACTTTCCTTCACCTAGCGTCCCCATCTTTTTTTCTGCCACGCAAATGCCAAAGCCGAAAGAGCTAACTGCTGATAATGTAAACAACGGAATTCATCTATCAGGTTTAAAGTAAAAGTTTTTGAATTTATGTTACCTTACCATGAAACTATCCTTTTAAATCTGTTGTTTAAATGACAATCATCTTGTCTCTGAGACTTTACACACAGTTGTTAAATTAACAAGTATGGCCTAAATATTTTTACAGCAAAGATGATAGAATCATAGAAAACGTACAGGATAATGTTTCGTTCGGTCCAAGTGAACAGTGTACATTATTTTGAATTTAACTGCCATCTAATTTCCTTGTTTCACAAAATCTTGTAAAGGATCTTAAGTACATACATCATTCTGTAAAAACTTTTCTTCCTTTGCTGTATGTACACATTAAATATTTCACATTATACCCTATTTTTTCTAGCCTATTATGTTTTTTTCGTATAATTATACGAACGCTACGAAGTACTTCGTTTCGTGAAACGAATGTCATACGAAGTGCTTCGTTTAAAATAAAAAATGTAATCGAAGTTTATACGAACTTTTTTAATATATGATACGAACTTAAACGAAGTTTTTTTATCATACAAAATGAAATGATACGAACTTTGAACGATCTTTTCGTTTTCTACGATCCCGTTTTCATGATTTTTAAACGATCTACGGCGATCTTTTCGTTTTCTATGATCCCGTTTTTATGATTTTTAAACGATCTACGGCGATCTTTTCGTTTTCTACGATCCCGTTTTCATGATTTTTAGACGATCTATGACGATCTCTTAGCTTCTACGATCCTGTTTTCATGATTTTTAAATGATCTACGGCAATCTCTTAGCTTCTACGATGCTGTTTTCATGATTTTTAAACGATATACGGCGATCTTTTCGCTTTCTACGATCCCGTTTTCATGATTTTTAAACGATCTACGGCGATCTTTTCGCTTTCTAAGATCTCGTTTTCATGATTTTTAAACGATCTACGGCTATATTTTCGCTTTCTACGATGCCGTGGAGACGATCCCTAAAGACCTTAGATAATAAATCCAATTAAAATAAACGAAGTCCGTATAACGAAATGAACTTTATAATTGTTAAAAAAAATTCAATATAAAGACTATAGATAATAGTCCAATTATAATAAACGAACTTCGTATAAGCAAACTTTTATACGAACTTCTTTAAAAATGATACGAACTACATACAAACTTTATTTTAAATGATACAAACTTTATACGAACTTGTAATTTTGATGATACGAAAAAGTTCGTATTAAAAATAAAATGATACGAAAGATTTAATAAATCGATACGAAGTTTTTTATACGAATTATACGAACTACGTACAAACATTTTGAGACGGTCCCAGTACAGGTATGCAGTATGTCGTAAATCGAGTAAGGCGCACACAACATTATAGTGTTATGGGTATAATATATTTTTTTTAAATTACTTTACTGCAACGTTAGCTGAAATAAAAAACAGTTTACAACTTGTTGTTACACCGTCATAGCAAAAACAATCATGCAACATTGCTTTATTATGCAGGAAAAGTTCCTGTGAAAGTTGAAAAATCAATCGTGACACTGGGCTAAACACTCATTAACCATGGTTAACCATGTGGCACATATGTATAGGCGTAATATCCTTTTGCTTTATCACAAATTCAGCTTAATAAAAACCAAGCAAACAGCCGTTGTTAACATCAAGCTAAGTGCTTTACAGGTAACCAAGTCACACATGAGTATAGGCGTAATAGCATTTTCCAAAAAACTTTATTGCAACTTCCGGTTAAAAAAATTCAGGAAACCGCATGTTGTTATCCTGTCCAGTTAAAAAAATTACTCAGCAATTTTATTTTCCAACTTAAGTTTTCATAACAGTAATAAAGTTATAGTTATCTAACTGCATTTAGCATAACAATTATTAAAATTTTTGGTGTATGAGCCAAACTGTATTTGGCTACTTTCATTTTCTAGTCAGAGGTAGCTAAAAAGCTAGCTACAGTACAGTCTGAATGTAATCTACCGCGGACGCGAAACTCGCATGAATAGTTACACAGAACAATAACATTGCGATAGCTTTTGTTTTTTTAAAAAAATAATTGCCTCGCTGATAAACAATGACCCCACGCGATCGATTGTTTAATCACAATAGGTTGCAAGATCAATTTTAGCAATCTATTTTGCGTGAACTCTTTTGAAATTTTTAATTGCAGTAATTAAATATAAAAGTTATCTCCACGAAGGATTGTGTGTCCCACGATTATTTTCGTGAGCTCCACGATTTTTATAGCCAGTATAATTTAATTTTTTTTCTTTTCAAAAAAGTCTTTCATTAAAGTTAATTTGTTTGTTTCAGGTTTTATCAAGTTAAAAAAACATATTCGTAGTTTTTGCTTGGTGTATACTTTTTCGTCATGGACGCGATTGTATTTTTACGAAATGTCATTTGTCTAGAAAATTTAAATTTGTCTGCGGCGATAGAAATGCTTTTTTAGATTGCATTTTAAAAGTTTAAAAACGAAAAGCGACGATAGAAATGTTTTTTTAGATCGCATTTTAAAAGTTTATAAACGTAAAGCGGCGATAGAAATGTTTTTTTAGATTGCATTTTAAAAGTTTAAAAACGAATAGCGGTGATAGAAATGCTCTTTTAGATCGCATTTTAAAAGTTTATAAACGAAAAGCGGCGATAGAAATGTTTTTTTAGATGGCATTTTTAAAAGTTTAAATACGAAAAGCGGCGATAGAAATGCTCTTTTAGATCGCATTTTAAAAGTTTATAAACGAAAAGCGGCGATAGAAATGTTTTTTTAGATCGCATTTTAAAAGTTTAAGAACGAAAAACGGCGATAGAAATGTTTTTTAAGATCACATTTTAAAAGTTTATAAACGAAAAGCGGCATTTAATAGTTGTGAACAATGCTTCTCGTATGTTTCTTAAATTAAACGCGCTGGAATCTTTTAAGTAATTAAATCAACAATACATTCTCGTGCAATGTATTATAAAACTTCGCGAAAGATTTTTATTATTTAATTACTTCACGCTAATACTTAAAGGAATAGCTTATCAATACATTTTCACTATGCATCTCGCTATTACAAGAAATACAATTGCTCCAATATTTCTTTGCGAGCGCATTGTTTTTTAACACGCCAATATAAACTCGCAAAACCCTTAAGGGATTTAATTATAACAAAAGACAAACGACTGCCGTCCTCCACGCAAAGGTGTGATATTAACGTGTACGCGGTAGATTACATTCAGACTGTACTGTAGATAACCACAACCCCAAATACAAATAAATAATAAAATACCAAACTGAATAATAACTTTAAAAGAATAGAAATTAAATAAGTAGTGTATATATTCGTACGCACTTTAATATGGTGCGTACGTATATGTTCATCCGCTATTTGTACGTAAAGTGCGTATTGATAGTGCGTAGCGCTATTAATGCGTAATGTATGATACTTACGATATTTACAATCGTTAAAGTGCGTACGCAGCGACTTGAAGTGGGAGCAGGCAAGATAAACATAAAGACCGCAAAGCTGATTGAACGGTATATATCATTGTCAAATATAAGTTTTACATCCTACAATTTACGCGTATAATTTATTCGCTTTCACATTGATTTGATGGCTTCCTCTGCAGTAACGGCAAAACCAATGTTTTGTCTTGGGTGCTTTCTTTAATAGCACACACGATAAATGGTACCAATACAGACATCTGTCGCATTGTATTGATGTTTCTTTTTTCCATCAAACGTCTTAAAACAGCCGTTGCAAGAATATTGCGATGATTTTTTTTTGAGAAAGCGTTGATTGCGCTAGTCGCAGCTTTCCATCCCGATGGTGAGAAGTACCTTTTGATAATGTTAAAATTGAAATCATCACCGATTCCAGGGTGCTGAACTTCTTTCTCTTGTACCATGGCATGGCTGATCAGACATTCTTCTTGGATAGCCAGGTCCGCATTCTTTTGCGATGTGAACCACGACAGCATCTCTTTAAAAAAATGGGCATTGAAAGAATTAAACAAGGAAAAAAAGAAGTCCTCGTTTCAAACTTATTTTATAACACTACAAAACATTTGGCAAGTATGTTTAGATTTAAAAGTACTTCTTTCTTTTTCTTTCGGGTGCATCCGAACGAAAGGAATTGGACCAGCAGACTTTTTGAATTTGGGAAGCCCGATCGTGCACGTTGAGTCACCACTTGGTTTGCCCCGTCTGCCACAGTAACAACTAAAAAAACATTGAACAATGAAAAAATGTCTTAAAGGTATAGAACGGGTATAAAGTTTTGTGAATCATAGTATTTGTGAGCAACTTTTCCGATTTGTATGGAGCAGTTATATACTATGTATTTTCGCAATAAAAAATGTTTTCCACACTTTCTCTTGTTACTTCAAACATGAAATCATATAAATTACCTTTTTTCATGTTTTCAAGCTTTACAGATTTCTTTTCACTACTCTCCACCTCTTGTCCATCTATATGCAAGGAGAAATTTTTCATATTCTTCTTTGCTTCGACGCTTTTTGCTTTCAACTTAAAACCTTAATGTCATCAGACATCCCTCCTTCATCCAAATACACCTCTGACTCTTGTCGAACACACGCAAACACATTCATGTATACTTGAACAAAATATGCTGGCAGGAGAACCTTCGTATGATAATCAAGGGAACAGTGAGGAATGTTGACGTTGTTTGCTATGGGATTGCACAACGTGTCAATTTGATCATCGTTGAATGCCCCACAATCAAAATATTGGTTTAAATGTCTCTGTCCAATTTCCGATTCTTCTCTCTTCATGTTGAAAAAGACTTTGTGTCGCCAGTTTCAACCTCTCCGTTCATTATTTTTGACAAATGTTGTCCAATGCATTGATTTTTGTATATATCTGATAATGTGTCTCGATTGATGTTCATGATGACATTATCCATCTCATTTATCTTCTTCTCTCTCTCTCGTTCCATTCTCTCCTTTTCCGCATATTCATCACCCGATTCGTCTGAAGTTCAAAAAATAATTTTTACAACTGTATTAATTAAAAAAATGGTATAGGGCCATATTGGACATCACATACCCATGACAATATCCTGTACATCAGATTATGCAGGTGTATCATTTTCAATATCTTGAGGCGACGCTATAAGAGATAAAATCATATATTCATGACACTTGTAATAGTAACACTATATATTCCCCAAATTTTTAGAATCGTGAATATACAAAGCTATAATTTTTTCTTTCTGATACTTTTCTATCGCTTCGTTTAAATCTTTCGAAGAATAAAATCTTGAACCTATCTCCATGTTTGCGAAACGCGTTTAATGAAAAGAAAAATATTTTACACGTGCGTGTGTTATGTTTTCTTTTTTCCCGCGTAAATATTTCATACATTACGTATGAATAGCGCTACGCACTATTAATACGCACTTTATGTACGAATAGCAGATGTACATATATGTACGCACCATATTAAAGTGCGTACGAATATACACTTCGAATCTTAAAACTGGTTAGTTTAAGATTTATATAAGGCTAGAAAACGTGTTATATATTCATCTTAAGGATACTGTAAGGGAAAGTGAGCATGATTTTTTAAATCACGATATCTTCTTCACATGAATTTAATATATTTATATGAATATTTGGAAAGCTCTCAACATTTTCTATAGGTTGATATAAGTTTTTTGCATTAAAATGAAAAATATAAGGATTTAAAAGGTGGAGAAAATTGACCCCCTCCTTCATGTTCGAAGTTTCTTTTACAAAACCACTGAATTTTTTCCCCATATTTTTCGATTATCTTATTCAGGAGGGATGTATCTAAGATGGGTTTTCAATTTTTTTCTTAAGTTTTTTCTAAGTCGTTTTGTTTAAATTTGCCTTTTTTTCAAAATTCAACTTTTTGTAGCTCATATTTTTCATAACTTACCTCATAACTTTCGTCAGAGTTATCAAAGCAAAAAAAATCGAAAAACCATTCGGATATATTATTCAGCTTGATTTTAAACCAACTCTCCTACGCAGAAGTTATGTAAAAGAAAGTCAAAATGTAAGCACTACCTCGCGAAAAAATGAACACAGAGAAAACTAGCTTTACAAATTTTCAACGATAAACAACTAAGTTTTAGAACAGATTTTTTGTTACATAAAATCAAGTTACACCTAATCAAGTAACGCTAAATATGCATCGTCGTCTGAATCGTAATTTCCCTTTTTTATACTTGTTTAATTTTTTCGCCTAAATTTAATTTTTTAACCACAAGCAGATACAAACTAAGTTTAATGGCATTAATAACAACTAACGAAAATCGGGTTGCTATTACCCGGGGTAACTTGATTTACCGTCATTGATAGTGGCGCAGTGTTTGGGGTTCACTGCTCATGGAGCTTGCTCTGTGACGTCCCCCACCCCTTAAAATAGTTTAAGCTTTGTGCGGTGTACAAAGTAATGGAAATACTTTTGTTCAAGTCTACGCAAGAAAGTCTTGTTGTGCGAATGGATGTTTGTATAAAATTTGCCATGACGCATCTAATTTCAGAAGGCTCACGGTCATGGCGTGGGCGTGGGCGCGTGATCATGCACCTTATATGACAAGGCCTGAACTTGCCGCATAACTTCGTTAAAATCCCCATAGTAACGATCACTTTAAGCGCGCTGCTTGCAGGTTTTATTTTGAGAATGATAATGAACTTTATTCAAATATTATTTTTCTTTCTGTATGCACGTGTTTAGATTTCATAAGTGAATATGACTGAAAACAAAATAATAAAGAGACATTAATTGATCTTTGACAAGTTTTCTCAGGTTGGTCCCCATTTGTTTTGTGACATGATTTACACATTGGAGAGTAGGGACACGGAATCGAAAACATTCATTGGTATAATTACGCATAGTCAGTATGATACCGAATATGTAACGTGAAAACAAAATATTCCTATAGATACAAAGTTAAAAGAGAAAAATGTAAAAAGAACCTGACACCATCACTTCTAAACTAAAACGACCTTCGCAGCATGTTTCCGCTTTGTTTGTGATGCCGAAATTAAGCTGCGTCCAACCGAAAAACATAGGTCCATAAAAATCGAGTTCTGCCCTATTTTTCCGAAAATAGTTGCACGCAACCATTTTAAACACACAGAATACATCACATGTGACTTCCCTATGCCTAAATTTGGAAGTGAAAAGACTTTAGCCAATAATAATGTATGTACAGTTTAGGATTGCGTAAAATTATATAGTTTCAGTTTTTTAATTTTTTTATTATTTCTAACATGGGAAGTCTTCGTAAAAAAAATTTAAATTTTATATTATTTTCCTAGGCAGCATCAATAAACCTCTCGCTTCAAATCAAGCACAGTTAAGGGGTTCCTCCTAACACCAAAATTATATTTTTATATTGTTATAGAGGATAATGAATTACTTACCAGTTCAAATTAATCGAAAATCTTTTTTTTGTCTTAGATATTTTGCTTTAAAGATCTCCATGTGGCCTCATGAATGATTGTTATAAGAAGAATTGATGTAACACCAGCATTTTATTAAAACAAACTTATGACATCATTCCTGGATTTAAAACTAAAAATATTTTTTTTAAAAAAAAGGCTAATGACAGAGTTCGAATTAGCACTTCGCAAAATGCGAAGTGAGTTTGAAAAGTGGGGCAAAATGCGATGCGATTTCTAGCATTTTCTTACATTTATGCGAAGCATTACATCAAGCCATGAATTAGTATCGAAAACTTTTAGGTCGGCGTAAAAAACAACCTTGATTTATAGCCGTATTATTTGTGGGACTAACATCTTGTTGAACGCTCATCGATTATCTTACAGCGAGGTTACCATTTTTAAATGCACTCGTTGCGCCCCCTTTCCCCTTACCCCGAGTCTATGTGGGATAATGATGCATTGAGTTTGTAACAACCTATAAGGTTGTTTTTCGTTAAAGATACGACGCTTTGTTATTTATTATTTAATAAATAATTATTTTTTTTTAAGTTGGAAGTTTTCTATAATAAAAAGAAAATTATTCGATGACTTTTTGGTTCACTTTCCCCGACATTTAGTTCCTCACAACTTATTGCCACTTCTCTTATTATTATTTTTTTCGTTGGAACAGAGGAGCTGGGAAAGAAGTTATTCATAACTCGTCCACCGTAAAAAAGTGAGCATGCGCGATAAGAACTAAAAACAAAAATAAAATGTCCAAACATCGTGATCGCTGAGCACTATGTGTGTGCTGATTGCAGGTACAGGAACTTTGTTTTGGTCTATAAATCCATCGCTGGTGAGAAGAAAACTGGAAAATAAACTATAAAATCATACACATATGTCATACCATTACAATTTTAAATATGCCGGAAAGGCATTTTGCGCCACTCTGAACTCCTGAAATCGCAAATTTCCCCTCGTGCGGACACCATGAGGCCGCACTCGGTAGACACTGAACTAATACAAATATAACATGTGCGAAGCATTTTTTATATGATAATTTATCAAAAGTTATAAACATAGTTTATTGTCTGTACAATTTTTTGGATGGGTTGTTAGGATAATTAAGTAAGTTAACCTAAATTAATCATTGTTAAGCTTCCAAACTTTGCTTATGTCAATATCATCAGCAGTATATTGTCAAAAGTCAAAAGGTATTTGCTTTGATATTTAAAAACTTATTACAGCGATAACTTTTTATTTTAAGCGATTTGTGAATGTTACTATTCCTATGCATTAACATTTCAGCCTAACAATTTCCCTTTTTTCTTTTTCTGTGGGAATGTTTTGTTAATTTTTAACTTTATTGCCCAAATATCGACTAAATTGATATTTTTTGTTATAAAAACTGTCAAAAGATTATGGTATATATATACAAAGATTTAATAGTTTATTTTATGTATTAGCTATTGAAATATTAGATCGTAAAAGGTGTAAAAGATCCATTTTTCAATCAAAAGTTCAAAAATGCACTGTTACAATTAAAATTTTAGGCTACACCATCTGGTAAAAGGAAGATAGTTGATCTTATTGATTGTAGTGGTAGCGGTGACGTTGATACTTCCACTGTTGTCACAGTAAATGAAGATGATGGATGTATCATTGGAAAGACAGGACGCAAGTTAAGAGTTAGTAATGACTTTTATTTACAAAAATTATTGTCACAAAAGTTATTATATGCTTCTATATACTACATGAAACCCGCTGCTTGTGAGACAGTTCTACACAGCACATTAATCATTTTTGACAATAATGACATTATAAAGTGGAATGATGTCAATAGCTTATACAAGAATACCAAAGTCATTGCACCGCAGGCCTTATAACTTCTAAGCAGATTAAAATAACTGATGTCAACACCTACATGAGTAGTAGGGACCACCTTGGTCCAAACTTGGAACAATTCCTGAGGCATGGCCAATCTACCTTTTTTAGATCCTAGGGTTTGATGATGTCATCAAAGTCCATTAACCCTAATATCATCGTAAGGATTCATCAAAAGAGTCTTATTTTGAGCTCTACATAATAAATGGTTCAACTTAACAAATTTCTGTTTTTTTATGTATATGTATCATTGATAACATCATCATAAACTATTTGACCCCCTAAAAAGGGGTTCCCCCCTAAAAGTTTGGTCATTAAAAAGTTTTTTTTGAAATATTTGTGTTTATGATGAGCTAGCAGTCTTGTCCTCGCCCAGTAATATAAAAATCCCACATGTGCCAGTAGCAATAATGTTAATATATCAATCGACACAGCACTTCTATAGGACCCATATTCTCATATAACGTAAAGATCAATCTCCTCTGTGGACTTGTGTGTGGTTTTCTCCTCAGATCTAACATGTAAACTAAGGATTTTTTTTAAAGATACCAACTTCTTGGACAAATCCCAGTGGACAATACCGTGTTGGTTTAAAGACTGCCTATTCTTTGTTTCCTGAGTCAGCAGAAAGAAGAGTAAAGGTACTTTTATCTTCTTAGCAAATTGGGTTTTCACTTCTTACATAATAATGTTACCTACAACACACGTTTTTTATGTTTTAGAACGAGAAGAAGAAAGATGAATGGGATCCTGTTCACAAAGTTAAAGTTGCAGACGCATCAAGAAGACTTTGTGAATTTGAAGCAAAATGTGCAACACCTACATCTGAGGTATATATTGCATTATTCTGCTTTTCCAGTTTTTCATAGTTCTATGGCAAAAACTATATAAATTTAAACAAATTTTAGACTGTTGATTTCTTTTTTTATTAGTTTTTGTATTAAACACTTAAAAAATTACTAGGTGAAAGCAGTTAATTCTTAAATATTTAAGATAGAAGATGTCCTTAGGCTTGCATTAACATGTGTGACATGATGTATTTGCGAAAGAATTTTCGTATGGACAGCAATAATTTTATTAGCAAGGCAAAGTTTCACAGATTTGGTGCATTTTTCTGTTTTATTCGTACCTTAAGTTACAAAAAAACATGTATTTTTCCATAAGAATTGTGTTTTAATTGAATTCTTATTTATTTTGTGCTAGACGTCTCTGTGATGACTGTGAAGATGGTTGTAATATTGTTTTCATATTTTATATTATTATCATGTGTCTAACATCAACAGCAGTTCCCAGAGTAATTTTACTCAACTAGTCATAAGCCCTTGAAAAATTAACAGAAATTAACCTTTTAAAAAATTGTCTGAAACTATATTGTACACAAAAAATTAACCACACTATAAATAAAATTTAGTAAACCTGTTAGATATTTTAACCAGCCCTTTTTTATTTTTAGATCGAAAAGCTTGAACATGAAAATTTGAAAGCTACTGTAGAAGCTTTGAACACAATCGACAAAAAGTATAAAGATCCTGGACCTGTTTTTGATTGTGTTGTTTTTCATGATGGAGAGATGTGGCGGTGTGTAATTTTTGCAATTCATATTGTAAATTCCTACTCTTCATTTTTAAATTAAGACTTCAATTGTAAAGTACTTTGCAACAGTGTTGTGTTGTGTTGGTTTTGTTATTGCTTTGTTGATATGCTATTTGAGATTTTGTTTAATGTGTAGTTTGTTTAAAGAAATTGATTCTGATGTTATAATGTATATCTTTTTTTTAACATTGTTATAATAGAGCCTGTATTGACGTAACAGAAAAAGGTAATCTTGACGAATGTGACGTTCTTGGATCTTATCAACTAACAGGACAGTATGCAAGATTTAGTAAAAAGGGTACGTTTTTATTTATTTATTTAAAATTCTTTTGTTAATATCTTACTAGGTATCTTGATTGTACATACAACATTTTCTTAGTATACCACCTACGTTACTAACTTGCCGTGTATATGCTACTATTGCTTAATATTTTTTTGCAGATATGGTAAACTACAGTGTTAAGGTTTATGAAGATGGAAATGTTTTGTCCATTGTGACAACTTCAAGTAAGTAATAAAATAAGTTTGCTACCTTAAACTTGGATAGACAAGCACTTCAAAAGGGACACTAATTCATATATATATCTATAATCATCTTCATTCCAATGAGTCATGCTGAGAATTCAACATGTTTATTGCCAACCTGGCCATCCTAGCTAATTGAATCCTTTCTTCGTATAAGAACTGCATAGATATTGATCTTTATTACCTGGTCATGTAGCCCTCTATAAACAAGTCTAACAAAATGGAGACGTTCATGTGATACTAGTCTTTTAAAATTGCAATTACACTTAGAGCAATCAACCAAAAGCGAGTTGAACAAACAATGTTTTGTCACAAGAAACTAAATATTTAAGCCATTTTGAAGTCCCTCTCCCTAGCATCCCCCTAGGAATTCGTACATCATTTTATTAGGAATTTGTTTATGTTTTGAAATGTTTGTTGTTTGTCCCAGGGGGGTTACAGCATTCATAAGATCATCAGGCTAATCGCTAAAAAGATAACTTTTATATTGATTTACAGTGTGATTTGTTTTCAGGTTCGCATGGCACACATGTTTCATCAATAGCTGCTGCATATTTTGAATCTCAGCCCGAATTAAATGGGGTTGCACCTGGTGCTCAGGTATATAATTTCCAAAAAAATAAAAATAAACTGTATATATGCCCCGTATTCTAGCTTAATGTATTATTTTTGATTGATAATGGTTTATGATATTTTTTACGTCCCTGTATTTATCAAAAGATAGGTTTCAAAACAAGTTGTGTTTTCCATTTAGATTATTTCAATGCAAATAGGCGATAATAGAATAAATGGTATGGAGACAGGAACTGCATTAATAAGAGCTGTATGTATATTTATTTATTTTTTGCAGTTCAGTGCTTAAACAAATTGTGTGTATGGTGCAAGCCATATAGGTGCAATACACACACAATGAAACCTTATTATTTGTAGTTTTTCGGAAGTCTTCTTATTAGAGTATAACTGATTATTTATTTTGCTGCATGTGTTTCTGTTTGATTTGTTAGTTGATTTGTGCAATTGAGAACAAGGTTGATGTTGTGAACATGAGTTATGGAGAGGCAGCCAAGTGGGCTAATGATGGGTATATCTTTTAGAAATTTCCATAAACATTTTCTGAGCTGCATTTCGTTTTTTATTGATATTTTGGGAACAAACGAATAGTAAAATCTTTTACCCAGTGACACTTGTATACATTTTTTAACTAAGAACACCCTCAAGGCTACGTTGAAAATACTCTGTTAAAAACCATATGTGTTTTTCTCAGGATGCAGCAGTATAAATAAATAGAAAACATTGAATAAAAAATAAAGATCCAAAATTTACCGCTGTGCAGTAATTAAATACATTAGTTTGTAATTTCTCTATTTATTTTAATTAAAATATAGGATACCATAAAATTAAAAAAACAGAATGCATTATTCCCCATAATGCATTATTTCCAACAAGTAGAAAATGTAGTCCTTTTTTTTCTTTCTTTACCACAAAGTAATATGAAAATTATTTATTCTATAGGAGAGTAATCAAAATGATGAATAAGATGGTTGAGGAACATAATATCATATTTATATCCAGTGCTGGTAACAATGGTCCTGCACTTTCCACCTGCAGCTCTCCAGGTTCGATGACTGAAAATGTGATTGGGGTTGGTGCATATGTATCTCCAGATATGATGACTGCAGAGTACTCCATGTTGGAGAAAATGCCAGGCACACAATACACCTGGTCTTCACGGGGACCATGGTATGTTTTAAACTAAATACTACATACTCCAATATACTCCAATATCACACACCGTGTCCCTATAATACATTTATATTTTCCTTTAAGTTTCTGCAACCTTGCCCATCGAATACATTGTAGGTATTGATGGGAAAGTATCGTTATTTTACTTATCGATTTGTGGTAATATTTAGTGTTGATGGCTCACTTGGTGTCTGTATATCTGCACCTGGTGGGGCAATTACCTCAATACCAAAGTGGACACTAGCAAAAAGTATGTTATGTAATGGCACATCTATGTCATCTCCAAATGCATGTGGTGGTGTAGGTATGAAAAAAATTGACCTTTTTTCAATTTTTATTATCTGTTATAAATGCTTAACTAATGGCCTCATGGTACGAAGTCTTTAGTAGTCCTAGGTTGTTTTTTTTGTTTGTTTGTGGAATTTTTATATTTACTTTTTTCAGCTGTGTTACTGTCCGCACTTAAAAAGGAAGACATTGAATACTCTCCAAGAAGGTTTGTTATTGTTATTGTTCCTTACTTATGCTAGGTTAATTCTACTGACAATGTTCAAGTTATTTTAAAACGCCTGACAAGTTGAGACGGGTAATAAAGAAATCTGTTTTTTATTTTATTTACTTAAATTAACTAAGAAGGATGATGCCTGTGTATTTGAATTTTTTCTTTCATATTATCATTAGTTCCTGATTTTAAAATTTCTTCTTCACTGCTCTGTGTTAAATTTGTGATTTTAGCTTTACATGCCACAATTATGTTCAAGTTTTAACTTTTGTGGCTTAAGGGTGTCCTTTCGACAGTTTTACAATCATTATTTTATAAAACATTTTCTTAGCATAAGGAAGGGCTATTTCTATTTTAAGTTGACATAGTTGTGGTCGCTGTTAAGGCTTGGAAGCAAGGTTTTAATTTCCTGATTGCATAAATTATACATTGATATTTTAGCATTCGCCGATGTCTTGAGAATACAGCTCTAAAAGTTCAAGGTATATGTCATTCAAAAAAAATACTTAAAAAAATTAAATGTTGTTAAATAAGTGGCAGTAGATAATGAATTTTGTTTTTACGTTTAGGATTGTCAGCATTTACTATTGGTCAGGGCCTTTTGCAGGTTGGTTGTGTGTAATTGATTTGTATTTCAACAATAATTTCAATTATGTTTGGCAATTCAGCAGTGGCACAAGTTCAATTTCAAAAAATAATTTTAATCCAACAGGATTATCAGCAAAAGGATAATCAAATAAAGGATTATTCATCTGGTTCCGTTTGTATATGTTCCGCTCTTAGTATATTTGCTGATGAACTTAACGATAATGCTGGCGAACTACAATCAGTGATATAAATTATGGGGAACTGGTGCTATTTCCAGGAAAAAAATGAAAAGGTCTTACTGGAACACTTTGTTCCAATTATCAATGTGTCAGCCTTGTGTGTCCATTAATAATGGAGAGAGACAATGAACTATAGATAGTTGCCTTCTTATTTTAATACTGATTGTAGTTGAAAGTATTTTAATAATTACAACTATAAAATATGAGAAGGTACATTGTGATATATTATTTTAGGTGGAAAAATCTTTTGAATTCATGCAAGAGTTAGTTGCAGACCATGTTGCTAAATATGTTTCCTTTAGGGTAAGTATTGGTTACTCTCACCTTCTGCACATTTATCATGTGTATTCAAACTGTCCATTTCTGCTGTGATGAAGTAACTACTTTATACTAACTACTTTATATGTGTCATGTTATTTACAATCCTTCTGTATTTTTAACTCCATTTGTATTTTTATTTTAATATCAAAAAAAAATTATCAACAATAATAATAAATTCTTAAAACGTTCTAAGATTTTAGTGAAGTTGTTGTTATGGGACATGATAAATTTTAGAATAAAACTATGATTTTTGCTCGGCATAAAAGTGACTTGTAGAGGCATGAATTGACTAATTTTTCTATTTTTTTCAGGTTCGGTGCAATGGAAAATCAGGGATATACATCCGTGAGCCGTGCGATCATCTTCTACCTGAGAAACACACTGTTGTTGTGCAACCAAATTTTCACAAAGATACTGGTAACTGAATATTTATTCTTTTACTTCTTGACTATTGCTATATTTCTATTTTAAAAGTTTAGGTAAATTTGTCCCCTGTCCTGTATAATTGAAAGTACCCTGAAAGAAAATAAAAACAACCTTTTTATCATATCATCAAGCTATGTTCATGAAACGTTTGTGAGTTGATACAAATAATTTTTCACAAAATTTGTTTGGTATTCTATTTCCCATAGTTATATATTGATTTTCAAATTATTGTTGTTTGGTGAATTTCAACACATTACGAATTGGCTCAAAACATCTTAAAAAGCCTTAATTTAACACAGAATTGAACAAACAAGATATTTTAAATGAAAATCTTGATGAAACATGGCATTGCTGTATTTTTAAAGCATCTAACCACGTCATAAAAAAGTGCTGATTGCATTAAAAAAATAATTATGTTAACTAATCTTCTCATCCTACATTTAGGTCAATTTTGAGTTGGCTTAGATACTTTGTGTGTGTGTTTTTTTAACACTCTCACTCTCATCTGAATATTTTTTTAGATAACGATTTAAAAGCAGATTTTAATGTAGATATATGTCTTGTAAGCACTTCAGCTTGGGTGACATGTCCATCACATTTAAATATGACAAACACAGGTAGGGTCAAAACCTATTTTTTAATCTTGCGACTAACTGAATTTGTGAAAATCATGTGTTATTATCGTTGAAATGGTTCATTTTTAGCTCGTTCATTTCCATTACTTATTCAAAAAAGTGGGTTGAAGCCAGGATGTTATTATGCCGAGGTTTGATTTGTTGTCCGTGTTTGTTTTTTATTTATTTATTTTTTATTATTATTTAAAATGTCTATTCTTTGTTAGGTTCAAGGTATAGATTTAGCTCACAAAACATTAGGACCAGTTTTTAGAATACCTATCAGCGTTGTTATCCCAGAAAGGTAAGATTGTACAATAGAATTTGTCACTAAATGTTTGGTACCTTTAAAATGTGTTGCTTTTACTAAAGTTGAAACATTCCTGATAATTTTTATGTGCATACTGACAAATAAATGACATATGTTATCAATCTAGAGTTGAAAGTAAGAATGAAATAATCAATATTGGGAAATTAGATTTTAAACCTGGAGATCGAAAACGTTTCTTTTATTTCGTACCACAAAGTGCTACCTGGGCTAGTAAGTGTTTGTTTAATGACTCGTTTTTACCTTTACTTTGTTGTTTTCACTTAATCTATATTATAATATGGAAACTTTCTGTCTGTGAGCTAAAGATGGCAGCTGAAACGAGGAAATCCTGTAGGTTTTTCCGACAGGTTGAATTCCCGTGGACCACAGGCCCACAACTAGTTGAAGAAATTACCACTGCGGTTGCACACCATTTACCAGTCAATACAGACTTTCCGAAATTTAATCTTCTTTCACACCTAACGTATTGATGTTTATAGTCTTTTATCATCGTTTTAACTATAATTACTATAATTACTATAATTACTATAATTTTGCATCTAGCGCTTAAATTAAAGTCACTGGAAAAAGAAAAGGACATTAGATATGTAGTACATGCTGTTCAACTTGTGCCGGAGTCTGCATTTGTGGAAAATGAATTTGAGAGATATATTTCGTTAAAACCAAACTCTGGCATCACAGAACTTACTTTCAAAGTGCAGGTAATTCCCTCTCAACTAATCTGGTTGTCAGCTCTTGCAATTGTTTTGTTTTGTTTTTTTTGTTTTCTGTGTCTTACTAACTTTAAAAGATTTTATGAATTTAATATGAATAAACATTTAGTAGTGGATATAAATCTCAATGTGCATTTAGGATTGATGCCCTTTAGAAATATGTTTCGTTTAGGAGGGACACACTTTGGAATTGTGTTTAGCGAGATGGTGGACTATACAAGGTGATTCAGAATTAGCTGCTGAACTCTGTTTCCATGGTTTGCAACCATTAAATCGGGAAATATCCCTGGTAAGTCCCTTTTTTAAGTTCAGCAGAGTAGATAATATGTATTGTAATGTTTTGTTTGTATCTGTATGTTGCAGTTTTAACACTGCACTATTCTTTCCCTGCAATTATTCATGCATTTTCATTAGGTTTATAACGTTTCAACTGTTATTTTAAAGATTTTTAAGGTTTTTTAAAAAAATAGGACAGGACACAAATTTGTGCAATACAACTTCACAAATTTTGGTTCGTCAACCATAAATTTTCAGTCTTTTTTTTTCAACCACAAAATCCTCTTTCTTCAAAAGTTTCTAACATAAAAGTACAATACTGTGCATTTTTAGAGCCAAAAAAGTAAACATTCATTTTACCAGAGGCCGCTGCTCCAAATTATGTCTTGTATAATAATGCCCAGCAATGTTTGGATGTCAGCCACAAGTCACCTTTATATAAGCAGTTGGTCATACTGTTATCTACTTGATTAAACCACAGCTTCACTTTTGACGAGTGGGTGTCAGCCCGGGTAAAAATTTAAAATTTTAAAGGTGAAAAAACGTTCCCGGTTGCATGACAATTTGTGTGTTTCGTATTAGGGACAAAACCCCAGCTCAGCTGTTCTAATATGAGCTAAAGTTTCACATTAATTAAATAACAAACCTTGTAATGAGTGATCTGTTGTTTAGACATGTGCACGAGGATTTGCTAAAGTAGATGTGGTGAATAACTTGATGATTGAAAAACTTGATCCTGTTGCTTCGTTAACGCAGCATGTCATACCATTAGCGTGAGTATTTTGATCAGAAATTAAAAAGGAATTTAACATGTCCTTTGTTTGTTGTTCAGTACTGAGTTTTGTTGATACTATAAAGTGTACTATCAAAAAACCAAGTGCAATTTGTATGAAAAAGTAATTTCAGTTTTTTCAATGTCCCACATATAGTATTTATATTGTTTTGTCTTTACATTTTATTTCGTCTGCTTTATATAAAAGGGTTTAAAGAAAACAGACTTCTGCTTCAAATAAAGTGACATAAAGATAAACTTTTTAGTTCGAGTATGTCATTTTTCCTTATGCGCAATGTTGCTAAGTTTTACTATTCCATCTGTATTTTCGATTTTTAATGCTTCCACTGATCATACCTCCTGTAAACTTTCATAGTTTACTCCCCCATACCCCCAATCTGTTGGGGGAAATGAATTTGTCCACAGACTCTGCCTTAGGGGGGGAAGGGACTATGCTTGGTGCAGGAAACTATGGGGCTGGTGGAAAATAATTTGGAGTTTTGCCTTTGGGGTGTAAGGGAGTGGAGGATGACTTTTTGTTAAGAAAGTCTGGACACTAAAATTCTAAACTTTCCGTTGATATGTCATATATTTCTATTATATTTAGACCGAAGGACAGCTTGTTAAAACCTTTGGGTATTAGGGATTTGCTTCCAAACGGTGAACAAATTTACAGTCTTGAATTGACGTATAATTTTCAACTGGTATGTTTTTAGTTATTGGATTACAGATTAGAAGATTGTTGTTTTACTATCTTTTATGATGACGTATTTGATTATTTGTTTTTGCAGCCAAAAGCCAGTGACATCAATGTAGTGATTCCACAATTTCATGATTTGTTATATGAGAACAAGTTTGAATCTCAGTTTTGGATGATTTACGATTCGAATAAGTCCTTATGTGGAGTTGGGGATGCATTTACTTTAAAAGTAAGCTAAACTTTAAACTTTATTTTACATTTATGATATAAGTTTAATAATATTATCTTTGTATAAACATTCTTTTTAGTACAAGTACATAGCTAAACTTGAGAAAGGCGATTATGTGGTGAAAGTTCAAGTAAGTTGTTCTCGTAATGAAAATTTTATTGAATGCTCAAACTTTAAACTTCACATTGCTTTACATTGAACTGAAGGAACAGGTCACGTGTGACCACGGGTCAGTTTATTCTAAAGAAAGATTTCCACTTAAATGAATATTGTTGACAGATGTCGTTTGACAAAAAGTAGAAAGCAATACTATCTTTGCATCGATCCATGTTAATCGATTTATCCAATTCCGTTTGAGTGGAAACCTACGTTAACTGTTCTGACTTACAAGATGATTTTCATGTTAGGTTCGACATAGCGATGTGGAAAGCTTAGAAAAACTAAAAGATCTTATTATCGATATACATGTTACGCTGACCACACCCGTTGCGTTGGATGTATTCTTAAGTCGAAAGGATTTGTTGGATAATAAGAAAATACAGCGCAAACCCGACGTAAATCCAGCATCTCGAAGCACAGTGTATTTATCATTTCCTGCCGAAGACAAGTACGTAATTTGAAGGTTTTTGTGTGATTTTTCTTATATATATTTAGCTTGCAGGTTGCCAATGCAGGTCAAAGTGCACACAGCTAAGGGTGAGGAGGTGTTACCTTTCATGCAAACGAACGCATTTTCACATCTCTTCTCGTCTTTTCACAGCATCGACTTCGAATGATTTGGTATGATATGCGAAAGGACAAGATTGTCCACAAGTGTATAAATCTTCTCTTTAAACAATAGAAATTGCAGTCCTATATGATCCATTTCAAAAATCACGGGACTATAAAAAAATGATATGATAAAGAGGTAATGATTGATTGATGGGCAGTAAGTAATAATCTCAAGTACTTGAGGCTACTTAGACAAAAAGGGATCGCTCTAAGCGTGATGTAGAATACTGTGTACATACTAAATGGAGGACCCCAAAAAAGGGAAGAAGGTTGACAAAAAATGAAATATCACCTGAAACAGAAGTTTTTTCAGTTAATTCCGTTAAAATATTGTCAGCGAAATTAATAATTCTCATTTTGATTTTTAGTTTGTAAGTTATTGTAGCAGTTTCGTACAATACTTGTACCTTATAGGTATCCTAAAGGTGCAAAAACTGGACAATTTTTGATTGGTAATATATCGTTCTCAACAGCATCAAGAACAGTAAGTTTAACTTTGTGTTTTTATCAAAGTATCAAATTAATCGTTTTTTTTATACATTTTATACATGGTTTTAGTGTATGAACTACCCGCTTCAACTATCCATCCCACCGTTGAAGTCACCAGATGTTAAAAAAGAACAAAAGGAAGCCAAAAAGGTGTGCACTCTCATATTTAACATACACAAATTCATATTCATACGTAAATTTTATAACGGTTATATGCGAAAAGTCTGGGTGAGAGTAATTCCTCAGATCAGTATCTAACAAGTATACAAGAATTGCAATGAAATTCCCCGTTCCCTCTATACGGCTTTCTCGCAATGCATTCTGGTAGTTGTATTCAACTTTTATGCGAAAAAACATAAACATGGCTGGCGCAGTAGGGGAAAACGAAAGTATGCAGCATGAACAAATTTTAAATTCCGCTATAAACAGTTTTTTTTGAAAGCTCAAAAAACTTTCCTATTTCAAGTGAAAGCTCTTTATTTGGAAATAGTGGTAGCACATCAAGAAATAAGAATGGAAATCCTAGAGGTGGAATAACATGCTGTGTGCCACTCTGCTACAACAATTCCAAAAGAAATCCAAATTTGTCATTTTATGTTATTCCAAAGGACCCTGTGTTATACGAAAAAAGTGGCTCAAAAAAATCAGCAGAAAGGATTTTAAACCCACTGCATCACATCGTGTATGTTCAGAACATTTTGTTAATGGCAAGAAAACATACATGAATAATATTCCCACTATAGTTCCAAAAACCATAAAACCCAAGGAATTATCATCTAGAAAAACCAGAAATAGTTCATGGGTCAAACGTATTATTTTTTCTCCTATACGCGATGTTGTAGCAGATGCTCCAGAAAAAAAACTTTCAGTTGAAGAGGAGTTAAACATAGAAGTTGAAGAACTAACTTAATGAGCTCCAGGATTTAAAACTAAAATATGATCTGAGGGAGGAAGAAATTAAAACAAAATTACAAAACCTTGAAACAACTATTCAAAACAACAAATTTACAGTTGGTCGATTCAAGCATAATGAAGCCCACTTTAAGTTCTACACAGGATTTGACTCATATGAGGTATTTAAAGCTGTATTAGACTACCTTCAACCAGCAGCTAGCAAACTAGTGTATTGGGGATCAAACACGAACATGGAAAATAAAACAACTGAAAATGTGAACAAAAGAGGACGTAGTAGAATTCTTTCTTCGGAGGAAGAATTTTTCTTAATACTTGTTAGACTAAGATGTGGCTTTCCCTTAGAAGACCTAGCAATATGATACAATATGTCTACCAGTCATATCAGCAGAATTTTTACTGATCCAAAATTTGATGAAGTGATTCTCTTTTTTCTCTCGTCATACCAACGATCAGACAGTGATTGACCTAATGTTGACTCCTCGATTTCAGTGATTTTATCTACATCAACATACAAATGATCGTAGACAAATTTTTGTTGTTCTTGTTTCAACTTTGTAAAGTCTACAGTTTTTGCTCCAATTTCATTTTGCATTTTTTGAATAATATTACGAACAACTTTTGATGTATCTTCTTTATTTGCATAGTATTCCTTGATCGATGTATCAAAAAAATTGCATGGCTCATAGTTATTCCCTTTCAGCAACATCCCAAATATATTACCTTTTCCCACGTTAAGTAAATCTTCACTAAGTTTTTTAATTTTTTCTTGGCTTGGCGAGTGTGCAAATAATGGTGCGTGTAGCACAAAATGTTCTATTTCCTGTCACCAATGGTCGCTTACGAT
Source organism: Hydractinia echinata (assembly GCA_030067915.1). Classification (NCBI taxonomy): domain Eukaryota; kingdom Metazoa; phylum Cnidaria; class Hydrozoa; order Anthoathecata; family Hydractiniidae; genus Hydractinia; species Hydractinia echinata. Next base: position 373,983 of record JASGCC010000064.1, read on the forward strand.
TGTTTTTTATATCTGCGTCAATGTCTGCTTTTAAAAAAGTTAACTCTGAAAATTTAATAGGGTTCACATTTGCTGCTTCCCCTGGAACATGCCATTTCTGTAAAATATCGGTACATGTTCTATCATCTGGCACAGTTTTCAAACATAGTGTCCTGAATTCAACTAGCTGGTATAGGACAGCAGCAACATGTTTACAACACCCTCCACTACCAGCTTTGCAAGAACATTTTGCATAAAAAATATCTCCAGTGTTTTGGCATAAATGAACGTAAACAGTGTATTTGTCCTTTTTCATCGAAGCTGCAACAAAACACTTATATTAAACAATGTCTTTCAACCATAACTTTCGATTTAATTCTCAATTTTTTCACATAATTTTCTTTGAATAACTGATATCCCAATATCTTATGCTTCTCTGCTCCCCTTGGCTTGTTGTCAAAACTTGTTCCAAGCACTAAGTAGGAGTATATCCTTTCCTGAGATATTGGAGGCAGATCAGTAAGATCTGTGCTCCATTCTTTGATACTAGATGGAATGTTTTCTTCCAACGTATCGCATCTTTCTGTGTTTGATATTTCTCTGAAGACTGGCCTTGGACCCACGCTGGAGCTTTGAGAAAAGCTAGGATCCAAGTTTTCAGAAGTTAAGAGAAAGTCGATGCTAGAATTTAAATCAATTAAGTCGTCCATTTTCTTGCTCTGTGCTACCACTTTTCTTATAAAACTACTGACGATCTTATGTTTACATCGTATTGCTGGCGCCCCATTATGGAGATGGACGGGTCTTACTTCAAAAGTAATGCGAGAAATGTAAGCTCTAATTGAGATTTTCATTATCTCCATAAGAAAATGATAGCATTTGATTAAAACATTTATTAACAAATTTTACTCTTTTCGGGAAAGTTTTTCTAAATACATCTACCATAATGCATTGCGGATTTCTCGAATAGAGGGAACGGGGAATTGAATAAAAAAAGTGCGTCTATAAATTTTGAAATGCATGGTAACATTTTTTTGCATTTTTGAAACTGTCATGAATTTTCAAATTTTAGAGTTTTCCGAATTGGATCGTGAAATCTGAAAAAGTTTGTGACCGCAGTTCGTATAATATTTTACATTTTGTTGGAAATAATAATCCACTAGCTTCCCCCCTTTAAGTCTGAAAATTGTAAGGTGTTCAAAAATTGTGTGAGCTTCTCATAATTTTAAATTTCTTTCTACACAGATTGAAGAAGAATACGAAGAAGCTCACGAAGAATTTATTAATACATGGATTGCTAAGTATATTAATACTCGTATTCTGTTCAAAATGGTAGCTTAATCTCTGCTTTGTGTTAACCCTATTTGGTATGGGCTTTTTTGACCCTTGTAAGTATGGGGGGGCATAAAGTGCCTGCGGGCTGTAACTTTTGTTCAGTGTGGTTTTAAGTGACAAAACTTGGCACAAAATTCAAATCTTCAAGAATTTTTTTTTGAAAAATCTATATTTGAGAACCTTAGTGTTAGTAGCTGTCATGCAATAAAACTTGGTATATCTATTAGCACTTACATCAGTAGCTACTCAATAAAGACAATTTGGATTAACATGGGGCAAAATGACCTATGACGTTATCATATGACAATAGAAATAGAGAAATAGGAAATTACAAACATTCTGGTCTGGAAATTACCAATATTCCGATCTGCAAATTACACAGTATGCATGTCAATATTGTATGATGACTTTTTGTCACTATCACATACATAATCCCATATTCATACAACTGGTTAGTTTAGAAAGCATTTATTTTTAGCACTACAATAAAAAAGTTGATATGACCACCTGTCAAAAAGGACAAAGTGACATTGACAGGACAATTTTTGGAAATATTTTTTTTTATTTTCCGTAATTCCAATAAAAGTTAGGAAAAGTCACAAAATTTCAGGTAATTTCATCCAGTATTTAAAAAGTTATTAGACTTTGACATTGTATATACCAAATAGGGTTAAGGATACACAAAATAGCGATTTTCTGAATACGTATGGCAGGCGAAAATCTGTGAACGGCGAACCTGTGCTAACGACTAGTTATTTTGAAATGTCGTTATGACTTTTGAAGGTTTAATTTTAAGTACGAACTGTTTCTTATATTCAAGTTTTTAAATTTTAGGCTTGATGGCTCGCCATTAATTGAGGAATTGTTAAATAAAATGAACGGCAGTATAAAGTCACAAAATTCATATTTAAATGCTCTAGACACTTCAAAGGTAGAAAACGATTTCACTAAATGGTCTTACGCTGTGCAAAATTTCTTTTAATACACAATTTTTTTTATTTTTTAGGAACGTCTTTCAAAACTACGTGAGATTATATCGACTGCTGATAAAATTATTAACCAGGTAAACTATGTTTTTGTTGTTGTTGCCGTTTGTTGTTACTGAAGTCGTTTGTCGTTGTTGGTTTCGTTTGTTGTTATTGAAGTCGTTTGTTGTTGTTCAAGTCGTTTGTCGTTGTGGTTTCGTTTGTCGTTGTTGAAGTCGTTTCTTGTTGTGGAAGTCGTTTCTTGTTGTTGTTGGTTTCGTTTGTTGTTGTTGAAGTTGTTTGTTGTTGTTGGTTTCGTTTGTCGTTGTTGAAGTCGTTTGTTGTTGTTGAAGTCGTTTGTCGTTGTTGAAGTCGTTTGTTGTTGTTGAAGTCGTTTGTCGTTGTTGAAGTCGTTTGTTGTTGTTAAAGTCGTTTGTTGTTGCTGAAGTTTATGGCCACACCTCCTAAAGTATCCTAAAAGCTTAAAATTTGGAGTCAAAATGTTGATTTCTCGACTAATGAGTTTTTTATGTACTCTCTGGTTTAAAAAAACCTTAATTATTATTTATTTTCTTTGAACATTTTAGCAAAATGTCCTAAAATACGAAATAGTTTTTTAATTTTTTAGCCCTTTCGCCTAATATGTGACCCCAAACCTCTTAAAATTATGAAGTTTTAAATCTGTGGCTATCCTGAGTCGTTTTTCCCTAGTTTTTGAGGCCAGACCTTAAGGATAAAAGCATTTTTGCACCTTGAGTTTTTGCTTAGCATCTACTCGTTTTAGCAACATAGTATTGGCATCGTGAACTCTACCTTGACCCTTTCGATCGTGATCGTCAGTAGTGAGCTCAACACATAACGAAATTAATTAAATACTACAATGTAGAACACGGCCCAATTTTTCAGATTTCTAAGCGGCGGAGAACCGCAGGGATGGACATGAGGCCTGAAGGTTAAAGGACTCCGTTCCCTCCGAAAATATATTAAGACATGGTGGCAATTTTTGAAGTTCTTTCCCGCAAACAGTTAGGCTATTTCCATACTAGGTTCACGCAATTTGAACTTATCAAAGTTCACTTGTCAATGTTTACAGTGGACTTAGGTTAGGTAGATAAAAACCCTCAAAATGTTTTAATTGTTGCTGACGTCAGCATGGCCATTTTCCTTAAATATTAAAGACTTTGTCGGCCTCAACATGGATTATTCCACAGAGTAGACGTGTTAGAAAGTGCATCTGAAAATGGAGCACTTTGCGCGAGTTGATGGTTATTGCCAACTTTGCAAAATGGTCAAAAAAGTACCATTGTCTTGATATTTTGTTGATTGATTGTAGACACACATCGACTAGCTTGCTAATAAAAAACACGAGTATAATTCACTGTTAATATTATTTCGAAACACTTTTTTTTAGATTGAGCAAGATAAATTACTTTCATATCTTGCTATGAAAATCGATCCTGATACTGAAGCTGAAAAAAGAAAATCGTAAGAGTTTTGTATTTCTTTGTTTTACCGTCAATGAAAGTATAATAAAATGGGCATCACGTTACACGGTTATTCGTTCAACCTTTCACAATCTTCCACATAAGAATAAAAAAAGAAACACTTATAAGTGAAGGCTTGCGAAGCGCATTATGCTGATGATTACAATGTCAAAAAATGGCAAAAGCACAAAAATTTAAAAGCCTGTATTTAGGAGTATATGCTATACTAGTATACTTTTCCGATTCGAACTCTAGTCCAACATTTAGCTTGAAGTTAAAATAAAATTGTATGTGGGTATATACAGAATTTGTTTTATGAAGTTTCTCATATTTGGTAAAGGCAAGACTTTTAATTCTTCATAATTTTTTATATTTAGTGAAATGGAAAAACAAAAAGAATATCTTCTAAATGCTTTCTATAAAAAAGTATGTATCATGGTTTTACTTGACTATCTGTTTTATGTGTTATTTTTTGTTTACTTTTTTTGTAAATAGCAATCCTTTTTAGGGTTTAGCATTGGCTGATGGTTTGCTTGAAATAAACAAAAGAGAAAATGGTAGGCTTCGTCTGATTGTATCCATGGAAACATACCTGTTTGTTCTTTACTAAACCGGTTTCACTGTAGTTGCAAACGCTGTGTTGACTCTTTCACCACATTAATCGCTTTATAGACGCCCCCTAAATACTTTATAGACGCCCCCTAAATACTTTATAGACGCCCTCTTGATATATTATGGACGTCCTATTAACCACTTTATAGATACAGAGAGTTACCGATATACGTCTCATTTAATATTTCGTGTACGCCCTATTTAGTATTTCGTTTACGCGAATTACAATTAAGAATTAGTACCTGGCAGTGTAATGTCTTCTTTATATCTGACGTTTTCATTGGCTTATATCGATCACGTGAGCGGGCGCTATTTTCCTGTAGCGACCGGCTAAAATCTAAACGAAAAAAAGTAAACAAACTCTCGTGTAATTTGAACGCTGTAAAATATCCAAATAAAATCTAAGTTTTTCCAGGTACTAAATGGCTTATAAACCGTTTATCCGGGCGCTACGTGGGAAAACAAACTTGGTTGTTTGCATGGGCCTCGCTGCGTTCGGTGCATGACGTCACAACCTCGGTCGCTATTTTCCCGTAGCGCCCGCCTAAACGGTTTTTAAGTCATTATTAAATACAGTAATTAAAAGTCTGGAAAAGTAAATGTTTTCTTAGTTAACCTTATTCAGTTCAGTTCAGTTACTCTTTTTTGCCCTGCTGTATGGTTATGATACTTCGAAATCGCTGCAGAAGAATTTGTAAACATTCATAAAGATTGACTCAGTTAAAGTTACCTTTGATTCTTATAATAGCAGCTGATGCTGAACAACAAGAAACAACGGATGACGCTGGATATCAAGGTATTTCCCTTCTTTTTTTTTCTACAGCGTTTTAAATAGTTCAATTTTTTTATGCTTCTTTTTGGGCCTACCTGGTACAGACGAGGCCCTATAAATTGACTTGTTACCAGCTTTTCTTAGAATTGGATCATTAGTTTTTCTGATTTTTTGCACAAAGATAGAGAATAAGACCTTTGAGTGTGACGAAGTCAGTTTTTTGAGAAAAAAATATCGGTTAAAAATGGCGTTTGAAGCAAAAAGAACCAAAGCGGTCCAAAAAATACGGTTAAGGCATTTCTCAGTAATTAGATCATTAGTTTTTTCTGATTTTTTCCACAAAGATGGAGAACAATTGACGCTCACATGTGAGGAAGTTTTTTGATAATTTTTTTCCGGCCAAATAATTGCGGATCCGGGGGCAAAATAAGTCAAAACAGGTTCAAAAATACAGTTTTTCGAACTTTTCTGAGGCTTGGTTTATTAGCTTTTTTGATGTTTTGCACAAACACAGGGAGCAATAGACCCTTAAATGTGACAAACTTAATTTGTTGTGGAAATCTTTTTTGGTCCAATACTGGCGGATTCGTGGACAAAATGAGTCAAAACGGTTCAAAAAATGGATTTTAGAACTTAGAACTGCGATTTAACTTGTTTTAATTAACAATTTTGTTTTCATTATTTAAACTGTCCTTTTTTCGATATAATGGATTGTGTTTTCAAAATATAAGTTAATTAATATTTCAGGTCCAGTTTTGCTTGTTCTATTGTTATTACACGCTTTTTTTTAAAAAGAATACACAAATTCTCACCAGACTGGTTATTGTTCTTATTTTCCTGTTGTATTAAACAATAGATCTATTGTTTTTGAAATAAAATTCCAGCCTGATATTCTTATAAAGCATATTCTTATTAAAAGTTTATAAGAATACCAAAATTCTAAGCGTATATTTCTTATTTCTTTTTACACTTAAATTCTTTTATTTCAGTGGAGGATCTGAATGAATGTTATCGAAATTTTCAGAAGTTTGTCGACGCAACTGATTCAAAGGTACTTGTTTTAAAACTCGATAAAATGTGTCTGTTAAATTTGTGCTAAATACCCGTACAGAAAAAGGCTTTAAACTCCTGACTATTATGTTAAAATTGGCCTATGCTGAATAATTCTAGCAGAATGAATAAGCTTAGGTGTTTTAGAACCTTCTTTTGATCTTGAAAAAAATTGTTTTAGATGTTAATGATGACTGTTCGACATGGTATGGTACACAAACACTATGGTCGAGCATTGAAAGCTTTGTTGAAATACTTTGAAGAGAATGGAACAACAAAAGCTTATCATGATGTGTATTCACAAGTATGTATCTCCGTCAAACCGAACCATTTAACAACCCATTCCATTTTTCCATATGGAGAGACGTTTTATCGTTAAGCGGGATAGATTTGTGTTGCTTTAATATAGTTTTATGAAAAAACATTAGATTCCCATCATATGGCCTTTTCTTAAAGGCCTTTTACATAGAGTTTTGTGTTGGAAGTTATATAAAAGTTGACTTTTACTACTATTGTCTCACAGTGAAGGGGTGTGGTATGCAAGGAAGGTGTGGCCGTTCCCGCATGTAATCGCATGGTTCCAAAATGGAACAACGAAAAGTTCTCTCTTGAGTTTTGTGCTTATTTAAGAGAAGACCTGTGTTTTTGTTTTGTAAGACATTGCAATCTTTGTAGTATAAACGTTTATTTTGTTCGATTTTATTACAATAAAGTGAGGGGTGTGGTCATTTTCCCGATTTTGGGGTTGCGATTTGACCCTCCCTACAATTAAGCACAGAGTATGGATGTCTATATTACGGCCAACTTCAAAATGAATTTCAAACTCCATGTAAACATTCTTACCCGGGTAAGGTTATACCGCCCATGGCGTATAAACAGACAGTAAAATTACTACCATGCTAAAAGGTTTATTTACTACTCAGAATATTTGCAAGTTACCTAAATTTTTTTAAATTGTAATCAGTATATGTAACCTTAACTATTTTTTTCTTTTAGCTGGTGGAGTCATGTGGATATCATCATATAGTTTCCTATTTACGAAATTGGAATCTGTTGAAATTTCCTGACACCTATGAATTATTTTAGTCATTTTTTGTATCTGCGGTAAATCCCACGAATTCCCTTTTTTTTAAACCAGTCACTTTATTGATGTTTTATTTACTGTATTTCAACTTTCGGTGTGTAATTTGTTTTGGGATAATTTAAGTGTGGCGTTAATTGCATAGCGGCGTTTTACAGGGGCGGCGTTTTATGAAATAAGTGCTCAAAAACAAAATAGCCGCGTACTCGGATACACTTAAATTACGTTTGAGTGTTAAAATACGGTAATGATAATGGTAAGGTAGCATCTTCATGTAGACTTTGTGTATGAACACACGTTTAAATAAAATTGTGCGATCGGTTTTTAATGATATGAAAGTGGTAAATCCGTTATGACCAACTTCAGTTTTTCTCTATTTTTTCGCTCTATTGCACCTGAAGGTTTAAAAAAACCGGCCTTAAGTATGTTCGTTAAGAAGCTGCCGAGGTAATTCCAACGTGAATACATATTTATAATTTTTATTCGATGTAAAAGTTTACTATTTGACACCTGTATTTTGTTTTAACATAATGTAGTTGCCTGTATGAAATTAGTTATCGGCTTATCTGTAATTGAACATTTTTTACATAAAATCTCACTTATACCGAAAATAAATGTGTTTCTATATTGTACTTTCTGTCGTTAACTGCATATCCTTGTCTTAAGCAAAAACTGCAATTGTGTCGCAATCAATTCATTCTAGCGTTGATGGTTAAGCCAAATAGCTTTACTTTGTAAGCTTTTTCCCCCAGAAGAGGTGAATTTTTAAAATATTGCTAACAGGTCAGGAATTTTATTCAAACAAAGTTAATATTGAGTGGACTCTTGTGTGTTGCGAGGAGTAATGCGTCGTAACATTGTGTTGCGAGGAGTAATGTGTCGTAACATTGTGTTGCGAGGAGTAATGCGTCGTAACATTGTGTTGCGAGGAGTAATGTGTCGTAAAATTGTGTTGCGAGGGGTATTTCGTCATCAAAAAACCCCTATTACTATACCTACTACTTTATTAATGCCAAGCATAGTGAAAAGTTTGCTTAAATATTAACCATTTTTTATCCACGTTCTGTTGTTAAATATGTTTGTCTCACCGGCGATGCGCTTGTTGACCGTCGTCAGATGTACTAAGAGACAACGGGGCCTAAGATCGAGGTTGTTACTACGTACTACCGTCAGGCAGTTTTTTCGTCATTTCTCAAATATGAACAAGTGTCTAATGGGCAATGCTTTGCAGCCGGCTGGCTGCAAAGTCGTACTTTTGCACACACAGACAGCCAGACAGCGTTTAAAATGGTCCAGTCGAACACCCCTGCACGACGAAATAATCAACGTCGTGGCCCTTCTCAAACAAGGATCCCGATAACAACTGAAAGCGGATTTCTTTTATCGGATTCAGTGTTTTTATTTTTTTTTAAATTGACGGCCTTGTGTAGCAGCATTATCACGTGACTATCAGAAAAAACAAACAGGTTTTAGTTTTTACTAACTTGGTTTTTTATAAGTTTACGAAACGAGAATAAAAATACATCATACTCATCGCCAAAAACAAAACTATTATTATAAGAAACTGAAATAATTGTGTATTACTAAAAATCATCGCGCCAAATAACCTTTTCTCGTCCCCAGGGTCTCATAACCCCTGACCTCTTAACACGGTCAATCATGTTCAGAAGGCAATATGCCCTGGGAACGAGATTGAATAAATCTTAACTGCTAACGGAAAAGAAGACAAATATTATCCAATCAGAAGAAGTGGAACAGTATTAGACACACTTTGAAAACAATACCACTCTTCATACGGTTTAATATACTTCAAACATTGCATTTTTTCACTTTAGAAGATAAACGGCCGTAGCAGTTGGCAAATTTCAGGCTCCACGAATACGATAATGAAAAAGCTTTCATAAAAATGTGAATCAAGAAAATTTTGTTTGTCTTTCATAAAGATTAACCAAAATTTGGAGAGCTTTCAATAAATAGGATAACATGAAATAAATGAAAATCTATTACCAAGGTTCACAGAACATTAAAAATAAGTTAAAATATTTAAATTATACTACATTTAAAAAAGAAAAAGAATATTCCATATTTTTGTGGGTTTTTATCAGAAGATGAACAAAAACGTTATATCGTCAAAGCTTAAATCGCTCTGGGAGTGTACGAAATTACCCAATTTTTTACATACAATATATACAATTCGAGGTGGGCGTTATCGAGGTGGGCGTTATCAAAGTGGGCGTTATCAAAGAGGGCGTACTTTAGTAAAATAACTTTTTAAAAGCACTAAAGATATTTCGCATCGCTCATATATGCAGATATAAAAAAAGTTTCAGAAGGGGGGCGATTTTTAGTTTCGCATAAACATCTTAAGCATTGACAATATATAGTGCATTCTCATTTGCTAGTTTGTAGTATGGTACGCAGAATAGCCGTAAAGTATTTTATTTATAAGTCTTTTAGAGATAACAGCATCCCAGTTAATAGGTGAAAATCAGTCCTAATTTTAAAAGGTAATAATATTACATATGCTGAGTAACCTATTTTAAAACACTGCTAAAATTTAACAATCATAAACTTTAAAGATCTTCCATTTAAAAGAAAGAAATTAAAAACATGAAACAGTTAACAGAAAACCAACATGGCCACCTCACAACTTCAACAGTCGATAACGATAAGCACAGGAGGATTTGTGTGCAGTGTTTTTATGTTATGCACGAAAAATACCCTGTTGAATTGACGAGGCGCCATATTGTTAAGATTATTGTATTGCATAAATTAAAAATAATGGTTTTTATCTATTATCGTTTTATAGTATTATAAAATATGCAGGTCACGTGTTGTTTACACTTCTTTCACCGATTTTAACGGACTAAAGTAAAAATAAAATAATAATATTAACCTACAAATGATGTGGCTGTATGTACACAAGTATACCAAACAAAAAAACGCTTTCACAAATACCACTACTTAAGTCGAAACTTTTTTGTGCAAATAGATTTTCACAGTTGCCAAAACACATTTCCGATTTCGCAGAACAACATATCGCGTTTAACAGAAGCGAAATTTGCGAGAAATAATTTCCGCGTTTAAGTGAAGTATAAGTTATTATATAGGTAATTGGATCGTTAAGAAGAAAAACAACAGTGAAAAAAATATTTCCGCGAATTTCTAAGCTTAACCCAAATCCCATGGTAATTCTAATTTCGCGATGAAAGAACAAAAACGAGCCGTGACATTCACGTCTGTCTTACCTGCTCTTCTTCATGATGTTTTGTCGCACCTCTCGAATTTTGACTTGCAAACTCCACTTGGACGGAAAGAGATCTTTATGAACCTGTTGGAAAGCAACAGCCACGTTATCTTGCGGATAGTAACCGTGCGCTTCGAACAGCTGCATCACCAAACTCCTTCGTTTGTCTAAAATCTGTCGATTCGAAGTTATTGGCGAAAGGGAAGTGATCCCAGCATCTGTGATAGCTGTTTTAAAATTAGTACCAGCACTCGAGGCGGGAGTAGTGGTAACGGACGTTACATGTGGAGGAGTGCGTTCTGATGTTGAGAAAAATTGAGACAAGTGTTGAAAATGCTGCTCCTCGTATGTTCTAAAAGTAAACAATGCATTATATTTTTAGAAAAAGTGGCCACCGCCCAATTAATAACACAACTAGTACGGGTAATGAAAATGCGAATTATTTTAATGCTTTCAACTGAACAGGTCATGAGTTGCACACTTAAACTTTGTAAACACACAGTGGACAGAAATACAAAATTGTTGTACCTTTCCACTCCATCTACAGCTTGTTTTTTCAGGATTGATTTCTTGAGCGGACTGCTTGGTGTGGGTGTACACGGTTCCGATTTTGTGCTTTGATCATAAACAACTCGTGTCTTTGAATCGTCAAATCGTATTCTAGCAACCGAAGAATTTCTTTGGCCAGTCACTGTTGGAAATGTACCAGACATTCCAAGTGAGATGCTGTAATTTTTCTCGGCTAGATCGTTTTTCATAGTGGGGGAGGACATCCACGGAGCTGCAGACGCTGATAGGTTATTCTGATTCAACGATGTGGGAATCAATAATAGATTCTGGCCAGCCATACTCCGATTGTAGTTCATCATCGCTAACTGTTCCTGCGAGTGTGAAATAGGTACACCCGAGGACTTTTTGCAGGATGTATTAAATATCAAAACAGATTGTGCATTGTTAATGTTGACATCGATACCTTGCTGTGTCAGCAATTTCATGGAACGGTCAGGTTGATACGAGTTCTTGTCATCTTTCATCAACTCCGATATCGAGAAAGCTTTTGGAGCTGCTGATGGGGAAACTTCTGATGAAATTTTAACTGGCAAACAGATCGACGAGGACGATAAATTTTTAAGATTTACGCTGTCAAACAAAGCTTGTTGTTGTTTTTCCACGTGGATTGAATATCGTTCCCTTTCATTGTCGTCTGGTTCTCTTCCTTCAAAATTTAAAGCTTTACTTTTAGTTATAAGTGTTTTCCTGTAGGGACTTTTAGTAGGTGATGCATTGAATTGTGAGGTAGTTGAATGATAAAACTTTTTTGGATTAAAATCGAACTCCGAAGGGGGTTCCTCCTTGCATTCCAATTGCAGTTGCTCGGCTGAAAGATTCCCAATATTGTTTTTCTGTAAACAGAAATAAAATAAACAAAATAAACAGCTGTTTCAATACAACACACTGCTAAAATAGCAACGAAATTATCATTGTGACTCACGTGACTCACCTTTGGACTTTCAACATAAAGTGCTGCACTATATTCGGAAGACGCTGAAATAATAAGAACAATAATAAAATATAAGACAAACAAAACACTGACTGATTAACATGCCATATTTACTTATTTACTTATCGAGCAACAGAAAGGATTCTGTTAGATCTGTACCACAAGTTGTCATGGAGACAAAAACAAACACAAAAAAAGTTTTAATAAGCCATGAAAGAACACTTAACCATAAGTAAAAACGTAAAGTATCCACGGCTAATTTTTCTCAATATTAAATTTTGCATAAATTTCTTTTTCTTTTAATTAACGTAGATAAGATGCAAAGGATTTTACTAATTCAGTAGAACATGAAGTTATATAACCTTATAAACGTCTCTGCTCTTACATACAAGTGTTCAAACAAACATTTTTTATGAAACAGGTGCAAAAATAAATATTTCATAAAAGAAAAGTGTGGACATGTTAAAGTCTGCAACATACTTATAGCAGCCTCTGTTTTACTTTTTCTGTTAGTCTTTTTATCTTTTGATGACCATTTCCACTCTGGGTTATTTTTGTAGTGCGCTTCCTTCACCTAAACAAAACAATTGTTCACAAGTATGTCTTTGGCAGATTAAAAATTCAAAGTCTAAAAACCACAAAATCTAGATACAATTTATATACCTCTTCAGCCTGTTTTCTGTATTTTTGTTGCTCTTCTGGTGTAAGCGCATACCACATTTCACCAAGAATCTTTGAGACAGTTCGATTGTCTTGATTTGGATTTTTTTGATGCACAATTTGACGATGCTTTTTACTGAATATCATAAATGCATTCATGGGTCGTCGAACATGCTCTACTCCGCCTTTTCCAGTCTAAAAAAAGGAACAAACGCTTTCCAAAAACCATAATACTCTATGGTCTCGTAGTGGCAACAGACAAAAAAGAAGAAGAGAATTTGACAATTTTATGGAAAAAATTCAGATGTGCAATAAAAAAGTCTTGGACTTACAATGGGAGGGAAGTAAAGGCTGACATGATAGAGAAGATGGTTTGTATTCTAAGAATAATGTTTGTAGTGATTTTTTTGGGGGGTTATGTTCCCAAAACCCAAGACTTTTACAGTTTCCACCAGATAGAAAAAAACATTTATACAACTAAAACAACCATGAAAATTAATTTCTATAAAAAGTTAAAATCTCAAATCTAATTTTGCATGCAAATTATAAACAAAGTTTAGCGAATAAATTGACATACAAGAAAGGCTTACAACTGATGTGATGAGTTAAATACAAAAAAAATATTTTCATGTTATCCTCAAATTCGAAATCGCAAAAGTTGGCCTTTATAAATGATACAAAAATTGAATTTGCAAAATTGATTTTCCAGAAAATCCTCTGTTCTCTAAATTTATCTAGCAATTTCCTAACTTAGAAATTTCTCTACATTAAGAAATTTTGTACAAGACTTGCCTATCCGCAACAATACACCCTGGGTTTAATTGATTTACTTTTTATGAAAATTCAGAAAGACTAGGCATAAAGCCATTATAAATAATTTTTTGTTTGCTGTAATCCAACTGAACATAATGTCAACCCTAAACATTATTATAAACTTCAGAAAATGGTAGAAGTGGAAAAAAATATTTTTTTAATAAAAATTATCACTGCCCAATCCGAAAAATTTATGTCTTTAACTTTACCTTTTTTGCTCAATTTTTTCTTTGAAAAATAATAAGCAATAAGAAAAAAAATTTCCAGATAAAACATAACAGAGGTAATTGTGAAAAATTCAAAACAGATATGTATATAAGTAATTGATAAAGTTGTTAACCATTTATCAAGGGACGTTGCAAAATATATCAATTTAAATTTACTTAATTGGAATACCCTTTAAAAAAAACATTTTATATATTATTTTTGGCATGGTTTAATTAGATCGATATCAATCATTTTGCGTTACTTTTAAAACAACATTTCACAAAAAAATTGTTATTAGCTAACCCATATAGAAAAGATAAAAAATGTTGATATTGTTTCATCATTGACATTATTTTATCATGAACATAACACAACAATAATTTCTAATAACTCAAACTCACTCTCCTTTTATGTTTTAACTTATTTCAATTATCCTTCTGATAAAAGCAAAAACAAATGCAGGAGAGACAAATTTTATAACTTGCTAAATTTAATATTACAAATGTTCACAACTTTTTTAAAGTCATTGAAAAAACGTGAACTGAAATTCTTTTTAAAAAAGAGTAAAAACATTTTGATGTCAAACATTTTGAGTTTTTAACTTAGCTATAAGTTAAATATTCCATGCTTGACTGAATAAATTACCATGTATAAATTATGTGTATTTTAACAATACTACCACGTTAGGGAGAGTGCTATATACTACCACGTTAGGGAGAGTGCTATATACTACCACGTTAGGGAGAGTGCTATATACTTTCTTCTAAAATTGGTAGAAAATACCAAACAAGTGTTAATTTGAAAAAAGAAAATTAATAATAAATAATGAAATAACATGCTTTAATAATATAACTTAAATAAGTTAAGTTTAGGTGCCAAAGTACAGAAAGATATGAAATCTAAAAACCGGCAGTGGTTTTTACAAATTCTTTTCTCAAAGGATATTTTTGTTTTTAAAATAATTCAGACACAGGCAATTTCATTAATTTGATTTATGGATATAACAATCTACTATTTTATAAACTTTTAAACCAATACCTATACCACAAACAATTTAAACTAATTCAGTATTCAAAATGATTTGATTAACATAATAATCACCACTATATATATAAAAAACAGATCAACATTTTTATCAATATATATTTAAAAAAGGGTGAAAAAATGTTTACATGGGGTCTATTTGACCTTGAAGTTGTTCAGCAGATTGCTATTGATTTTTGTTCCAAAAAAGAACTATACCATCTAGTCATCTAATGGTAACATGCACAAAAATACTATAGTTGTTTTAATACTGATATTTGTTTATAAGTAGGCTTTTGCCACAGGCCTACTTGGGATATTACTAAATTAGAGGAAACTGTTTGGGATGGATATAAAACCTGAAGTTGGCCATGCAAGTAGCTTAATATGTGGATGAATCAGTGATGAATCCTTAGTAACAGCTTAAAAACATGTAGTATATTTTCCATGCATCTTTTAGGCCTCAAAATTATTATAAAAGAAAAAGTATATACCTTTTTCATATTTTTTGGTGGTGTCTCCTTCTCTGGTATCTTTGGTGTTTTTCCAGGTATTGACCAAGACAGTTTCACAGGACTCTGGACATTAGATAATGGAAATGTTACACAATCTGTCTTTGGACTTAAAGTTCCAGACTCATCACGTAAAGCTCCAACTGGTTTTGCAAAAACGCTAACATCTGAACCAAGTGGTACTGTACTAGGTTTTACTGTTACTGACGCAGTTGTAGAAGGCAATGGCATCAATGGTTTAAAAGCCTGAACAGCAACTGGAGATCTTAATGATTGTAAAGTTGATGATGTAGATGGGTCTATTGGTGAAAACCCATCGAGTGGTGGAGGTTTTGTTTCCATGTTGAGCTTCGACGTACTTAATGATTTTGATGGTGATGAACATGCTGATTTATCATCACGAGAATGTAGAAATATCCCAGAATCTGGACTCACTGGATATGATGAATTTCCATGACTTGGAGATATTTTAGGGGTACTTTGGTAAGCAAAACTTGATGTTAAAACATTGCTGCACATTGGTGGACTGACACTAAATGCTCTGGCCACATATGGTGATATTAATTTCCTAGGTGACTTTAGTAGAGGAGTCGATGGTTCTGAAAATGGTGTTGTACATCTACTCAGGCTCATTAAAGCAGAAGCAGCTTCAACATCAGAATCATCCATATTATCAGGCCAGTGATAATCATGTGGTGGTAAACTACAAGTGCTAGAATTGTCTGGAGTGATAGAATCAGAGTTGCGTAGTTTGGACATATCAGTTTGCGACGATAAGTGTCTTGAACAAAGACCTTTTTTCTGTGATTCTTTGTCACAATTACGAGCAGAGCATAACCGCCTCCATTGTTTTCCATTAAATTTTTTTCGGAATCCATCAGATGCAATAACTATTTCTCCCTTTTTATACATATGAGGTGTTGTGGCTCTACTAGAACGTGAACCACGGCTCTGTGGAGTGGAACTGCGGCTGGATGACGGTTGAGACCCAATTCGATTTGTTAAAGTTGTGAATACCTCATCAACTTCCAAGTCCATTTCAGTTTCAGACACTGCAGAATCAGTCTCTTCATCATCATAATCATTTACATCTTTTTCTTTTACAATGGGTAATTCAAAACTACGTAAATCACTACGTGTAACCCACTTTTCTTCTGTAATATTACCATTTGGATTTAGAATTTTGACCTTATATTTTAAAGGCCTATCTTTTATTTCCAGCACTACAGATTTAACAAAAATGTCCTCCTCTTTTTCAATTTTTACACACACAGAATTACCTACTGATACAGCAGATCTGTTAGGTGCACTGTTTAATATAACATCTTCATTAGAACAGGATAGATCAAATACATAAGGTACCAAATCATCATTATCAAATGTAACTTTTAATTCACCAGATGACTTAAAATTGGTAACACATCCTGGGACATAAAAACTACCATGTTTACCGAGAACTTCAGATGAAATTAGTTTATATGTTGTGACCTTTCTCATTTTTGACTTTCTCTTTTTTCCTTGATTGCAAGATTCATTTGTGCAGTTCCTTGTTGTTAAATCGCTTGAGATTCCATTGACACTTCTTTTTCTTGAAATCATAGTGTGAGTTTTTTGTTCTTTCTGGTAAAACCCAGAATAATGTGTTGATATATAGTTATCTAATGGTATCATCCTGTCCATAGAATTCTAAAAAAAAAAAAATATTTAAGAGTGGAATCAACAATAAACTTGGCCAATCACAGAAATTAATAGCTTGGTTGATTTTCAGAAGAAGATCAGGGGCTAAATTCCTTCCATTTTTTATTAAAAATCTGCAGGAAGAATTGAAAAATTGACAATGATGTACAGCACAACACAGCTAACACTAAAAGAGCAAAGGAAAATGACGGGGTAAAGCTATAACCTTCATAAAAAATATTCACTAAGGGTGACAAAAGTTTTTCATCTTCTGCCTCTCTAAGACAGTTGTCTAGCTGGAAGAGTGAGAAATTTATACTGATCACCCTTGTAATTATTTCTGTATGGGGTATGCAACGTAGTTACGAAACTAAAAAAAAAGTTAACTTAGGCAAGTAACTAAACCTTAAAACCAATTTCGATATTTTATTTTAAACTAGCAGTACTCTTACTTAAAGAAATTGTTTGCAGCAACAAAAAATTAGTTCAAGTTTTTTAGCAGGCTCGTTTTTGCAGCAACTTTGCACATTGTTCTGGCCCTGCCCTTACATTGACGTAGAATCAAATCAAATTAAATGCCAAAACAAAAAAGTTCTTTCACAACTCTATCACGGACGAATATAAACTATACTGCATGTTGGATATTAAGAGTAAATCTGTAAACGCATACATAGTGCTTAAAAATCATCACCCTTTTTTTTCAGCACGGTCCTCCATCTTGCTTCATTCCTGGAGTTTCCCAAGTGATTAAAATTCTGAATGAGCATATGTGATAAAAGATTGAAGAGAAGCAATTGGTTAAAAAAAATATGCTCGATAATGTACTTGAATTTGATTGGTTAAACGTACCGAGCAGGTTGCGCCATTGTTAAAAAATTAATTTGTTGTCAAAAAAAATTAGCAAAACATCTGAACTAAGATCATAAACCAGGGAAGAACAAATGTACTTTATTTATTTATTTTAACAAAATTAGCGTACAGTTCTGTTGTATTTTTTTTTAAATTAGATAAGAGCAATTAATATCTATTACTAAAAGTTGAAAATGAACTAAGTTTAAAAGGCAGAGAAGGTATAACATAAATATACGTCCCATTTTCTCCCCCGTATTGTTAAAAAAAAAATTTTCAAATAGATCTGGTAGTTCCCCTGAGCCCACATATTTTCGGGCCCGGGCAGGCTAAGTTGATCTATATATAAATTTCATTCATAATCTTTTGTTTTTGAATGAATGTGATTAAACGATCAAATCATTGAAATAAGCGCACACAGTTAGCATAGGCGCCTATCACAAAGCCTTGTTTTCGTCGGCAAAAATATTTTTAACATTAGAAAACATCCAGAACTTTAAAATGTAAACTGGATTGATAAATTAATTGGTAAAAAAATTGGTCAAAAGAATATTCTGGGCTTCTTAAGTCCAATACCCTTTAAGAATATTGGTTCTAAGAATGAACTGAGTATATATAGTCACTCATTTTGTTCTTTTCCATTCAAGAAATTTAAAAAAGAATTAGCGAAGGATATTTTGTGTTATTTTTTGAGTTGTTCCTAAGTAACAAAAAAAGACTTAGTGTAGCCAGCAAAACTTATGTTTGACGTCATAAATCCAAGAAAGTTTCAATACGTGTTTTTGGGATGCAGTGTGTTTACACATCCAATTTTTAAGGTTAACATTACCTCAAAAATAACTTTAGTATGGCGTAGCTTAGTTGTGGAAAACCCCTTAATGCTGATCCGAAATCTGGTCAGGGTAAACCCATCTTTGGGAAAGCTCGTTGAGAAATTTACGGCGTGCCGTGAATCATTAGTGCTAAAATGGCGGCGGTAGCTGTGCTCAGATCTGCAAGAAACCCTTCTATTTTGTGTTTTCGTGGTAAGTTATCGTAATACAAAACAAAAAGTGTTAGACAAACAGGCAATAAGGCAAGCACTTTTTTATATACCTTTCCCTCTTTATTTTTAGGCTACTTAGGAGCTCACAAGATTTCTGCGAAGATTCTACTGCCCACCTCTCAGCTCCAGGGAAAAAAGCATGGTATGAAATGATTCCTCTGTTTATTTTATGTAACTAGCTAGCTAGCTAAATGTGCAAAAGTTGGCCTCCTATGATAAATTTTAGTAAACATCCTGTTTTTCTCGTAAATAGAAATGGCAAATCCCAAACTAGGTGCCAATTCATCCAAAACAGCACAAAATTATGTGCCCAAAAAGTCTGCATCAATTTTTAAAAATTAATGCACTGATGTTTTATCTTAGAATCCTACTGGAGCAACTTTAGAATACGTAAAAAAAAATAATTTAAAATAAAATATGCAACCTTTGACAGTGATTCAATATGGATGAGTAAATGTTACCATCACGGCTGTTTCGCTACGGTCAAACCACGGACAAAATTAAAATGGCTTCCACAATTTTTTTTGAAATTTTGTATTTTTAGCATTTTTTAAGTTATTGAAACTTTTTTTGTATTGTTTTAATTTTACTGAATTAAAAAGTATTAAAACGATCTACTTTTCTCCTTTTTAAATATATAAATATGTTATACATGTGTGTTATAAATTTCGAGTTATTTCGTCGAACAAAACACACAAAATTAAAAAAAAACATTATTTTTGGTGAAAGTATACCATCTTTCCAACCTTGTGCCAACGCCGCGCTACTAGCTACGGACTTGGAAATTGGTATGGGAGGCCTGGAAACATGGTTCTATCGGCCGGTACTGTGCACCGTTCGTCTCGCAAACTATAAACTACTTAAATTTTAAGTTAAAGTCTTCTTTAGGCGCTAAAAAAGAGGAGAAAAAGTTGCCAAAGTGGTGCACGACAATTTGATGTAGTGTGATCCCTTTTCTGTTTAATTAAATAATTATCTAAACTTCTAAGCAAGTCACAGCGATGGCGTTTAATGTTTTGGTAGGTATGGTTTTTCCCAGCAAAATTACAGCGACCCGGTGTTTACTTTGGACTTGATTGCTCGACCCGGGAATCCTAGTTTGAAACCGCAATTTTTCGAAAATGTTGGAATAAGCGAGACAACGGTGTCTTAGCAATTTTGAAGCTAGCTAAAGTTTGGCAGAGCACGAGGTAAGGGACAAAACAGTAAACTACTTTATTTTGCAGGGATTTTAATATTATTTTTTTGCTATAAGATCACCCTTGATTTTAAGAAATTGTTTTATAGCTTGTAAAGCTTCAAACGTGGCTAATTGTTATCTTTTTTAATCTTTTTTTTCTGTTTTGTATTTTTCTGTAAAGAGTAGCTAGCTATTTTTTGGTCCTACAGTTTTGCATTTTGCATTGTGTTTTGTAGCTAAGTCACTTAATACTTACGACTTTGGTGGGCTTTCTCAAGATGAAATTGTTGAAATCAAAGATGTTTATGGCTAGCTAGCTAGCTAATCTTGGATTTATCACAAGATTGGGTGCTATTTTATACAATTTATAAAGAAACACAAAATGATTGCTTTGTATATATTTAATGTATATAATAAATAAACTATTTATGCACAACTTGAGATATTTTCTACTAGCATGATTAACTAGAATTTTGAAACCGTTGACTCTGAATGACGTTTTATTTAATGTATGATGTCACATATTTGGCCCGAAAACCCTTAGGACCAAAAGTGACCCTTTGGACAATTTCGGACAGTTAAATATTACATCTACATCATCTTTAATGTCCTCAGAATCCAAAGTAATGTTTTTTATTCAGTTAATAAACGAATTTTAAGCATACATCAGGCTCTAAAGGCCGTTTTTCACATAATTTCTCACATTTGGCCCAAAAATTAACCCTTTGGACAATTTCGGACAGACTAATATGTCATCTACATCATCTTTAATGGCCCTAGAACCCGAAGTAATGTTTTTTATTCAGTTAATAAACGAACTTTAAGCATACATTGAGGCTCTAAAGGCCGTTTTTCACATAGGTCTCACATTTGGCCCAAAAATAACCCTTTGGACAATTTCGGACAGTAATAAAATTAAGTAATTTTCATTCCAGATATTTAACCTAACCTGTGGACCATAAAAAACATATTTCCTTAACTTTATTCCAGAGATATTGTGGAAGACATTCATCTAAATGATAATTTTTTAAGTCATTTTTAGACATTTTGGCCTAAATATACCAATTTCGGACAGGTGTCCAAAATTTTTTTTCTTTTAATAATATGGACAATTTATCTGAGATTATTATTCTTTTTACAGAATATAAAATTTTTATTTCGTTCTTGAGATATCCTGTTTTAACTGAGAGGGTAATTCGAATTATTTTTTCATAATATTTTTGTCCGCTTCGAAACAGCCGTGCCATAGCCCCAGGGTAACCCAAGGCAAGTGAGGAAAATTGGGGAAATGGCACACTGCTTGGGATGTTGGATGTTGCATAGAGTTGTCTAGAGCACGGACCCTTATTGGGTCTGCGTAGCTCAAAATGAGTAAATAAATACTTTAGGACTCCCCATTTAAGCCATAGCCCCTTTGGGAATAATAGACAGGGAAAAACCCTTGGTATTTGTAAGGCTATCCATGTAGAATGTGCAGATCTTTCTATCTATCTAACATTTTTCATCTATCACCAAAAATTGCTAAGATAGACATGTCTTTCCTGTTCAGTAACGGTTTATTAACAGCAGGACATTAAAGGGAACCCGAGGTATAAAATGATGTTAGACTTATATTATAGAGCCCATATTATATTATGACAGCCTTGCACGTAACTCTGACAAAAAAACATAATGGGATATATACTGCCATAATATCATGAACAAACTTTGCTGAAAGTTTATTGGTGTAAAGTTCTCAAAAAGACTTTATTTGATAAAATTTGCTCTATAAATATATAGTTAAATAATAAAGTCATACATGTAGTACTTCAAAGTTTTTTTTATGACAGAGTCAAAGAAATTGAAAGCACTGTTTCGCATTTCGGGATTAATTTTGGACGTGTTTCGGAATAATTCGGGCAAGTTCTGGAGTTATTTTTGTTTTGTTTTCTGGTTTCAATAATTTTACTGTCCCTTATTAATTTGAACACAATAAGAGACAAGACCAACTTACAAATAACATGGCAAATTAAGTCTTTGGAGGGGTAAATAGTTTTTGCAATGGGTGCACAGAGGCGTAATCCAAGTGAGAGTTACGCAGCACATTAACTATTGTTTAGTAAAAAAAACGGCACCTAAAAAGCGTAATTTCTAGAGCTAAAAATAAATGTATACATAAAGTGATAAAACTTTTCACAAGCAAGGCTTAAAACTTGAGCGTGTTTTTGGCTAGTCTTTTTAGACTCTTTTTAGAAATCATACTCATCATAATATAAAAGAAACAATATAGCTATATTTAAAATAAAAAATATTTTACAGTGAAGCTTTTCTTAGCGAGCTACATCATCAAGCTAATATGTCAATGATGCTACACATGTCCACCAAATTTAAAAAGACTCGCATGAAAATAAGAGTCTTATTTCTTTTAACAAAGTGTGCAATGTTTTGAAGTCAGAGAGATGTTACAAATCTATTTTACATTGTACCATGATTTGGATTCTAATATAAAAAAACTATTTAACTCAGTAAAAGTAATGTTTGCAGGGATGTTCAGGCCGTTTCAGAAAAATTTTGATACAAAAAACCACGCCTCTAGTATTTTAGGTGTGCTTTTGCGTGTGCTGCACTGTTCTTATAAAATTATGTGTGTGTGTGGAGGTGTGCGCGTGCTATTGCACGCCTCTCCTGAAATTGCCTGGATATTTGTTTGATTTAAAGGCTCTTCACGAGGCGAAATATTGTGATGAATTTGGGCATTTTGATTAGTTAGTGGAATTTATGCTGAATTTATGAATTTATTCAAAGGCAGTTTCTGCTAGCCAGACAGAATCTTTTCTCTGCTCTGCACAAAATACTCCGCCTTGTGGAGATAAGCCTTAAGTCAGTTTAAATTTGTTTGTGAAATAAATATTTGACACTTGTTATAGTTGAATGCTTTGTCCACTGCTGTAAAAGGCAACATAAATTCGCTTTAGAAACACAATTCTTTTTTCCTTTATTTTTTTGGCTACATTTTTACACAAAAACCGTAATGAACTGACATGGCCATAACTTACGTGAGCCGACTTGTGTGGGATTTCAAACCCTGTACAAGGTGCTAGTCCAGATGAAATCTAGTATTTTTTATTATTGTTAGGTATCCTATTAGCACTTTTTTACGTCATACACATAATGAAAATGAATTACAAAAGTAAGAAATATTACGTTATGGAACATTCAATCCGAGTAAGGATTCACTTAAAATCGCTGAATAAGCAAAATAATTAAAAGATCGAGAGGTTCACATCCCATATTATTGTCTCGTTATCATGTTATTTTGTTTAAGATTATGTTATAATATTTTGTTATAATATTTTTTTATTCTTTCCTTATTTTTAGTAATAAATTCTAAAAAGGCTTCCTTTCACACGACTGTTTTATGCAGAAAAGAAAAATTCGAGAGTAAGTTAATTCCAATATTTTCTTCATTTTTTCATATTCCATTCGATGGGAATTAGATGTTACCTTCCCATAATTTACTATATAAGGATCCTAGAGTATAAGAATAAAACTAATACCGAACAGATTCATTGTGTAAAATTCTTGATTAGAATTGAATACAACAATAAATTATGATTTTAACTAATATTTTAATCTTTAATAATCTTTTTAAAATTGTCATATTGACATCGATCCTAGAGTATTTACTATAATTATTTTTTGTTTTATCGATCTATTCCCCTGTTAGTTCCACAAAACCGAAAGGATGGAGCATATCACTGGGCTGTCGAAAGAGCGGTAGCAGTTGGACTGCTAGCATTTATACCAGCTGGTGCATTCTACCCGTCTCCTCTTGTTGACTACTCACTCGCCGTATTACTGCCCATGCACGCTTACTGGTAGGGTTGTGAAATCTTATTACCCATTTGTTTCTTTCATTTCACGAACAATTTATAAAGTTGCCGATGAAGTTACAATCTAATGATAAAGTATTAAAATCGTTTGTTGTCTTAAGTAGAATTAAAATTCACCCACATTCAAAAGGGTTAACTTTATTTCGGAAAATAAATACCGTGATTGCCGTAAAAACCAAACTCACTGGAGCAGATGATTTCACTTTTTAACAGTCTGCGAAAAGAAAAAAGATTTTTATATCGTATTATATTTCAATTTCTTATTTCAGGGGTATTAACGCGATTGTCGCTGATTACATGTGGCGACCTGCAGTTCCTGCTGTGAACGCTCTTTCGTTGTTAACGTCAGTATTAGCTGGTGTCGGATTGATGTACTTGAATATATACGATGTTGGTATATGCAAATTCACTTCTTTGCTTATGCATCTTTGATTAATCGAATGTTTACAAAAAGGCGTTGTCCATTACTAATACGAAGAAAGAATGGATGAATTATTTTTGACAGGGGCTGGCAGTTTAAAACTGACCTTGAAGAATGTTTTTGTTTTTGTTGTTTTAGTATAAATTCCCACGTATAAAACATTATTTTTCATTTTCAACTCTTTTTTTTTTTGAAAAATTTTTGTTTTTTACATCTTAAATGTTCATGTGTTAAGAATGTGCACGTCTGTCTGTAACGCTTTGTCG
Source organism: Hydractinia echinata (assembly GCA_030067915.1). Classification (NCBI taxonomy): domain Eukaryota; kingdom Metazoa; phylum Cnidaria; class Hydrozoa; order Anthoathecata; family Hydractiniidae; genus Hydractinia; species Hydractinia echinata. Next base: position 398,534 of record JASGCC010000064.1, read on the forward strand.
AGGTAGAAAATATCTTTGTAAATATGTAATTGGGAAAATATGGCTTATGACATACCGGAGTGTGCTGTTTTGAAATTCCCGTTTTTTGATTTTAATTCATGGAGAGAATTGGGTATTTTGAAACGTTTCATAGAATTCAATTCAAGTGCATTTCTTTTTAAAACTATAAACAGTTTTTGTAGATGTCTGCAGAAAATGATTTTGAAACGAAAGAGGTTATGACAAGATCAGTTATGTTAAAGTTGGCTAAAAAATAGATTCGACAAAATGAGACGTAAATATGCTGACGACTGTTTTGTTTGTATAACACGTGAAAAACTCTCGAAAAGTTTGAGAAATGAGTAATGTAGAAATATGAATGTCTGAACATAAGCGCAGTTGCAAGAATAGGCGGGTTTTTTAACATTGTGTCTCATCAAATTAAAAAGGGCGGATTTTTTTTGCGTACATTTGCGATGGTTTCATAAACCAAAAACTCGAAAATAAAAAGCTCGTCCCTAAAAGTTTTTTTTTTAATAATACAAGTAGCCATAGTACAGAAATACAAAAATGAAAAACGAACGTATTGTTTTAACCTATAAGAATGAACACTTTTAACGTTATTTCCTTAAATAAATAGACAGAAACATGTTGTTTATTTTAAATAAGGCATAGAATAGTAGGGTTTCCTACAGATCATGCTCATGAATACGTGACAGTATACTTTCTTGATTCAAAAGCACAACGTTCAACTGGCTAACTTTAAAAAGAGCTAAGTGCTATTTGCTTGTAATCTAATTTCTTAAAACGATAAAAGCTTTAACTACTGTTTAAACTCGATAGCCTCTCGTAGCTGTGCAGGAAAAGAAACGGAAAACTGATAAACTAAAATTTGTACAACCAAGACCATTTACACACACAGAAAAAAAATTTCAAAATCATATTTGATACAATGCAGCACAAATATTTGTAAACAAAACATAGGCAATGCTAACCTTTAGACATCTGTATCGTAAGATGTATCTCCATTCATATAAAATAATCATCGAATAAACTGTTTATAATGGATTAAAATAGGGAATTTCCCTACCTCTTCCGTGTTTGTGTGAAACACGTAAACAACCTTGTCATTTCTGATTAGATGACATTTAATATGATTTCCATGGTGACACCCCTCTGTCAAAACATCATTTATTTGCAAATAGATTTGTGGAATAAAGAGTTGTAAATTCTGGACAAAAATGACGACAAAAGAAAATGCACTCGATTTAGAAAAAAAAGGAACAATCTCGTCCCCATGACTAAATGCTTTCCGTCAGCGACGTTTTTCTGACAGCTTTAGTTCGTCGACGCCGAAAAAAGGACTGGAGTCGAGCTTGTCAAAAGACCTTGCATCAGGTGTTTCTTCTCTTCTCGTAAAAGACATACATAAATAAGTTGAACAGGTTTAAAAAATCTAGGAATATCTCTTCGTTTAAGAGATTCCAGTCTCTCGTTTTCATATAGCCATTCGAAACTAAAAATCAGTCTTGTCATTTGCACTAAACATGGCATCTAAGGCAGATTCAATCGCTGATTTCGGCGGATTTCTCCACAAACAGGATCAAACATTTTTGTAATGGAAATCTCATCATCGCTCTCTTCTTCTTCATCTTGTTCTCGACGACCTTTAGTTTCTCTGTGATATCACTTTTAAAGATTTTGGTTGCAGTTGCAATAACATCGTCGCCCAAACTCACTAGAGCAGTGGGTGTAAGATCATCCAGCACGATTGACGACTCTTCTCTCCATAACACAGGCAGAAAACAAATTTAATTCGCTGCTCCACTGACAAAATAAAAATAGAATCGCCGAAATGCTAGCGGCAAAATTTTTTTTTTTTTCTTACAATTTAACGGTATGTGAAAACAACGTTTGATTCTTGTTGATCGGTTGTTCGTCCCATGGAGAATTTACAGTTTGAAAGTTTGCGATAAAAGGATAAAGAAAATATTAAATATTAGTGATGGCATTTGACCCATAAATAACAGAACATACAGCAAATTGAAACAGACATACAACACTTTTTAACACATATTCTCAACCTAGTTCCCAGGGCATTTTTCCATTTGATTAAATTGATACCTGCGTAATAACGACTCAGGGCCACGAGAACCTGGGGACGAGGATGATATATTCCCATATGACCTAGGTAAGAATAAAACCACGACCCTCGTTCCCAGGACTTTCAGAATAATGAAGATTTAGGATTTAATTTTGTGTTTACATCTATGAGAACGAAAAAAGATTAATCTTTTCAAACAAGCTACCAGTTTCATCAGCTTTTTTACTTTTCTGTTTTATTATGCTCTGCACTTCATATTCCATACCGTTTGCACATGGGCCGTTCTTCATCATCGTTATGAACATTTCACTAGAATTTGCCCTTTGCTGCTCGCAGCTACCATTTTTAGCACATAGGCAGTCAGGCAGACCTGTGTAGAGTGTGTTCGGGCGTATTTCACAACAATAGTGGTACCAACTCTACAGTCTAAGTGGCGCAGCAAGACGACTTACAGCTATGCTTCTATCATGAACTCAAAGACTCAAGTGAAACATAGATTGAAATTTCAGATGCTCTTGTTAAGTGCGAAACCAAATCAAATTTTCTTTCGTTCCTGATGAAAATATACGCCTAACATATTTTATACATCTATAGATAAATGTCAAATTGCTCTTAAAATGAATGTATACTTTAAAAATGAACTTCCTTCCTACATTTTTTGTGTACGACAATATAGTGATACAGTGTCTATCCTAGGGTGTACCAGGGTTGGTCTTAATTTGCAATTTTAAAAACTGGCTTGCTTAAATCATCTAAAAGTGATGCACTTTATTATTGCTCCTACTGTGCCGGACTTGAACGGAGATACTACTGCAGGAAAGTTCGAGGCGTTTTTATGAAATTGCTTAATTTTTTCAGTATTTTTTTGATTTTTTTGATGATGGTCTTCTGTTTTGATAAGACAGACGAGAAAAACAGCTTCAGCTTATTTGACATTCGATTGTAACAGTCTTGGATCATTTGTAACCAATTAAACGAGGAATACTGTGAGTTGTTTTAACTAGAAAATTATATCTTTTTATAAAACAATACAAAAACAGATAGAAAAAGAGACAGTAGAAAGCTCTGGTATAAAAATCATCAAATAACAGCAATGTACTTCAAAGGAAGAAATTTTTGCAATTGAGCATACGAATGGTCATTTTTAAAATTATCGCATTTCAATGTAAAGTTATCATGAAATGTCACCAAACGATAAAATTTTTGAATCTATTCGAAGAGTTGGTTAACAACCATTACACGAAACCTTTAACAACAACTTTTTTTATCTCATAGAAAGGAGAACAAGTAGAGAAAAAAGATCCGTCGAGAATTAACTTTCGTGACAGTCTATTTTAAGATATTTTGAAGGAATAAACTTTTGCAATTTAAGTCTCGCGAAATCGCGAAAGTTCACTTCGCCTTCCTTTGAAATAATTGGAATAATACATCTTTCTTCCTAGAACTAAATTATTTTATGAAAAAAAAAAGAAACTTTACAAAGTAAATTGGGTTAGCATCCTTATAAAAAGCAAAGTGTTTGTGTGTGTACTTTACAAAAACCGTGTGAAAAAGACCCCTTAGTACGGTCTTAAAGGATTATACCAGTCTTCTTGCCATGAACTGGCGTTTTCCAGTTATCCAAAAACCATTTTAACATATTCCTTAACAATCTTGTAAGCTTAAAACCTTGGTCATTGAAATGAAAACAGCCAACATTGATATCTTCAATTGTCGCTCCTATAAGTTTCGCTTCAATTTTCAAGCACGCGCCAACTTTTCCAGACCAAGTGACATTGTATAAAACCACACACAAGCTTGCGTAGTCATGAAGATGTGGGATGCCAACGCATAATGGCGGAGGATTTCTCACTAAAAAGAAGATGATGGAAATGGTGCTGCCAATTTTTTTTAACAACTTCAAGGTTTTCAAGGTTTTTTTCGCCATTTTTGAGAGTTTTTTAACGTTTCGTACTACAAACTTTGCAAAATTTCAGTCCCCAAACACAAAGAGAATACTGAGGTACACAAAAAGTAATATTAAAAATACCCAAAAATGGCAATGTTGAACATTTAAACCAATGGAAAGTTAATTATGTATTTCAAAATCATGCAAACACAACATCCTATAACTAGAGAGAAATGTTTTGAAGTCTTCATATTCCAAATATTTTTATCGATTTAAACCTTAGCAGTGGGTCTACAAAATGACTTACAGGAAACTTTCTCACGAATCAAAGATTTATTGTTCAATTCCAGATCCAATTCGATACCCTAAAGATGGTAAAAGTGTTGAATACCATTGGTACAAGATGTAGGCTCGTATAGAGATAAAAATCTCCAAATGTTTTTAATTGTAAATAAAAACTCACAATCTCTTTTGGCAAATACTTTGCTCCTACGCAAGCTAGAATTAAAACAAAACAATTTTAAACAAAAGGAAAGTGAAAAAGGAAAGTTATTATCTAGACAGCCTTACACTGACTTAAAAAAATAAATTTTCTTGTGAAGGATAAATTTTAATAAATTTAACAAATATGTCTGAAAAAAATATATAGGTCTACTAGACAAAACGCATGTATTTTTTTTGTGAGAAATTCACAATACTGTCAACAAATAAACGCACTTGTGTAAACACTCTGAGTGGTTATTTTTTTAAGAACTTGGCCATTCCGGGGTGTTATATATATAAGCATTAAAATAAATTGCATATTAAAGTTAAGTTTTTGCGAGAATTTCTTTTGTCAATTTTTAGTTAATTAATGTTTTTTACTTTAATTTTTTACTCTACAATAAATTAAATTTTCACAAAAAATTTTTTTCACTATAAAAGCCATTGAATTATTGTTTGCATACTCAAAAGTTATCTTTAAGAAATATATTTTCCCTACAAAGGCTATTTTCTAATTCAAAATAATTTTCTGTGGAACAAAACCGAAAGGAACAATAAAGCTTCTCAGCATATGTACTTAAAATGCTGACATCACATGACAGGAAATGTTTCTTCCCCTTCGGTTGCAGGCAAAGTAGAACCTATTTTAACATTTTCTTTCTGTTGTGTACGAAAACAACAGGTACAAAATTGATTAACTAGACAAGTTATTTTATTTTTTGAGAATTGCGCAATAATCACATTATTATTGTGTGCATAATATTATGACGTAGTAATTACCAAAAAAATGTTCTGTTCTGTTCTTGTCTGTTCCTTTTTGCAGAAAATTTTCTTGAAGTGGAAAACAGCCTTCACATTAGACTTTTTTAAACAAGCAAAAAGCTTGCAAAAAGAATGATAAATCAGATTAAGAAGAACAAAAAATATATACCAGTTTCCTTTAAATGGATTTTTGCAACATTTAACTTGACACAACAACTGCATTCATATCCAGAACACTGACATCCATTTGGCTGATCCAAAGGAACTGAAACACTTGTGTCTTCTAAACAGAATCATAATCATGGCTTAAAAATATTGTGACATCAATAATGGATGGCTTTTGGGGATAAAATTACCAAAAATTTTTCCAAATAAAGGTTGCAGAAGATGTTTTTTTCTACTTTACTAAGTGAGGAATTTATTAAAGACCGTTGCGATAACCATTATATACAAGTGAAGTGAGTTAATCTTCGGCTGCGTTGTCAGTAGACTGCTGTGATCAAGAAAATTTATAAAAATGCATGGAAAACTGATGTGGGATATTGTACAAGGGGCAAAAATCTGAGGACCAACAAACTGGCAAATATATTATACTAGTTCATAAGCTCATGGAAAAATCCACTCAGGCAGAAGAAAAAAAAAAATATTGAATGGTGTAGAGCTTCATATGGTTTAGGATATATTGGGGTTTAAATGTTCTATGATGATGTCATAAACACATCGATTCCGGAACAGGTAGATTGACACATCTTTAGAAGATTTGTGACAAATGGTTCCTAGTTACCCGACTGGTGAAAAATAACTGATGTCACCAGACCGTTTCCAAGATGTTTGGCCATTAAAGTTTTAAGCGCATTGCAATGGCTTTATTTATTTAAGTTAGGCTATTGACGTTTACAGTAATTAATGTTATTTGCTGATTAACATTTGACACATGCATTTTTCAGCAACTTTAGAAGAATAAACTACTTTCCCTGTCATTAACTTAGCTTATATAATGATATCTTGTCATCAAAAAACGTATAAAACTCTCCTCAACCGCTCGCCGAAAGCACAGAATCTTAGAATTTTTACTGAGAGAAGAGATACATGAAACGACTGCAGTGTACAGCAATATACATCACTTCTACAGTCAACAAGAATTACATTCGAAAAAAACATTTACAAATGATGATGTCAAGTAAATACCAGCAAACACACAGAATGTATGTACGTTTAAAACAAAAAATTATTTCCAAAAAATTATTTTGACTATCAGGAGCTTATTCATTTGTGTGGGTGGGTAGGAAAAAAATCTGAAAATTAATAAGCATCCCCCACCCCTTGTATTAAGCACCCGAGAGTAGACCTTTTTGAATGTTTACATTTTCTGCGGTAAGCCCTTTCGGCTTTAACAATTGCATGGCAGGCAAAAAGATGCGGGCGCTAGGTGATGTGAGGTTCTTTTAGTCTGTATCTTCGCATGAAGGTATCATTACGACACCATATGAATATATGTCAATCAGAAGTTATCTATCTACACTCCATAATAGTTTAAAGCCAAAAAAATGTTTCCGTAGAAGGAAGTGGGCTGAAAAGTACCTTTCTTCAGCAAGCTTCCGCATCTTTCTGCCTGCCACGCAGTTGTTAGAGCCAGAGGGGCTTACCGCGGAAAATTTAAACATTCAAAAAGGTCTACACATAACAATAAAAGATGTCTCTTACTTTGTTTTTGTGGTTTACAGCGAACAACTGCCACGGATATGATAACAGTAATAATTTTAGCAACTGTGTATTTTCCCATTTTCCCTAGGACACTGTGGCTAGCTTTATCGTCTGGTGTACGCGAAAGTGAAAGTTGATCCGTTTTTAATACACTCAACCAATTCCCAAAAACTAGGACCGTCTCGCGTAGCGGCGGTCGGAATCGGCCCCCACGAACGGTGTGTTTCTCTCATCCTCTCGTCCCCAGGGTTTGTTGCCTGATGTCAAAGCCACTAGCGCTTACTTCTCGGCTAAGGCAAAAACCTCTGGGGAGGTTGTTTTTCTCTAGTAAAGAGATTATTGCAAAACCTTCCCAATTTTTTTAACTGAATCAATTTTATGGAAGTCTAACTAAAACAAATCATGAAGGTCAACGATCCAGTTAAATAAACCTCCAAGCACTTTTTTCTAAAAAAAAATATGGTTTTGAGCGGAACTACCTTAATTATGATAGACCTTTTTAAATGTTTACATTTTTTGCGGTAAGCCTTTTTGGCTTTAACAATTGCGTGGCAGGCAAAAGATGCTGGCGCTAGGTGAAGTGAAGTCCTTTTCAGTCTGTTTCTTCGCATAAAAGTATAATTACGACTTTATATGTCAATCAGAAGTTATCCATCTACACTCGATAATAGTTTTCAGCCTCGATAATTTTTCCGTAGAAAGAAATGGGCTGAGAAAGACCTTTAGAAAAAACCTTTATATTAGTAAATTTTAAAGTAAATTGACAAAATGTGACGTTCGAGAAGCAAAAAAAATAGTTGTTTATAAACACTTCTTTGAAGTAAATTTTAAGAAGCTGGAGCAAATGTTTTCGTTCCCTTGATATTCTAAAGCAGAGTCCACTGTACCTACAAAATAACTGTCATAAAACCCTTTTCTCAAGCGAAATATATGTGCTGCCCATTCATTTAGACCCATTCATTTAGATTGACGTCACTGTTTGAAACTACTGAGAAAATCCTGAGGAATATTAGAATACTGCAAGTTGTAAAAGATTTTTTTTATAAAACAATACAAAAAACAGATAACAAAGTGACAGGTACACATAGTTCTACTAAAAGAAACACATGAAAAAACTGAAAATATATAAAAAAAAATATTTTCGCCAGTTAATATAAACTTGCAGTCAAAAAAATGAACGAATAGCTCTTTAAAATTTTCGCAGGTTTAACGAGGTCCTAAAAAAGCCTGTAAAGTATCATAAAGTGCAATCAATAATAAAAAACATGATTTTAAATCGATTGAAGAAGTTGGTTAACAACTATTACACGAAACCTTTAAGAACAAAGATGACAGGGACTTTAAGGTAAAGGAATTTTTTGCCGCCTAAAAGAAATCCTAGCCCGTGGAAATATCCATTTGGTCAGAAGAAAAATGGGAAAGATTCGTCGAGGATTAATTGGAATGAATAGCCTTTTTTAATATATTGTAGTAAGGTAATAAACTTTAAATCACAAAATCGAGCAAGTTTTCTTTCTTTGTACTTAGCAAAACTTTCTTTATTTGAAGTAATTGGAATGATACGCCTTTCTTTCAATAAATTGGAATGATACGCCTTTCTTTCAATAAATTGGGTTAGCTTCCTTATAAAAAGGAAAGTGTGTGTGTGTACTTTACAAAAACCGTGTGAAAAAAAACCTTAGTACGGTGTTAAGGGTTTTTTTAGGTAATGAAAATGCCATATTGTTGTAAATATACAAGTAGTTATACAATAAATATACAAGTCAACTTGAATATTTATTGCACTGAAGACGGACGTAGTCCGAAAAGCTTCTGCTTATTTTATAAAAATAATAAAATGTTTTTTAACATTTATTGTGTTAAGGATTATACCAGTCTTTTCCGCCTATCCCATAACCAATTGAATATATCCACCACGAATGATGTAAGCTTAAAACCTTGCCTATCGAAATGAACACAGCCAACCTTGATATCTTCTTCAGTAAGTACCGTTTTAATTGTCACACAAGCGCCTACTACTCCAGGCCAGGTGACAATGTTAAAATAACAACACAAGCCTGCGTAGCCATGAAGAAGTGGGATGCCAACGCATAATGGCGGAGGATTTCTCACTAAAAAGAAGATGATGGAAATAGTGCTAAATTGCCAATTTTTTAACAACTTTAAGGTTTTCAAGGTTTTTTTCGCCATTTTTGAGAGTTTTTTAACGTTTCGTACTACAAACTTTTCAAAATTTCAGTCCCCAAACACAAGGAAAATACTGAGGTTCACAAAAAGTAATATTAAAAATACCCAAAAATGGCGATACTGAACATTTAAACCAATGGGAAGTTAATTATGCCTTTTAAAACCATGCAAACACAAAATTCACAAAAAGAGAGAAATATTTTGTAGTCTTTATATTTTACGGATTTTTCTCTAGAGAACCATCAATATCCAAAGTTTTCAAGGACATCTAGTCGGATTTCAAGGTATTCAAGGTTTTGCATGACAAACCTGTCCTTTTGATGTAGGCGTTTTATGTAGTTAGAAAAATTTTCTGTTTCTTAAAAGGATCAGCACGTTTTTTAATCTGCTCTAACCTCAGCAGTGGACCTACAAAATGACTTACAGGAAACTATCTTATGAATCAAAGATTGGCCGTTCCATTCCAGATAAAATTTGATGCCCTAAAGATGGTAAAAGTTGTAAACACTATTGGTACAAAACATATAAAAAACGTTTGACATCTCTAAATGTTTTAATTGTAAATAAAAACTCACAATCTCTTCTGGTAAATACTTTGCAACCACGCAAACTAGAATTAAAAGAAAAAAAAAATTATTTCGTTAATTTTCAGTTATTATTGTTATTTTGAAAAATTATTGAGTGTGTGGTGTTATAATATAGATGAAAAATCTATCTATCTATTTATCCATCTATGATAAATCACAACTCTTTACGACGTCGTAAAATGTTGTGTTATTATTCATTCTCGTCCCCAGAGCTAAAGAGCTCTGGGGACGAGAATAGTTATTATTATATTATTGTATATATTATTATATATATTATTATTATTATTATTCCTTTTTTGCTGCGTAAATTAAATTAAATCAAATTTTCACCAAAAATTATTGCCACTATTAACTGTTTTTTTAAAAGCCATTGAATTATTGTTTGCTTGCGGCAAGGATGATAAATCCTAACGGACTCGGAAAATTAAAAGCAAAAAAAAATAATCGTCCGATTATTTCCTAATTGTACTCGTAAACGTGCGATTACATATACTTATACTGGAAATCCGCTGCGCTGATTGGCCAAAAAGCCTTCATTACCAGCTTTATACAGCACGTTATAACTTTTAATCTCGTAGCAACCAAAATGGTTGCCATGAGATTAAAACAAACAACTTCGCCTGAAAATTGGTAACACAGTGACGTTGACATTTGATTAGTAAAGCATTAATACAAGGAAGGAGTTCTTCTAAAAATCTAAAACAGTCTTCACGATTGGTATTGCCTGTTCAGTTGCTAAGGCTGCCATTTTGAAAAAAGCACTTGATCTTGTTTGGATAATCAGACGACGTGTTAAAGTAACATATGACATAAAATTTTGTCACAATTTTCCAATTACGAATCTGAATCGAAACTTAGTATTATAATTGACGACTCAGTATTATAATCGATGACGTATAATCGTTGGTTTAGATGCCCTTCTACTCGTTTTCTTTTTCTTTTTTCTTTTTTGTTTTCTATTTCATTTTCATTTTTAATAAAATACCTAGAATTGTAATATTAGCATGTATTTTTAATTAATACTTCGTTTTCATTGGATGATTTACTATCGCAGCGTCTTAAGAATACCAGCCAGGGGTTTTTTCCATTTATCTATCAAATAGGTATCACTCCATGCCGATTGTGAAAGTGACATAGTATCGGATAGCTTAAGACAAAATTATTGTATTGATGTGCGATATGTGACACTCCGTTAAATTGTCTCATGGAAAGAAAAAAGAGTTGTGTTGTATTTTTGTGTAGGAAACGAGTTTGTACGTGATCGAGTATTCCTTAATTTTAGAAACTAAAAACACGTAGAGCTTCAATGCTTCAGCTGCATTGTTTGGCATAGGTAATCCAACCTGTTGCATTAGTGTATTCGCAAATCCTTCGAATTCAGGCGAAACGTCTACGAATGTACTGTTATTAATACAAGGAAAATTTTTTACCATCCTACACGGTCGTTTAAGGTTAATCAGTGAGATTTAATTCTCTGATTTTCCGTGGATAAGATAATACAAAACGGATCGACTGTTTGATCACTGCCAAAACTGTGAAGATATTCCTGCATAGGTTCATTTAAGGAATGTTCTGTTCCGTGATCAACGTTCAGTTGACGAAGTATCCTTGCAATGCCTTTGTGGCATTCAAAAGATTGCGATAGCAGTAACGCGCGAATTCGACGGAGAGATGTTCCTTCTAGCGCAACGCACATCCCGCGCACGCGCACGTCACATCAACACAAGTCCCCACAAGTTCTTGGGCGCACACAATCACATACCCCGCAGTCAAACCCCAACAAATCGACATCATGCCATACCTAGAGGTGTAAATCCCTATAATTCAACAAAATCCAGTACCATCCAATGCAAGTCCCTATAATTCAGCAAAATGAGTCAAAAAAATTTCTAGCGCAATTCCCCTATTATACTACGCACATCAAAATCATACAGCAAATAAGTAAAGGGGGAATTCCCTTATAGAATGCTAATAATCAACGCATGCGCAGTAAAAATGCGTTAGTCGAGCAGAATGAAATTATCTGACAAAACAAAAATCTATACAATAAAGAATGAACCATACTGTAAAACAATTACGCGATATCGCAAAAGGTCGTGGAATTAAGGGGTATTATAGGCTACGCAAAGCTGAATTGATTGCTCTATTGGATGACGTACCACAGAGGCCACCTAGAGGGGCCGGACAACGAAAAACAATCAGGCCCGTGACTATAGTACCAACACCGGAGGCCATGGACATTTTTGAGGGACAGGAAATGTCGAAAAATCGTTCGATCGTGGAAACCAAGATGCAGGGCTGGTATAACTGGCTAGTGAACGCAGTTCCAAAGCCTATAAAAGAGGGAGTCAAGAGAACCTATACAGCCTTCAAGCTAGGGTGATGAATCTCTATAACATGGCATCCGGCGCGAAACCTACACTTCATGATGAGGTAGAAAAAGAGACTGATGAAGACTACCTCGAAGACATCCAAAATCTATATGAACAGCCGGAGCAAGATTTTACACCCCAGGAACATAAGCATGCTCTACACAGGACATTTCGAAGTTTCCGCATTCCGGGTATGGGAGGAGCCGACGTCGACGGATATATAGGAATGGTGAGACCAAACGTGAAAACATTGGTTGAGGACCAGGTAGAAGATATGGGATCGGCGAAGGTACAGCTGTCCCTGTGGATCATGTGGAAGAAGCCATCAAATATAGAGGGGGCCAACGATGAGTATATTGAGGTGAAAAAAGCCTTCAATAGCAATGTGGCCTCGGTCTTCCAGGGTAGCGATGTAGACGATGTGCTGGACAGGATGTTTGCTCAAATCAAGACCCATGTGGAACATCCAGCACTACCCCAGAGCGGATTCACAATTGGTCGAATTTTACACCTTGATGTAGACCTTCATAAGCTGAGGCTAAGAAGGGGCTCATCGCATATCGAAGCACCTAAATGGATAGCTTCGAAAAAGGCCGTTATTAACCCAAAAAATGAGGATGAGGAGTGCTTCAGGTGGGGCATTATAGCATCCCTACACCATACGGAGATTGAAAGAGATCCACAAAGAATCACCAAACTGAGACCCTACGTAGACTTTTATAACTGGGAGGGTATAGAGTTTCCGACAAGCATCAAAAGCATATACAAGTTCGAGGAGAATAACAAGGACATTGCGGTTAACGTCCTATATATAACGGGGAAGAAGATCAACATTCTGGGCAGATCACATCACAATGGACGTAACAAGCAGGTGAACCTGCTGCTCATCACGGATGGTAAAAAAAGCCACTACACGGCCGTCAAAAGTCTCTCGAGGCTCTTAGGCAAGGAGACCTCGAAGAATAGGAATGCAATGCATTTTTGCTTGAACTGCCTACAAGCCTTTCCCACAGCTGAGTCAAGGGACAAGCACCATGGCTACCGTAAGGACCACGAGGCTGTCAAGATCACAATGCCAAACGAGGCCGAGAAATGGCTATTCTATAGGGATGGCCAACAACAATTCAAGGTACCCTTTGCTATCTATGCCGACTTTGAGAGTCTATTAATACCGGTAGAAGAAGATGCCAGGGAGACCAAGACAAAAAAGCTGAACAAGAATGTGCCGTCCGGTTGGTGCATGTATAGTACCTTTGCCTATGGACCCGTACCAGACCTGCTAACGGTCTATAGAGGCAAGGACTGTGTGACGAGGTTCGTGGACCATCTGGAGGACGAGGTCAAACGTCTATATAATACCTAAATATAATAAAAAATATATATATAATAAAAATGCGACACCCAGGACATTGGTTGTATTGCTGAGAATACTGAGAAATATATCAGTTTTAACGTTAAAATTAAGGTAGCACTTGCAGGTATGGGATATGGAGATGGTGAGGTGTACAAGAAGATTGAGATTAGATTTATCGACTCATGTCGATTCATGCCATCCAGCCTGGATAAATTGGCAAGCAACCTTAACGATGAACAGTGCAAGAATCTCCGCTGGTTTTTCAACAAGGATGATACATTTCAACTCATGCGCAGAAAAAGCGTATACCCGTATGAATACATGGATGATTGGCAACGATTTGAAGAGTCGGAACTACCCCCCAAGGAGGTATTTTACAGCAAGCTTAATATGTCGGAGATCAGTGATGAGGATTATGTCTATGCTAAAAAGGTATGGAATTGTATCACCCCAGAGGGTGATGTAGTCACCATAGGCGACTATCATGATGTGTACCTCACAACTGATGTACTGCTATTAGCCGACGTGTTTGAGACGTTTCGAGACGTGTGCCTTACAAACTACAAACTCGATCCTGCCCATTTCTACTCCGCACCTGGCTTGGCATGGAAGGCAGCACTCAAGTTTACCGGAATCAAGCTGGAGCTCCTTACGGACCCCGATATGCTCCTGATGTTTGAGAAGGGTATCCGTGGAGGTATAGTGCAGTCGGTACATCGATATGCAAAGGCAAATAATAAGTATATGGGAGACCAATACGATCCGGAGCTTGAATCCTCATACCTGCAGTATTTGGATGCCAACAACCTCTATGGGTGGGCGATGCGTCAAGCCCTTCCAACAGATGGCTTCAAATGGGTCCCCGACGTCGAGTTATTTACAGAAAAGCGAATTGAGAAGCTCGTTAGGGACAATAAGTATGGGTACATTTTAGAGGCTACACGACACACATAACGAGCTGCCGTTCCTACCGGAACGCAGGACGGTCCACAAGGTCAAGAAATTGGTACCAATTTTGGAAAATAAGCGAAGATATGTGGTAAATATTAGAGCCCTTCACGAGGCTATAAAACACGGGCTTGAATTGAAGAGGGTGCACAGGGTCATTCGGTTTAACCAGAAGGCATGGCTGAGGGGGTACATAGATCACAACACGGGGCTGAGAACGGCTGCTGGCAACGACTTTGAGAAAGACTTCTACAAACTCATGAATTTGAGCGTGTTTGGGAAGACCATGGAAAATATACGGAATCACCGCAACATTCAGCTAGTTACAAATGAGGACAAGTATATGAAGCTGGTGATGAAGCCGAATTTGAAGGGTGGAAGCCGGTTCAGCAAGAACCTCCTAGGGGTTGAGATGGGCAAGACGGAGGTAAAAATGAACAAGCCCGTATATATAGGTCAGGCCATTCTGGATATATCAAAACTGGTCATGTATAAGTTCCACTACGATTTCATGCAGCCCAAATATGGCAGCAAGCTACAGCTTTGCTATATGGACACGGACAGCTTTGTGTACCATATACGAACAGAAGACTTTTATCGCGACATTGCCAACGATGTCGAGGCACGTTTTGATACGAGTGCCTATAATCCAGATGATAACAGGCCTCTCCCCATAGGAAAAAACAAGAAGGTCGTAGGCCTCATGAAGGACGAATTAGCAGGGAAGGTCATGACCGAGTTCATCACCCTAAGGGCAAAACTCTATGCCTATAAAAGCCTTACAAAAGAGGGTGGTGATCGCAAAGCGAAGGGCGTTAAAAGATGCGTTACGAAGAAATCTATCACCTTCAACGACTATCGACGATGCCTGGAGGAAGGCGTTGATATATACAAGAGCCAGGTCTTGATTCAAAATAGGAGGTATCGAAGTGCTAACTTCGATACCCAAGAGGTATCGAAGTTAGCACTCAACAGTGCAGACGATAAAAGGCTCGTTCAACCTGATCAGATTACCACACTTGCCAGGGGTCATTACCGCCTGGTGTCTACCCGGGAATAAAATGGAGGTATGTTTACTAATTGCTATACTTCTACCGTATGCCCTGATCGCGTTTTGCTTTTTTCGATATCGCCGTACAATAAAGAGGATGTCTGATCTTGCACTGAGTATTCGACACAGCCTCTACAGAATATGAACAGGTAGAGAAACCCATCGATAAACGTCAGGCTTTGAAGGAGGCCCTGAGGAAAGGTAAAGGGTACCTTCTACCCAAAAAATGTACGGAAGGGTTTGTCGACAAGGCAGCTGTTGAGGCCATTGACAAGGTACATACTGAGTACCTTCAGCGAGAACTCCAAGAGAAGGGTGAAAAGACTGCTAGGGCACTGTCTACCCATGTTATCAGCCTATATGCCAGCATGATTGGAAATATTGTAGATATTGATAGTGTCGATGAGCTCCGGAAAGATATCGAGGATGACCCCATTATCAGGGATGCGATGACAGACCTCGGTATTCTGGTGTACTGCACCGTAGGTAGATGCCTAGCCCCAATACTAGTGATGGGTCATACGGCCAGGCATATGAGCAAAGAAGAGGAGGTGGATACCAAGGAGAACAAAGATGAGCAGCGCGTGTAGTGTTATTATCAATCAGCAACAACCTGCGGAAAAAATTGTTGAAGTAAACAAAAAGCACCCGGGAAGAGTTGCCCAGGGGCACAAGCTAGCGGCACTGATGAGGGAGAGGAAGCTTGGAATAGCTCCACCAAAGAAAGAACCCATGACCTTTAGAGAGTTCTTGAGATACTTCGAGAGAGATCTAAACACCCCAGAAGCCATACTCAAACGTATAAAAGAGACCATGGAGATCCTTGAGGATCAGGGCCTATCTATACATCTTGTAGTAAAAAAGAAGTAATTTGTTATAAGCCGTAAGGCTTATAACAAATGAGCGAAGAGTCTACTAACCAAGTCATAACCAAGAAGAACGGGGGTCGTGTTGCTGCTGGCAAGAGACTTGCCGAATGGAACCGGAAGAACAAGGCCAACCTACAGAAGAACGTGGGCAAAGATTCTTCGCCAGATGATCAAGAACCTGTCGCAGGTTCCCACAAGTCTATGGATAATGTCTACATTTACGGTGTAGGTACGCTTGCCGTGCTTGCGATAGGAGTAGGCGTTTGGTACAGATTTGCCCCTAAAAATGGTGGAGAATCTAATAAGCCAGCGACTAATCCAGAGCCCCAGCAGGGGAAACAGGGCAAAACTCAGCCAAATATCGAAATATATTTAAAATGTTGTAATATAAATGAGTACAGCAACATCAAGCAACATTAGCCCAAAAGAAACCATGGTTATTGACTCCTTATGGGAATCAGTCAGACTAGTATCGTATACAATCCTAATAGCTATGGGTGCGAAAAAGGCCCTAGGGGTTTCTATATCTGGGGCAAAGATGGACCTGGAGGACGGCCTGAAACTCGCCGGATATATGACGGCAGCGATCTTATTCGACGAATATGCAATAAAACAGGGATGGTATAAAAAATCTTTGATACCTCCAAAATAGACCACCTAATAAAATTTTCTATTTGCCCTAAGAGGCAAATAGAAAATGGAGGACGCTTGCTGATGTTGCCAGGTATTGCACAAGGCGAGCCCCGGAATAGTAAATGGAGGTAAAATGTTGCTCAAAATGCAAAAAAGTGTTTCCTCCTGAGATGTTCAAAATTAGGGGTAATAGTAGGACGAAGAGTTGTATAGGTTGCCTGGCCAAAGCGAAGGAGAGGCGGCGTACCAAATGTAAGGACCCTGTTATCGAATACGAATTAGACCCTCTTGATATTGACAGGGAAATTAGAGGGTTTCAACAGGATAAAGATTACCTACTTCTCTATACCCTGTTGACATACAACATCATACCCCAGTACATCGAACTCATCGGAGCACCCCCTGAGAGCTCGGAAAAGGTACTACTCGTCAAGGGGTACCGCAAGGTATTGCGATGCCTACAGGGAAAATTGGCATATACTCCACTACCCCTCGAATACAATACCCTGAATACCAAGCTCTGCCCTGCCTGTCGGGGGTCTTTGGTAAACAATCACGGTGGCACATGGATCTGTGCCGAATGCTCTTGCATTATACCGAAAGTAGATAGGAATAAATGGCATTAGACGTCGTAAGGGACACACATACCTGTATTTTTACAGGTCCGACAAGTTGCGGAAAAACGCAACGTATTCTAGACCTGCTGGAAAATGAGTATAAAAAACACTATCACAACATAGTTGTCCTGTGCTCTACTATAAGATGGAATACCACCTACCTTGATAGGGCCTCGCTATGGAAAGACCCCTATGTCTTTATGATCGATCCCAAGGACCAGCTATTTGAATGGATTCAGAAATTATCCTCATCGTATACTGCCTTACCCAAGAATCTAAGGAGACAGAAAAAAGCCCTGTTTTTGTGGTATCCTCACGAAAAAAGTGATATGAGGATGATTGACGAAGAGACTAATTTGATCCCCGATTGGGGTGAGATCAAGGCCGAGTTGAAGAGGTCCAAACACGCGTGCCTGTACGTAAGGCTTGAACACCCTAGGACTTGGAAGATCCTCGAGTGACCACGGTGAAAACCTCTGGGTAAGCATTGATATATTAGAAAGATGTCTCTTACAGCGGTTGATTATTTCCAAGGAAAACAAGTCCGATCATTTTATGCCCAGGATAAAGGTCAATATATTGTAGCCAGATGTGTGGAGAGCTGTAGGATATAAACGAAGGGCCGGGGTACAGGCCATTCAGCGATATGTTCCTGGCAAGTATAAAATGCGATTAGGTGACGCTTTTGTAGACCTTCAGGAGGTACTCAGATCTGAGTACCTACATCCAGACACGGTTTTACTGACTGACGCCGGCCTCTATTGCTTTCTATTGAGGTGTGATCAACCTAAGGCAGAACCCTTTTTGGAGTGGGTTGTAGAAGAGGTGCTGCCCAGGGAAATGCGAAAGCTTGCTGCAGCAATCGAGGAAAGAGATATTGCCATCGCCATCCTAGAGGATGATCTTGATGCCAGGGATGAACAGCTTGATGTTCTTAATCAAGACAACTCGGAACTACGGCAGAGGCATGTGCCGCACCGGCATCAATATGGCAACGTGCTGTGCGTGGTTGATAAAAATGATCCGCACGGGCATGAAAAAAAGGCGGGCATAATCACTACATGATCCGATGCCCAAGGAAGCGACTCGGCACAAGAAAAGGCATCCTAAAGGCAATGTACCCCGATATGGCCGTAAGGAAACCGGAATGTGGCGATCCTAATGCCGTGCATGCCTGGTATAGATTCAAGGAGGATGTACTTACCAAGGACAATTTTTACAAGAACCACTTCACTCTACCCGACGATGATACGCGGGAGCTATTCGAGGGGATGTTTGACATTGATATGTCGTAACCAAGCACAATTTTAATACCCCGCAGGGGGTATTAAAATTATAGGAAAAAATGAGGGGGGTGCCACCCCATCCCCATTGCAATAGAGAAATCTACCACTCTTTAACATCCTCTGGAGGTACCTGAACATCTTCAGGAATAAGCATCAACTCTTCCGACACGAAGCTTCTTTCAGGGCCGTCTTTCAAATAATACAGCACGCGACTGCCTGCTACTATACGATTAAGTCTATGCATTTTCCTGCTCCAAAAGGCGTCGGTTGCGCGTCGTCTCGCATTATCGTGCTCCTCTCCGGGTTGTAACAGATAAAGGTACAGCCCGTCCTCTGGTAAGGGTTTTTCTTCGTATTCTTCGCCTTTTGCAAGCGGTACTTCATCCATCTTCATAGCCTTGTTAGGTTTTATATTAATCATAGCGGTCTTGGTATTGTTTAGGCCTTTCACGATAGTGTACAGGTGTTTGACCCATGTGCTACTGGTCTCATCAGAGGATAGTTCTTGCGCATCCTGGGGCCGAAAGAGCCTTTCGGCGAGTACCTTGTTGTATCTCTCCACAAAGGCCGTGAACGTGTGGTGATATTTGGTGGTAGCCCTTTTAATCTCAACACCCTTGCCTTCTAGTAACTTCGTTACATCTGATTTGAATTCACTACCATTGTCACACTGGAAAGTTTTTGGGTAGTGTAAAGGTCCCGCTTTGTAGATATCTTTGATCATCCCCGCGACCTCGCTAGCCTTCTTGGTTCGCAGGGGTCTCGCCACCTTGTACCTTGAAGCCACGTCAATGCCTGTCAGGATGTACTTGTAGGTGCTTCCATACAGCTTGTCGTGGGGCATGTACAGTAAATCAAACTGATGCATCTCATTCGGTGTTGTAATGGTGAAGTGTGGATAATCGATCTTTTTAGGGCCTTTGATATGTCTCAACCACAAGAGTTGCCTGGACAGCCAGTGAGTGACTAACCTTTTTGATAGGCCGCCCTCCTTCGCTAGCAGCTTGATGGCTTTTCGTCCAGTCCAGAGATGTTCTGGGGTATAGTATATAACACTCAATTTTTCCGCCTCCTCATCGGTAATACTATGTGATTTTTCTGACATGTTTATTATATGTCAGAAAACGTTCTTACAGATATTTATAAGCCACGAACCCTAGCAGAGACAAGGAGGCAACGATGAACGTGAGTTCCCCATCCTGCTGCTTCTTTGGTGGTATATAGAAATCCGCCAATTTAGGCTTACCCTCCTCTGTTGCAATATAATACTTGTACAGGTCGTCGTCCAACTTTTTTAGGCTTTTACCGGTCTTTATTTGCAGTTCCCTTTGCTCGCTGAACCAGTCAATCTTGGCCTGTCGATCACGTATCCATTGAGCTTTGGCCTCATTTAATTTTTCCATGGCCTTATCATGTCTTTTCCGTTCAGCCTCGCCATGCCCTGAAAGCTTGGAAAGTAGATAGTTTGTCCCGGAAAAGGCTAATGCGTTGATTGCGGCACCTGCCACAATTACAGCGATCGTTGCCATATTTTATTAGTACTCCACGCTATGAAACCTACCGTCTAGAATATTCAGTTGCGCGTCCATCAATAGGTACACATAACACCGTAGATCCCCGGTTCCGTCGGCTTTCTTGGTCATATGCAATGTAATGCCGTCACTCAGACGTTGTAAAGGTCTCCCGCTACCATGTAGGATATGATCAGGGCTTGCTCTGAAATCAATAAACAACGCATACCGTTCATTGAAAAATTGGCCAATCGTTACCGAAGAGTCATGACTACCAAAGAGGTTGGCAATCTGCTCTAGATGGTCCTTGGGGAGCATGGCATGGCTATAAAGTTCGTTAGGTTCACCTTCCACAGTAATGGATATTTTTTCAATCTTAGGGTTGTAGAACAATTCATTTTTTCCAGCATAAGGCTTCACTATTGCAGGATCCACGAAGAGTAGCAAGACACCTTTCAGACTCTTGGCAGGGGTATCAATTTGAAGGTTGTATGAGGTATCAGATTTTTTCATTGTCACGACTTTACTACGGAGTATCCTTTCGTAGGGCAGCGCCAATCTTGCATATCGTGACATCATAGCACTTGCCAGGCCCTCATGGCTGATCTTGTCAAACTCCAGCTTGATGTTAGTAATCTTGTAGGTGGCGTCGGCTGCTTTTGCTGCCGTAGATCCCACGGCTGCTGTCCCTCTATCTTTGATCACGTCGGCGTACGATGCGAAATGTAGAACGAACTGGAGGCGGTCATGGAGCCCTGCTTGATAAAACGGTAAGTCCTTCATGAGTTCGAACATTTTACCGAGGGGATGGAAAAGGTGTTCCCATAGGCGGCAGCAATGGCCTTCTCCTCATCCGTCCCTACATAGTCAGTGGCTTTGGCCTGGAGAGCCCTGATAGTTCCGTCATTGGGGTTAATACCCTCTAGGATGAGATTGTTTTCTCTGTCAAACTTGGGCAGCCATAAGTCCCGGTACACTGCTAAGGTATTGTAATCAGATATATTTTGAATTTCGTTGCCATTTAGGGTGATGCGTAGGTTTCGCACCAGACTTTTGCCTATGTTGCTTACTAGGGTACGTTTGGTGTTAGTCCCTGTAAGCACCAGGTCAAATAAAAGCCCGAGACTGTCGGGAAAGGTGACATCATTTTGGGACATATTTGGAATGTCTACATAGAGGTCCTCGTTCTGATTAATGGTGCTTGGTATATGGCTTATTTGGACCCTCTGACGGCGTCCCTTGATGCCAAAGAGCTGCTTCGTTTCCGCGTAGGGATCCAGTGTCATTCCGAATGTTGTACTCATGTTTTATTATATGGAAATCTTCCAATAAAATGGCTGATAATCCAGGATTTACGTCTGAATATAACATAGAGGATAAGGGTGGTGGTGGGACAGATGACAGACCTGATGATACTACGCAAAAACTTCCATCAACGCCAGGGCCTTCAACGTCAGAAGAACAACAGCATGGAGAACAGCATACTAGGAGCACGGGGACACCCGTGGAGCAACTGCTTAAATCGAAGGTTAATAGTCTCTACACACATCTTAGGCAGGAGCTGGGGATGCCTAATGCGATACATTACGATGCCTTCAGGCTGGATAAAGGGAGTCAACTTATTGTTAAGGAGATAGTGAAAGGTAAAAAAACCTTCAAGGAAATAGTGATTACGAATCAAGATGGTACCTTAAAATCTGTTGGCCAGATACAAACGTTGTTAGGTAAGGAGCGTATGATATCCTTAGGTTTTGACGACTATGTTACACCCAACAAAGGTGGTAAATTCAGGGCCCAGAAACTCCTACAGGGGTACAAGCATATAGAGGAGGAGGTTGAGGAGAAGGCTGATGATATGGAGATGCTGCCCTTGCTCGAGAAGGTTATGGACGAGACGCAAAGTTTTATAGATACTTCATTTGGTGGGGATGGTGAAGGCATCACTGAACGTGAAAGAAGAGGGTTTGACGACAGAATTCCAAAGATAAGGGGCGCCATTAAGCTACATAAGGCAAATATGATCTTATATAACAGTGAGATTATCAAGGCGGAGGGCAAGTTAGAACAACTTGAGGAGCAGAAGGCCGGGGCAGCCGAAGGACAAAAGGCTAACCTTGATGAGGAAATAACAAAGGTGAATAAAAAGATTAAAGATCTGAACGAAAAAAATTGAGCAGGAAGCACATGGCCTACTATCCTCTGACATATACCCCCAGCTGAGGGTCATCAAGGAGACCCTGATAAAAATCGCCGGGGATGACACGTCCCTACTTGAAAAGCTAAAGATCCTCTTCAAAGAGCAAGGTATCACTATAGCCAGCATCGTCTCGGCCATTGGACTGTTGGTTTTAACCATCGTCACAGGAGGTTCTCCATCCGTCACAGGAGGTTCTGCCGCGGCGGTTGCTGCAGGAGGAAGTGCCGCAGGAGGTGCAGGAAAAGGCTTTGTAGAGAAGCAGCTTGAAAGGCTTGGAAAGTTCCTCAAATATCTGGCAGGCAAGGCAGGCGCTGCACTACCCGGGATTATTGGTACGGTTTCTCGTTCTTTCTCAGGGTAGCGGCAACAGTCGTGGAATACGTGGCAAAGCATCTGTACATGGCGATCGCGGCCGCTGCTGGGTTTGTCGTGCTATATGTTGGAAAGACGAAAAACGCCTAATATGATCTATTTTTTAAGCCATATATAGGTAATGATTAGCCCTACCCCTGCCGTGATCAGTGTTGCCTTGGTCTCCTCATGTTGGTTTTGTGGGGGTTGTTCGGGAGTATGTACGGGAGGTGTGGGTGGTGTAGGAGGTGTAAATGGTGTAGGAGGTGTAGTATGCATAGGGGGTGTGGTATGTATAGGTGTTTTGATAGTATGCATAGGGGGCATGGTATACTTAGGGGGTATAGTATGCTTCGGAGGTGGTTTGATCACCCTCTCCGTATGCTTAACAATAGGCTTGTTATTAACATCAACTTGGGCTCCTACATTGACATTGGCAGGTGCGATCAAAATATGATTGTTATACCCTACAATTTTGCCTATGTGGAGGTTCATGTCCGAGGGTAGCATGCTTGGCATGACGGCGAAGTTTACCGGAGTTCTGGCGTACCCCAGCACCTTCTGAAATTCAGTTATGTCCTGCCCTATATTTTCCTGACGTTGTACCATGGCTTCAAATTTCTGCATCAAAATTTCTGCCTTGCTGTATAGTTGTCCGCACCAGACCCAAGTAAGGATGCTTTGGCACCCGCCTGCGATCTAAGCAACAAGACCACGTAGACGCGAATACTCTCACTTAGCTTGGTCAGGCCCTCCGATGTCAGGCCTTGACTTGTGGGTATGATGAATTTGGCCCAATCACCATCAACCTGGGGCCACCATCTTCCGTTGGTGAGTGATGCACTTACCGACTTGGTCTTGTATAGGCCATTAGGATCTGCACCATATTCGCGACATACCTGCGCATACCCAGAGGTTGAGTAGGGGTTTTTATACTGTGAAAACCCATCGTTAAAAGACATGGGTACCTTCATCCTTGCTAGAATGCGACGCATGTGGTAATACACATGAAATTTGAAGATTGAGTTGACAATGGGTACGGAGCCCGTTAGGTGCTTGGCGGAGATGCCTAATGCGGTGCTTGCGCAATAGGTGGCGAAGTTAACCTGAATATTCCAGTAGTCCAAGGCCTGTCCTTTTGTCCATCCCTGAATCACAGGGTCATTCAGATAGGTTGTCGTAGCCTTGATGGGGTATTTGGCAAACTCGGGGAATGCCACAGAAATGTGTAACCCCGTGGACACATACAGGTCCTGATGCTCCAAGTTGGTTACACCAAGTGGCCATTCTCCCCTGTTGGATTGGTACTTTGCCTTGGGGTTGTACGAATACATATTCATCTTTTCTTGTAAGAAGAAAGGAATGAAGCAACTCTACATTACTGATATTGCAAAGCCTACACTGTTTGAGGATTATCTGGGACAGGATACGAGGATTGCCTTAAAGTCCATTAGTATCAGGCCTACGTGGCTGAATATTTACAGTAACAACGACTTTACCATCCGCAAGGTAGGGCCTGATCAGAGGGAGACTCGGATCACCATTATGAATGGCCTGTACAAGATAGAGGATTTGGCGGCTATCGTGAACAGTCAGGCAGAGGACAAAATCAAGCTGTTTGTCCTGAAAAATGGACATTGCAGGCTCCGTGTCAATGAAGGGTATACGGTTGTGTTTGGTCGACATCTGCATGAACTCTTGGGCCTATCCTACGATCCCACTAATAAGTACTATATGAAGGGTGACTATGATGCTGAATATAAGACTGACGTTTATATTCGACTACGACTCATTTGCCCTCAATTGGATGAAGACGACTGCTTGTTAGATGGCAAAAAGTCTAAAATTTTGGCCTTGTTTACCCACCAAGGAACTAAACGCTTGGGGGGACATGCTGAGTTGCACTTTTGAGACCCCAATTTACATGCCCCTAAAAGGCTCTACAGATCGCCTAGAATTCATGCTAACAGATGAACATCACCACGAGAAAAATGTCTCGTTCACCGGGATAACCATGCAGTTGCTTATAGAATAAACGATGAGCGATATTAGCAAACTATATCCGTGCTTACCGAGCGCACCCGCGGAAGGCGCGGACATGCAGGATGAAAGCCAGAATTTTAGACTTGCCGAGATAAGAGGGATTGAGGCATTTATAAGGGGTGAAATTAAGGAGCGTGATAGGCTCTCAAAGAAATTCAAGATGCACGGGACCTGGGTCCGATACTGTGATCATGGACTATTGGGGGTTAGTATTATCACCTCAGGTGTTGGAATCGGAGTTTTAGCCTCGGGTCTTGGTGCTCCACTGTGCATTGCCATGGGAGGTATTACGATTGCTGTAGGTATCGGGCAAGCGGGTCTACGGAACCCTTCAAAAAGGCTTGGTGTGAAGGCCAGGAAACATGAGAATATAAGACTATTAGCTGAGGGTAAGTTGAACTCCATCATTGACCTGATTTCAAAAGCCATCGAGAATGGAGTCATCAGCAACTACGAAATTAGTCTGATCACGCAAGAGAAGCAGAAATATATGTTGTTAAAGGAACAGATGCGACAGCGTTTTAACCGTATTGTCAACGCCATCAATGAACAGGAGCGTGCTCAGCTAGTTGCTAAGGGTCGGGAGGAAGGGAGGCAAGACGTTTTAAAAAAACTGCAATCTGTACAGTATGCAAGCGCTACCTAGGGTCTCCACCTGAGTATAAACCTTAATTTTATACATTTTATAGGTCATACAAGACCTATAAAATATAGGGGTTTTTAATCAGCAGCCATTCAGCCTTAAAGTCCTTGTACCGACATTCCACAATATGTACCTGAGGGTAGTAGTTTTTACCTTGCACATACACCGATGATAGTGCCAGGATGGCACTGGCTTGGCATGGCTCATCATAGGGTACTGGCATACCGTGGAATTTAGTCGTGATCGCGTCTTCGTAGTATTTAAGTTTGGCATTGATGTAACGGTCCTTTTTCACAGGCTCCGTCGTCAATTGTTCAGATATCAACTCGGATATCTTGTTCCAGATTTGGCGATACTTGGCAACCCAATCTGGGTACTCTTCAAAATCAAGACTCATTGCCGGCACGGCACTGGTATTGTATTGGCTGACTCCATGTGGGGACCATATTTTTGGTGTTTTTACCCTTAGGTTTACCACAAGGTCTCGTGTATGATACCGCTACGATATACCTTTGATCCCTACCTCCATTAGAATGAACAGGGTCTGACACTGTCAGGTGGTCCACGTTGACACTATCAATGTCGGTAAAGGTAGTCGCAAAGTTGTAGAATTCTCGGGGTTTCACAATTTCATTTCCAAATTTCAGCATCCTTTATTTGAATTTTAAACAAGGCCCGGGATTGCTTCTGCTCGAACATACACAACTACCTCCATTATACGTAATGTGCTCTGGTAGCAGTACCAACACAGCATTTTAGCTTTTATCATAAGTCTCCGTCCACAGGTACATCTGTCATACTCGTCAAGTATACATTCACAGTCCTTACATTGTTCATCCATTTATTAAGACATCAAGACGATCCTCTAGGCCCTGGATCTTTCGTTCATTCTCCTTCTCCCTCTCTGATTCTTGTACTAATGTTAAGGCCATAAGTGGTAGGGAGATACCAATGCCAGCCATAAAGGTCATGAATACTGCACTTCCAAATATATCGAATTTTGATTGCTAACAGTTAATGCACATTTATTAGTAGTAGTTTTTTTATAACACAGTTTGATTCACATCTTTACTGCGCATGCGTTGATTATTAGCATTCTATAAGGGAATTCCCCCTTTACTTATTTGCTGTATGATTTTGATGTGCGTAGTATAATAGGGGAATTGCGTTAGAAATTTTTTTGACTCATTTTGCTGAATTATAGGGACTTGTATTGGATGGTACTGGATTTTGTTGAATTATAGGGATTTACACCTCTAGGTATGGCATGATGTCGATTTGTTGGGGTTTGACTGTGATGTGATTGTGTGCGCCCAAGAACTTGTGGGGACTTGTGTTGATGTGCGTGCGCGTGCGCGTGCGCGGGATGTGCATTGCGCTAGAAGGAACACTTTCCTATCTCTGACGGTAACCAATTACTGAACCACCACCACTTATTCCTTTCTGTATAGTTTGATAAAGCTCTTGATAGGTTGACGGCTCTGCGTTTTCACGAAGGCTTCTTTGAGAATAGATAAACAAAAGTAGACACCATGGAGAGACTTCAGCAGCTTTTTGCTTATTAAGAATTACCTAACAATCTTTGATAAGCTCAATGTTGTCATCTATTGTACAATCTTGCTTGAGTGACAACTTATTTTATTTAAAGTATATAATAATATTTTGAGTAAAAGTTTTCAATTTAAAAAAAAAAAGGTTTAGAAATGCTGAATAAAAGGTTTTAAATGTTTTGGATAAATTTTTACAAAAAAAGTTTAGAATTTTTCAATAAGAGTTTTATAATTTCTGAATAAAAAGTTTTGGACAAAACCTTCAAGTTTTTACTATTTTTTTAAATTTTTTCTATAAAAGTTCTTAAATTGGCAATAAAAGTTTTTAAGAAACTGAACAATATGTTGACCCTTTTTCGCCGCCGTATATATCGTGTGTGCGCGACCAATCTCCAAAACTTGGACGGCCTTGCATGCGGCGGTCGGAGTACCCTGGACTCCAATGACCCTGGGACTTCTCGGTTTTCGCTGGGTGCAGTGCGATGTGTGCCCCTTCCCACAGTTCCAGGAAATCAAAAGCACTTGAAGTAAAGTTAGTCACAGTCAAAGAAGAAACTGTAGAAAGTCATGAAAGAATACCTACAAAGGATGCCACTGATGTAGGATCCTCCGTAAATACCATTTTGACATTTTATATGCCAATAGCTTAGCCAGCTACTCGTCTTTGCCATTATTTGGACGAGGTGTATTAATACACCTCGTATCAGTGGCATCCTTTGTAGGTATTCTTATTTATTTAAGAATTTATCCCCAGATTTATCCCCAGATTTGCTGCATATAATATATTATATGCAGCAAATCTGGGGATAAATTTACAATAGCTAGCTAGTTGCACTTTTTACTTAGCTAGCATCTCAATGGGTTTACAGAATATTTCGTGGCTTCACTGTTCTATAACTTCGTAGCTTGCAATATAGACCTTTTTGAATGTTTACAATTTTTGTGGTAAGCACTTTTGGCTTTAGGAATTGCATGGCAGGCAAAAAGATAAGGACGCTTGGTGAAGTGAGGGCTTTTTCAGTCTGTTTTTTTTAACAAAAGTATTGTTACGACTTTATATAAATATATGTCAATCAGAAGTTAACCATCTAGCTACACTCAGTAATAATTTAAAGCTTCATCAATGTTTACTTTATATAAATATATGTCAATCAGAAGTTATAGAAAGAATAGAAAGAAATAGGCTAAAAAGACCTTTCTTTAGCAAGCTCCTGCATCTTTCTGCCTGCCACGCAGTTCTTAGAACCAAAAGGGTTTACTGCAGAAAATGTAAACATTTAAAAAGGTGTATATATAAAAAACGACAATGGGTTAACAAAGACCTTTAGCTAACCCTGTTAACACCAGGCTTTTTAAATAATAATAATAATAATAATAATAATAATAAATATTTAAAGTGGCTAGCCCAGAAAATCACAAAAACCTATAGTTAGTGGATTGTTTCCACTGGGGGCCACTAGAACAAAAAAGAAACAAAAAATGATAAACCTTAGACTGCCTCAGCTCAATCAAACATAGTAACATTTATAATCTGTGAAAATTGAAAAGAAAAAGAATAAAAAACAAAAATTAAAAAAGTTAAAAAGTGATCTCCATTAGAATTTGCCAAATACATTAGAGATGGAAGTCTTAAACGAAAGCAGACTTCCATCACAGGTCACTTGGTCTGGAAGATTATTCCACACTTTTTCAGCTCTAAATGGGAAGGCTTTTTTGCCAAATTCCGTGTTGACCAAGGAAGTGTGAACCTGTTTTTTGAAGCTCCTCTTGTTTGATGATTATGACAGTTTTTTGTCAAAAGTAATTTTGAGCGCATGTAATCAGGAGCAATGTGATTCATGGCTTTGAAAACTAATATGGCATCGTTTTTGATGAGTAAATTATTCATTGAATATCCCCTCTCTTTCCCAAGAAAGGTACGGACACATTTTAATCGTTTTTCTAGTTTTCCCAATCTACCTTGGGTGGCACAAGCCCATGCCGAGGAGCAGTAGTTGAAATATGGCATGACAAGTGCATTAATTAAAAGGTTTTTTGTGTGAGGTGTTAAACAGGATGCAATGGTTCTAATTTTAGAATATTTAATTAGTATTTTTCTATTTATGTCATTAATGTGCTTTTCCCATTGCATTTTTTGATCAAATGTTACCCCAAGATATTTAACTTTTTCGCTCCTCTTCAAAGGAATACCCATATAGTTGATAGTTTTGTTCTCAACTTTTTTTAACTGGCTGTGGTTGCCGAAAAAGATTGTTTCAGTTTTGTCCGTATTAATAGTCATTTTGTTATTATTCAGCCAGAGGTCGACTTGCGAAAGTTCTAACTCGACCTGGGAGACAAGGGTATCCAAGTTTTTATGAGACGAAATAATTATTGTATCATCTGCATATAGATGGTGGTAGTTTGAATTGATGACAGATTTTAAGTCATCAATATACAAAAGAAAGAGCAGGGGCCCCAACACAGATCCCTGCGGCACCCCAAAAGCGTCTTCATGAAGCAGATCTGATCCTGTGTCGTTTACAAGAGTCAGCTGCATTCGGCCCGTTAAGTAGGACTCGAACCAGTCAAAGGCAGCATCTCTGATGCCAAAACACCATAGTTTTTTTAACAAAATTTTATGATCAACAGTGTCAAAAGCTTTTTTAAGGTCAATGAGCACAGCACAAACAAAGTTATGTTGGTCGAGCTCAGTAAGGATAAAATCAGAGACATTGACTACTGCAGTTTCTGTGGAAAAGAGTTTTCGAAATCCGGACTGTCTGTCATTCAGGAAGTTGTGCTCAGAAATAAAATGAGACATTTGCTCATGCACTAACTTTTCAAAAATTTTCATAGGAATTGGCAAAATGGAGATAGGCCGATAATTAGTAGGATCTGTTTTATTGCCACTTTTAAAAATAGGCGAGACCCTTTTAGTCTTCCAACATTTAGGTACATAACCAGTAAATAAAGATTTGTTGAAAAGACTTGATAAATAAATACTTAAAACTGACGAACCTGCTTTTAGCAGTCGTGAACCAATTCCGTCCAAGCCTGTAGCTTTATTAAGTTTTAGTGAACTAATTATTTTCTCGACACTTTTGGTCTCAATACGAGCCCACCGAAAATCGTGTCTGCTAACAGGTGGATTAACATTAGTAGTGTCAGAAGAAAATTTAGAGGCTAGTTTGGCACCAACACTGACAAAAAATGAATTGAATGTGTTGGAAATTTCTTTTGGGTGAGAAGTTTCTGTACCATCGTTTTGGACTACTCGTTTTATCGAGGTAGTATTGCCTGACTTATCAGGAACCAGTTTTTTTAGGGTTTTCCAAAGTTGTTTTGGCCGTTTTTGAAAGTCCTGCAAAACGTCATTATAGTACTCGTTTTTGAGTCGATTTTTGAGACCTATTACCTGGTTCCTTTTTTGTTTGAAAGCTTCCCAGTCTATGATGGATTTTGTTTTTGATGCTTTCCGTTTCAAGAAGTCTCTTTCTTTGATGGCTATTATTAATTCATCAGTGACCCATGCCTCAACACGGCCAGAAAATCTATGTGTTTTGAAAGGGGCATGTTTGTCAGCCACTGTTTTAACATTTTTATTCAGTTTCTCACATGCTTCATCAAGGTCATCATAATTATTAAAATATGACCAGTCTAAATTCCTGAGGTCCTTCAGAAAAGCCTCTTCACTGAAGTTCTTGTAGCTACGAACCTTGCATGTTTTAGGTTCAAATTTTGGCCTTTTGAATTTTGCATGTTTTAAAGTGCCTGTGAGCCATAAAATAAAACTACTAATACTTGTAGAAAGTGTTAATACACACAGATTACAGTTAAAAAATTAATTTGATAAAGTCAGTGGGAACAGAAATGACGTCCCACATGCCTAAAGTATTTTCCTAATGTTGCAATAAATTTAGGTTTCCCAAGCATTACTGATGATATGGCCTTAATTTGGACGTAATTTGATATGGACTTATTTACTGAATAAAAAAAAATTGACTTCATATAAAAAAATATTTTAATGACGTCATATTCATATAAAAGATTCTTATTTTAATCATTAACGTAAAATGTTTTTTTAACTAGAAATATTGCTGGTCATGTCATAAAACCTGGTACAGGCAGAAGTACCGCAGAATATCACAGTAATTTGCATTGGCCATATAATTTTGTCTTGATATGTAACTAATTTTTTTTTTTGGTTTTATTGTAGTTTTACATAGTATTAATCTTTCCTGGCACCCTGGTGTTGAGTTTAATAGTCCTGGACCAATTGACCCAAACAGCTGTTTTGACATTTTTAATTCTAAAATTAAAAAGCTTGTTGACAGACACGTTCCCACAGGCAGGCTCACCAAAAGGCAAATCAAAACCCAACAAAAACCATGGATTACTTCTGCCATCATAAAATCCATGTCTAAACGTGATTTTTATTTTCGGAAATTCACTAAAGCCAAAGATCCAGATTCTAAATCAGAGTTCCGACAACTTTTCAAACGCTACCGAAACATGATTGTCAGCTTATGCAGACAAAGTAAAACAAACCATTATACCAATTACTTTAACCTTTTTTCAAATAACATGCACAAAATTTGGGAGGGTGTTCGTAGCATTATTTCTACGAAACCGTCGAAATCTAATATTCCTACCTCCATTCAGGTTGACGGTAAACTTGAGACAAACCAGATTGATATTGCCAATAGTTTTAATGACTTTTTTACATCCATAGCAAATTCTATTAGGAACAAAATTCCACCTACATCCAAGAGGTACTCTGACTACCTCAAAAACCCAAACCCAGACTCAATTTTCTTATCACCTGTTACCCAAGAAGAAATAGATAGATAGATGTGCATATTTTACATGGCTAGCCTCACAAATATCGAGGGATATACCCTGTCTATTATTTCCAGGAGGGCCCATGGCTTAGATGGAGAGTCCTAGAGTATTTAATGCTCATTTTGAGCTACGCAGACCCAATTAGGGCCCGCGCTCTACTAGACAACTCCCGGCAACATCCAACGGCCCACACAGTGTGCCATCTTCCCAATTTCCCTCACATGGCTTGGGTTAACCCGGGGCTATGGTAACATTCACTCGCCCATGTTGAATCGCCGTCAAGAGGAATCGAACCCCGGTCTCCCGCACAGAGTACGAGAGCTATAACCACTAATCTACGGCGCCACAATCATCGGGATTATTGGCAACATCTCTCCAGGAAAATCTTCTGGACCAAACAGTATTCCAATCAAAATTCTAAGATTGTTGGAAAATGATATTTCCAAACCTATATCAATTTTGATCAATCTTTCGTTTGAATCTGGTATCTTTCCTAGATCTTTAAAAACATCCAGAGTGGTGCCTGTTTACAAAAACAAAGGTTCTTCTATAGATGTGTCAAATTACAGACCAATCTCATTATTGTCAAAGATTGAGAAAATCTATGAAAAGGTTATGTACAACAGAATCATAGGCTTTCTCAACAACCATGATATCCTATATCCCAAACAGTTTGGATTCAGAAAACAGCATTCAACATCACAGGCTGTGCTTACTATAGTTGAACGCATTAGACATTGCCTTGACAAAGGTGAGCTTGCCTGTGGAGTGTTTGTCGACTTACAAAAAGCTTTTGATACTGTTGACCACAAAATCCTTCTATCCAAGCTAAATCACTATGGTATTCGGGGAAAAGCAAATGAATGGTTCAGGTCTTATTTAACTGGTTGTCTCCAGTATGTCTCAATCGGTGAATTCAAATCTCAACTTAAAGCCATTCTACATGGTGTGCCTCAAGGCTCTGTTCTTGGTCCGCTGCTGTTCTTGTTGTATATTAATGATCTGCATAATTGTATCAAATCGTCAGAGACCTATCATTTTGCTGACGACACTCATCTGCTGAAATTCTCAAAATCACTAGAATCCCTTTGTAGAGGGATGAATGCTGATCTTAAACGCCTTGTGTGTTGGCTTAACGCCAACAAAATATCACTGAACTCCAGCAAAACAGAGTTTCTTGTATTTAGATCCCAATCTCGTAGGCTTGAATTTTTACCTTTTTTGATTCTATGCGGTAAGCGCATTTATCCTAGCAAAAGTGTGAAATACCTGGGTGTTCATGTTGATGAACATCTTTCCTGGAAGTATCATGTCTCATCTGTGGCTACTAAACTTCAAAGAGCCAATGGGATGTTATCTAAAATTCGTCACTATGTTCCCCTAAAATCCCTGCTAAACATTTACCATGCTATCTTTAGTTCTCACTTAAGCTATGCTTGCCAAGTATGGGGCACTCGAGACACCACAGTAGCCCACAGAATACTTACCCTCCAAAAGGCTGCCCTTAGGCTGATCACCTTCAGTGAACCAAGATCCCCATCTTTGCCTATATTTGCAGAACTTGGAATTCTTAAATTCTTCGACCTAGTTAAAGTCCTTAACATTCAATTTATCCACAAATTCCTAAACTCTAACCTCCCATCTGACACACTTACCTCACTCAAATTTGATCGAATCTCACACTCTCATGAAACTAGATGTAACACAATTGGTTTGCTTATTGAACCAACAGTTAACACATCGACGTTTGGATCTTTTTCATTCTCTAGAATCTCCACATTACAGTGGAACAATCTGCAAAGAAATTATCCTGATACTAACCTCACAAACTGTAAATTAAGCACAATAAAATCCCTAGCTACAAGTTTCTACATGAGTCAATACATCAACTAGCTTTCCTCTTCATTATTTTGTCTCATTACTTTTTTCTATTTGACTATATGGTACTGAATTTTCATTTATACTAATTATAATCAATAATGTTTTTTCATTTTAATCTTTGTAAACTTACAGTATTTACTGACATATGAAAATATTTCACATTTTTCTTGGTGGCTTTCTCCTTTGTTTAGCCTTGGCTATCGGGAAAGTCTCCTTCCTAATTGCTAATTTATTCTTTTAGTAATGTAAATTGTCATTTCTTAGGTAAATAAATGTTTACTTTACTTTTACTTCAATATTTTTTCATTATGTTTCAATATTTTTTTTTTACTTTGAAATTGCACAAAAAAATCCCTAGGTACCGCAAAATACCAGTGTAGAAAATCTGATCTAATGGGAGAATTAAAGATGGAATGAATCTGAAATTTGGTATAGGGTTTCAGTATTAAATAATTTCCTTACTGCAAAAATATTTTCGAGTTAGGTTAAATTTAGATACCCAAATGCACTACAAAATACCAGTGGTAGGTACCGCAAAATACCAGTTATTCTAAACGATTTTCTAGAAAGTAGGTTTATTGAATCATTCCTGATTTATTGTGGATGAGAATGGGCCAGTTGTGATACTCTGTTGATGAGGTGCCTAAAGCCTAAAGTTGGATCTGGAAGTGTGTTGGAAGATACACTTGCTCATCTTCCTCCCGACGAGTCTTATTTCCAGCTATGCAACGTAATATCTTTAATGTCATTCCACTGAAAGGATCTGTTAAATTTAGCATTCCAGAGTATAGAAAAGTCGTATATATGCATTTGAAGTTTTGCGGAAGTTAGACAGAAAAAACCTGATTTAGACACTTTGTAGAGACTATTTGTTTCGTTGTTAACTATATTATTATTATTATTAGTTCTAGTGTGTAAAAGTTCTTTGAGACATATTGTAGACCAAATTTAGAAAAATCTTAGATTTGAGTACCGCAGAATACCAGTGGCTTGGAACCCTTCTTTCACCAAATATTTCTCCAAAAGATGTGCTGTGTTTGTATCAAGTTTATTTCTTGGTAATACTTATATGACTATGCAACAAAAAACACCCTACATTGCAGACTTATATTCAAGTGTACTCAAAATAGAGAAGATCTTAACAAAAATATCATATTTTTTTAAAACAAATTTCTACGGAAAGTGAAGATAATTTTTTATAAAAATAAAAATAAACACTTTTATTGTTACAAAAGTATGCTCATATCCTACTTGGTTTGAAATGAACAAAAAAAACTTCTCTTTGGTATTTTTGCAACTTCTACACTGTAAAAAGCAAAGACTGGTATTCTGCGGTACCATGGTATTCTGTGGTACTTCTACCTGTACATGTTTAAAAATGGTATTTAAAGATGTTCTATATAATGAAAACAATATGTATAATGACAGGCCTATCAATAAGAAAATAACAACCGAGAATATAAATCGCTTCCCCAAAGTTACAAGAATATAAAGTGGGCGAGCAATCTGAATAAATAGAATAATTTTATAAATGCATATTTTATCACAAAGTCTTTTTTATCTATTTTATTTTATCTTTTTTTATATATTTTGGTTCTTTTTTACTGTAAATAATAAGAAAGAACCTTTATTTCCAAGTGAGATGAATTGATATTGCTCAGCCAGAAAAACATTTTTTGGAATTGGGGGAGCAATTAATGGCTCAGCTATTTTCTTATTTCTCAGAATTGGGTGAGCCTTTGCGTGAGCAAGAGCAATTGCTCTCCCCTTATTGATAGGCCTGAATGACATCATTGGGATCAGAAATGAGTCTTTTCTATGGATCTATTTTTTTTCAAATCTGGTCTGTTTTTTATCCCAATTTATATTCACATTTACCCATACATATATTCTTAGCAACACCCTAGTAACCACCTTTGTAAATCCTGGATTCATATTAAATACAATGGTCTCAATGCTGATGATTATGTATCTCTCCAAAACTCTGATGATCTTTGGTTCTGTTGTAAATGTATCAACAAAATTTTCCCCTTTGGCTCAACAACTCCCCCCTTAGTTTATGACAAGACTCTTTCCTCTATGGAAATGAAAAGGTTTCTCTCCCAGCTCAACTCTATTGAAATCAACGAGGTCCCCCATCCTGAAACCATGGGTGGTGTCAACTGCAAATATTACGATCCAATTGAATTCTCTGCCCTTCAAGTTAATTCTGATAAATTCTCCCTTTTTCATATGAATATCGCCTCTCTGTCTAAACATATTGATGAACTAAAGATTCTTTTAGGCCAACTTGGGCATGACTTCAGTGTTATTGGTATCACTGAGGATAAAAACCAGACTAAAATCCCACCTATTAACTGTGATCTATCTGGTTATTCCTTTGAGCACACACCTACTGAAGGTGAAAAGGGTGGTGCTCTTTTGTACATCCCTAATCACTTGCAATTTATTGAACGTTATCGACCTGGATACTCTTGCATATAAAAGCAAGGAGCTTGAATCTAAATTCATTGAAATTATACGGGCCAAAGATAAAAACATGATTATTGGATGCATCTACAGACATCCCTCGATGTCTGTTGATGAGTTCAACAATCATTTTCTATTGCCTCTTCTTGAGAAAGCGTCTTCAGATAACAAGTCTATCTTCCTCCTTGGAGACTTTAATATTGACCTTCTAAAGTCTGAAACAGTCAAACAAGTGTCCGATTACATCGATATTACTTCGCAATTTAACTTACTCCGCATATAATTATGCCCACAAGAGTTACTGAAGTTTCAAGCTTGATTATTGATAATATTTATTTTAGTTCAGCCAAGTGGGACACTGTGTCCGGTAATATTATAAGTTCAATATCTGACCATTTCCCTCAGTTCTTAGTTTTAAAAAACTTGTCTGCCATCAATCCTTCGCACACCTCTGATGATATATTTGTTCATGATTGGAAGAAATTTCATCACGATGACTTTCTCACTGAACTCCACAATAAAAATTGGGATGATATCCTGCAATTGAACGTAGACGATCCCAACTTATTGTTTGACAATTTTTACAATTGTATCAACAGTCTATTGGTCAATCATGCTCCTCTAAAAAAACATGAAACAAAAAAAGAAGAACAAAATCCAATCCTTGGATTACTAATGGTATCCTTACCTCAATAATCAAAAGAGACCATCTGCATAAATGCTTTTTAAGAGAGAAAGATCCACACTTCTTCCCTTGACCCTGGTAAATCTTCTGGGCCATTCAGTATTCCTGCCCATAATTTAACTCTTGTTAAATCTGAATTATCTATTACCACTTTCAAAACTTATTAATTGGTCTTTCACATCTGGTATTTTTCCTACAAACCTAAAAACTGCCAAGGCCATCCCTATTCATATAAAAGGATCCAAATTGGAATTAACAAATTATCGACCTATATCTTTACTCTCAAATATTGATAAAATATATGAAAAAATCATATACAAACGAGTGTATGGTTTTCTCGAAGCAAACAAGGTCCTGTACAAGCAACAATTTGGCTTTAGGAAAAATTACTCGACTTCTCTTCTTCTCTTCTGAACATCTCTCAAAAAATTATGGATGCTCTTGATGAAGGAAATTATGCATGTGGAGTGTTCATTGATCTTCAAAAGGCTTTTGATACGGTTGATCATGAAATTTTGCTTAAAAAGCTTTTTCACTATGGAATTCGTGGTACCCCACTCTCACTATTTAAGTCTTATTTAACAGGACGTCAACAGTTTGTATTCATCAATGGAGATATGTCAACTAGTAATCTTATCAGGCATGGTTTCCCTCAGGGCTCTGTTTTAGGACCTCTTTTATTTTTAATTTATATTAACGACCTGCATTGTTCAATTAATTTTTCTTTGGTGCATCACTTTGCTGATGACACCAATCTCTTAAACTTCAGTAAATCTGTGAAACAACTGGCCAAACAAATGAATTTAGACCTCAAGCCTCTTTGCCATTGGCTCAATGCTAATAAAATTTCTCTTAATGCTAGTAAGACTGAGTACATTGTTTTTAAACATGCACGGAAACCTCTTAATTACGATTTTAGGCTTTTATCAATGGTAAAAGGCTTATACCTAGTTATTGTATTAAATATCTTGGTGTTCTATTAGATTCTGATTTAAGCTGGAAGTCTCAGATCAATGGTACTGTTGCCAAGCTCAAGAGGGCTAATGGATCTTTCGCTAAACTTCGTCACTTTGTGCCTATAAATGTCCTTATTCTAGTTTACTATGCCATTTTTCATTCACACTTGCAATATTGTAATCAAATTTGGGGTCAGCCAAACAGTCTTGATGTTAATCGTATTACTGTTTTGCAAAATTTTGCTATTCGACTCATGTCTTTCGAATCTCGAAGAGCATCATCCAGTCACCTGTATGGTAATCTTGAGCTCCTCAAATTCTCTGATATTGTCCAATGTCACAATATTCTATTTTTACATAAACTATTTCATGAAAAATTGCCTGCTTCTATCCCTAATACATTTGCGGTTGACTTCACCCATGCTCAAGGCACTCGGGCAGAGAAGATTGGTTTGCTCAATCTCCCTACCTTTAATACTGTTTCTTTTGGTAAAAACTCAATTAGATTTAATGCCATTAATTCCTGGAATAAGTTGCAGTCTTTAATGACTAGAAAATTTGTTTCCCTTGATTATTTTAATCTTAGAAGTGATCTGAAAAAGTACTTTGTTTCCTCTTACTAATCCTTCCGGAATTGTCGGACTTGACCATTTGTTTTCTTGCATGGTTGTTTATCATTTGACCCACTATTATGTGTGTGTTGTTTTGTGCGTCTCATATCGTTTACTGTAATTGTCCAAGGGTGGCCATACCCTTTGCCTTAGCTTTATGCTATTAGGTATGGTCTTCCTTCAATAGCATTATATATTTTAATTTTGTTACCCTGACCAATTATTATATTTATTTTCTTTATATTTATTTTATTTTTATTTTAATTGTATATAACTGCTATTGATAAATAAATATCTATCTATCTATCTATCTATCTATCTATCTATCTATCTATCTATCTATCTATCTATCTATCTATCTATCTATCTATCTATCTATCTATCTATCTATCTATCTATCTATCTATCTATCTATCTATCTATCTATCTATCTATCTATCTATCTATCTATCTATCTATCTATCTATCTATCTATCTCTATCTATCTATCTATCTATCTATCTATCTATCTATCTATCTATCTATCTATCTATCTATCTATCTATCTATCTATCTATCTATCTATCTATCTATCTATCTATCTATCTATCTATCTATCTATCTATCTATCTATCTATCTATCTATCTATCTATCTATCTATCTATCTATCTATCTATCTATCTATCTATCTATCTATCTATCTATCTATCTATCTATCTATCTATCTATCTTGTAGCAAACATACAAGTAGTAAATACTTTTATATATATACATCTTAAAACACTCATACTTGCACTATCAGCACTCTTTAAAAATTTTTAAAAAAATTGCACTTTTCTGAAGATGCAATAGCACTGCAATGTAAAATTGTTTTTTCCGTGCTGGGTATTACTGTAAAAGCCTCAATAAAAGTTAGGAAAAGTCACCAAATTTTAGCACTCAATTACATGCCAAACAAAAGTTATCCAAAGAGACCCAGGCACTTTATGCCTCCCCCTTGCTAATAGGGTGCAGTCTCTAGCTATACACTTTTTTATTCAAAGCATTTTGCTTAAGCAGTATGGTCCGACTTTCAATGGTGGTCTCATCTTTCCATGATGTGTCCTGAATCTGACATTTGGGAAAGAAAGGGTTATAAATCCATTGATGTTTAGATACTTCATATTGTGAAACATCGCTTTTTTAGGAGAATAGAAAGTATTGTCAACTGTTTTGTTGTCTACTGGTTTCTCAGAAGTACATAAATATGTTTGCGTGCTTTGGGAATTGACAATACTCAAATATTACATTGATCCAAATCTAACAATTTGTAAATATTCTCTAGCTAATGTCAATTTATACTGATAATTAAATATTTATTTGGCAAAGAAATCTTTTAAAAACTCAAACTCAGCCTTATCAGACTAAAAAAACAAGATTCTGTCTCAAACGCACGTGTGTGTTCCCAATATAAATTCACTCTTCTCAACTACTTCCAAAGCTCCTCTCCTGTAGTGTTTTTCATCTTAACTATAACTCAATCACATCAAGAGCTCCTCTCCTATTTATATACTTGGGAATGGATTGGGATGCCAGGAAATAAAATTAACCAGAGAGAGAGAACAGAATCTGCACTAATTATAAGTCATACACTGGAGCTAACAATCCACAGCAATTTACAACATGTATTCAAACACAAAATGGAAGCCATGTCTTTTGTGTGATTAATCCTTAAGTTATTTGATTTTTATATTTCAGATCCAAGTTTTGATGATGTATATACCCTAAAACTCAACCCAATGAAATTATTATGACTAATAAAGAGAGTTACCTGACAGAGAATACCGATGACCGACCGTTGTTTCGACCCCTGATGGCTTTGCTAATTTTATAAATGCTATTAATGTCAGTTTAAGTGCATTGACTTCATGCTATAACGTCTAAAAAGTTAACGAATAAGACAACTTTTTCGGTGACTTTAAAGGAATTCGAGACATCCACTCTGCCTGTTACAGACAGGCACAGTTTCCATATTATTATAATACTACTTAGTGACCCGTGGATAAATTCACGGGGTCACCAGTCCTTTATGTGCCACATTTCGTGTTTCTGTAACACAACTTTTTTCTCACGCACAGACAGACGGAATACTACAAATTATTAAAGGGGCATACTTTTAAAGTTGCATAAATACGATTAAAAGATCTATATTATTTACAAAGTCAAAAAAAAATTCCAGTCTTTATTGACCTGGTCAGGCAACGGCAAAAATATCTTAAATCCAGCTTAATCATAATTTAATATTGCTAACACATTATGGGTGTTGATGCCCTACATGTGCAGCCAAATACATGGCATACACATTACAGGCATCAGTGCCATACCATGTGCAGTTAGATCATAATATCATAACTATAGAATAACATGATTATATTGAGTAATAATATAATAACTGGGCCCTACACATGTATCTGTCTGTAATTTTGACTGACATGAGAAGCCAAACATCCCCATTAGTAAAATGCACATATGGCAGTTGGACAGAACTCTTGCTGCCACTGCTTGACTAAAATCTTGACAATGTTTATTGCCAAATGATTGTGCAAAGAAACAGTGCAGATCAGGCAACAGTGCAGCATATCTTTTGATGTGTGAGCGATGACCTAGTCGAAGAGCTTTGATATTCTGCCTTCAGCGGTCTAGTTAAAGAGTCAGATTTATGCTGCAATGGTGAACCAATGTGGCATAATATAAAGAAAAAAGAGAAATGTTAGATGAACCAAATAAAAAACCTAGAATAATGAAAAAGTGGGTGTTGCTTTTTTGGAATGAACAGTATGCAGGTATTTATAGGCTTGTCTTATTAAGCAAGGCAAAACAGAGCCCTGGGTACCTGATAATGAAAACAAGCAGGTAGGTAAGGCAGTGCTCATATCATGAACTAACCAATATCGCCACTTTGTTAAGTTACTTGGTTGAAGGTGCCTTAACTTCCTAACTTCCTAATTTATCTGTGATCTTTAGAAAAGCTGGTGAGTACAAGGCAGCAAAAAGGTTACTGCAGTCACCATAATTAACATGAACTAAATGTTCAACTAACTGTTAAATAAAATGTTCAATAGTATATTACAAATGTGAACTTGGGAAAACAATGAAGCATAAGCAAATACAATTTCTGAATGACGCTGTGTTTAATGTTTAAAATGTTTATGGACTCTTAATTAAGGGTCCATAAACATTTCAAACATTAAAAGTTTAAA
This sequence comes from Hydractinia echinata, assembly GCA_030067915.1. Lineage (NCBI taxonomy): Eukaryota > Metazoa > Cnidaria > Hydrozoa > Anthoathecata > Hydractiniidae > Hydractinia > Hydractinia echinata. The sequence goes on from JASGCC010000064.1 coordinate 440,298, forward strand.
ATGTTTATAGATCCTTTTTTTTAAGAAAATATATAGATCCTTTGTTTTAAGAAAAAAACATTAATTTAGATATTTGCTTTCTTAATTTTTAAGCAATTAAAAGTACTTATAATCTCTTGTTTGTAAAATTTGTGTTTGTTATAAAATGCAGGTTTGTACCTCCCAGAACTTTAAACAGTGACATTGGCATAAGTGCCCAAACATATTTTTGATTTAATTTGAAAGTTACCCTTTTTTATTAGCTGATATTTTGTCCAAAATTGATCTGACCAAGCAAACATTAAAAAAGTGTCAAATTAGCAAGTGTAAAAATTTTTGCCCCCTCAAAAATATTTCTATTAAAAGATTGCATCAGCAGTCAAAACTATTGTTCTAAGAATTATTAAATTTCTTTAGTATATAATTCCTTTTTTATAGACTTTTAAATAAAAACATGGATTTTTCGGAGGAAATGAATGAAAAACTGCGAGAAATGTGTTGCATTGGAGAAGTGGACACTGCACTCAACTTGCTTAGAAGTGGTGCCGATATCAATTCACAAAATAAAATGAACGGTTGGACATGTTTACACTGGGCTGCTAAACGTGGTCACACCGCCCTAGTTAAAATTCTCATGCATAATGGAGGCAATGCTGATTTAAAAAATTTTAAGGGTGAGACTGCGTACGATATTGCATTAAATAAAGAGCTGAAAGAAATCTTATTTATTAACCACGAGGAGTTGAGCACTTCGCAAATGTGTCAAATAGAGGTACAAGATCTTACTAAAGAGATGAACAATAATAGCGTGTTTAAACCTATTCCAAGTGAGAAGAAATTTGTTCCAAGTTATTTAACCAACCCTGTCTTTCCTTATCAAGGTAGACAAAACAATATTTTTAAACCACAAGCTACGAATGGTTCCTTTCAAAATGATAGACACAATGAGAGTAAACAACTGATGGAAACATGCAATGATGTTGATTCAGAACTAGTTTTGAAAGTTCGAAATGCTGCTTCAGATGAGCAAGATTTTATTGAAATCGAACTCGACAAGAAAAAGTTGACATTTGATTGCTTGATGCAAGTTTGTTGTGAGGAGTTGAATATTTCCAAAGACAATGTAAAAAAGATTCGAAAGTTGCCGAATACGATAGTACGTAAGGATAAGGATGTTAGTCGACTGAAAGATTTTCAAGAAATTGAATTAATTTTGTAAAGTTAGATTTTATGATTTTTATAAGATAAATAATTGTGTGTTTTGCTACATATTTTTGGGCGTTTATTTGTGTTTTTTTTATATATGGTAAGAGATGTTCGTGATATTAAATATTGGAAATCTACTTAGAGAATTGAAAAGAATACTTTTTTTTATTTTTGTGTTTGTCTAATGGAATATAACATTTTAAAGTGCTTATACCAATAACGACGCAATCTCTGATTTTGTGCTAAACTCTTATAAGTCTGGGTGGGGTTGGCGACGAGCGATTTTTTTTTCAACTTCTGAAATAATCGATAAACTGTGATAAAATTTTGCAAGCGTTAACAGATTGTCCACAACTTTTACCTTTCGAATTATTATTCATTGATTAGAACCACCTTAACAGGACCTATAAAAGTGAAGTGTGATAAATTATTGTTGAACAATGTGTGTTGATGCGAGTGTGTGGTTTATAATTGGGAAATATAATAACAACAATTTTTATTTTACAATATACCACCTTTCAGTGAAAACAAGTCGGCAGAAATTTTTAGTCTGTAGAAAATATTAATCACTGATTCAAATTTTGGTTACTTGTTACCAACTTTTTTTTACTGATGAGGAAGGTATTAAATATACACTACGTTAGTCGCGAATCTGTGATCTTACCAATTTCACAAGCATTAAACTTTTCACGAAAAGATAACCTTTCAATGATCTAACCTGAAAATGTATTCTTTTAATATCACAGCTAAAACTTAAAAAGACTGTTCTTGGCCGGATTTTGTTTTTGCAAAAGTCAACTTTCTCCAATTTGCCTAAATTTGCGAAATTCGTGAAAGTTTCTGCACTTAAATTAATAATCAGTATATATATTCTAAATTGAAACTTCTCGTGTATTCCAATATCCGAAAATGCTGGATTGTGTAATTGTTGGAATCCGTTTTGTTTTGAAATCGGCAGTTGTCTCTCTCGAATTCGAATCTGAAGGGAAGCTAATTTTTTGTTTGAATTATAGAGAGATTCGAATAATAGAAAGTATCTTTTATTCCAATTTTCAGGTTTGAAGAATGAAAATTCAAATTGGAGAGACAGATTAAAAAGAGAGAAAGAGAGAAATCAGAATTTTTGAAAAATATGAAAGATAAGAAAGAAGAAAGAATGATCGAGTTTTCTTTGATTTATTTTTCTTTTCCTAAGTTTCAAGATCAGACATGCGCAAAATAACACTAATTGCTGAAAAAATGTTCAGTTTATGATTTCTTGTTGTTGGAGAATGTCTAAGTCAAGCATACGACTCGCGTCACTAAGGGCTTTCCTTAAATCTACTCTAAATTTGTCAATAGGATGTTTTTTGGGTGGGATCTTCAAAATTTTGTAAATTGTTCCCTTTTGCAACATTTTTACAAATTTTGCCCCAATTCGCAAAAAAAAAAAATCCACGATATTCACTAATAGTTCCCGACTCGCGAAATCTTTTTCTGCTATATGAATTATAAATGCCCGTTGGCGAAAATTGACATATTCCCAAAGACATCATTCTGATCTTTTCTGACCTACTTTTGAAAACGAAAAGACCTAAATATGTAAATTTGCGGACAAAAATACTGAGACAGGGGCAGTTATTTCCTCATTTTTTTAATATGAACAAAAGTATCAAACAATCAATGCGCTGCACCTGACAGGCTGCTTGTCGTTACTTGTTCAAACACACAGGCCAGGCAGACAGCGTTGAAAAAATGCTAGTCATTCTCTAGGACGCCTGCACACCGAAATAATCCACGTCGGGGCCACGAAGGCCTCAAAATTTGTAAAAAATGGCCATGGTAACGTCAGCAACAATTAGCACATTTTAAGAGTTTGGTCTTAAGCAAATAAACTGAGCGCGCTATATGTAGTAGTTACCGCACAGTCCTGAAAAAAAATATCGAAAAAAAGCCAAATATGAAAAAATAAGTCTAATTTGTTTATCGCCTATGTAAACATTACTTAATTGCAAAGACTAACGTCAAAGATATTATTAAAGTTGGCGCAGCCATTGTATTGCACTTTAACTTTGAGGCCAAATAACTTGGGAACGAGTGGAAATAACTGACGTCATCTCCTGCGTGGATAACTAGGGGCCCACAAGGGACCAAAATAGGACTGATTTTCGAAACTAGGTCAATCCATCCGTTTCGAAACAGACGGTTTGATGACGTCATCAAAATACTTTTAAACTCCAATATCTCTGTAACCGTTCATCTAACAGTACATGATCCCTATACAACAAAGGCAAAAAAAAAAAAATCTTTTTACTTTAACAGGTTTGTGCTAAAGTAATCAAAATTTTTAAACCCTTTTGTCTCCTTAACTGTTCGTCAAAAACACATGATTCCATATATCTTCTGCATCAGCGTTGCAAGCGCTACACATTAAAGGCAACGGCTAAAAAAAATTTCTTTAAATTTTTTTTTGTTAATGCGCTGCTGACGTCATCAAAACTACAGGTTAAATATTCGTCGGTTAAAAAATTTCGTAGAAAAAAATTTTCTCACCAAGACAAAAATTCGTCACTTTTTACCGAGCTATATCGGAAACGTTCATTTTTTCTGTTTTTCTTAGTTTGCTTTATTTTATTGACACTAGTATAATACAAGTGCGATAAGTAGCTATAATACATCATAAGCTTATTCAATCTAGTATAATTGGAATTGGTGTGTCATCGTCAAATCAATTTCCCTCGACTGAATCTCTGTCTTAATTTCTTGACTGTCGGTTTCTTTTGACTCGATCATGATGGCTTGATAATGCTCCTCATCTTCATCGCCATCTTCATTATCTGCAATTGAGAGGTTTCCACTGCATTTAAAGTGTAACAATCAAAGCAAAATTTTAAGAACAGGGTGGCTTCTATTTCGCAAAAAAAATTGGCGATAGCTTGTACTTCTATTTGCTTTTCAATACTTATCAACATAAATTCAACAAAAATATAGTTAGTAGGAAGCCCTAATGTGTCTTTAAACTAGAAAATGCAAAATACTTTGCAAATGAAAAAAACAATTTGTCGGTAAAAATTTTGATAGTCAACAAATTTCTTCCTTTTTACTGACGAATTTTGTACCGATAAGGTAATTTTTTCCCATTGTTTTTCTGCCTAAGTGGATTTTTTCACGGGTTTATCGACTAGTCGCCTTATATTAATAGGCTACGTCTGTTTGTCTGTCTCTCTGTCTGTCTGTAACAGGCAAAGTGGATGTGTTCATTTTCCTTTAAAGTAGCCAAAAACAGTATGTCTCATTTGTTAAATTTCTAGACGTGACGGCACGACGTTAATGCATTTACACTGATGTCATTAACAATTATGAGCAGTAAAGCCATTACATTGCACTTTGAAGTTTGAGGCTAAACATCTTGGGAATGGTTTTAAATAACTGACATCATTTCCTGTGTGGGTAACTAGGGACTACCTGGGACCAAAGTTGGACCAATTTCCGTCAACCCACAACATTTTCGGAATAGATGGGTTGATGACGTCATCAAAATACCAATATCTCTGTAGCCGTTCTTCAAAAGGACAGGATGCTATACATTCCTCTTGATCAGCGTTTCAAGCTTTGGACAATAGGGGCAACGTGTTTTAATAAATTTCTACACAAATTCTCTGTGGTTTTCGCTGACATCAGCAAACACTTATATCCTCTCAACCGCTGATCAAAACCGCTCGATTTTATACATTTTTTTTATCAGCGTTCCAAGCTCTACACAATACAAGTAACAGCTAAAAAAAATTGTGAAAAAAATATCTTTGTGCATCGAAGGGTCATTGTTGACGTCGTAAAATTCAAATGTCAATCCTTACATGACATTTTCGAGTCCCGTTACACAAGATTCTTAAAACGAGAACTAGCTGCAATGCGGATTCTAAGACGTGTTCGTAAACCCGACAGCTTTGCAAACGTAAGAATTGGGAGCTTAGGACGTTGAGAGCTAAGGTACTAAAATTCCTCGCCAAAATATTGAGACAATGGCACTTTTTTAGCCATATTGCAACGTTGCAAGACGCACCAACTCATGAATTTTCCGCAGAAATGCGGAATTGCTACCAGCACTAATCGCACTTTCTGACGCATCTGCTCTACGAAATGAACCACTTAGGGGCCCACAAAAGGCACTGCAATTTGAGAAAAATGACCATGTTGACATCAGCAACAAAACTATTATACATTGCTCGAAAGGATATTGTTGCACCGTTACCACCAGACTGGAAACCCTGGTGAGATTTTCTTTTACTTCTGATTATAGATGCTGTTTTAAAATTTGTAGTAATGGAAGAGATGTTTTAATAATAGCCATGTTTGAAATTCCCCTTTTTCATTTTGACACGTTTTTTTTCTGATGTCATTCAAAATCTATTTTTTTAAATGTTTGCCTTCAAGTGGATTTTTTAAGGGTTGTTCAACTATCTTTTCATGTTTCCTTGATCAGCACAACCGTCGGAACCAAGGGCAGCTAATTGCTAGCATCTTTAAAGTCTTTTTTTAAATTCTCGTCGCTCCCTATCCGAATGAAAACAGCCATGAGCCAATCACCTAGTCTCTATATTAATAACACCGGTATTCTATGTGTGCGCAAGAAAAAGGTCGTGCTACGGAGGCACAAAATTTGATATATAAAGGACGGGCGAACCCGTGGACCCGACTAGTCTCAACAATAATAGCCATATTTTGTACAAAATGGTTGTTGTATAAATGCGATCAGAATTTACGAAATAAGGGTTGTCAATTAAATGTACGCGGCTGAAAATCTAGGGACCGGAATATGTACAACGAATGAAGCCTTGGATTTTTTCACTGGCTAACTTCTAGTCTCTTGTAATAATACCCGCATTAATACAAGGTTATTTACCAATGGTACGAAGGATGCAGGAAATAGCGTTTTCAGAGTATTAAAAACGATGAAAATGTGATGACGGAATATGTACGATCGTAGCTTTTTCTACAGACCATTGATTAGCTTACAATATATAACTTATATAAGCTTTCTGCCTCCAAAACCAGCCTCTTGACACACTTTGTGGTCTGATTTACTATACCCTAACACCTGTATGTAGCGGAGAGCAGGTGTCCGCTATATAGAGGTTTTATTGTACTACCGCAATGCTTTAAATGAACACTAACACAATTGAAAAATTCATATGGATCAAAATTCTATGCAATATGATACCACCAAAGGTATTCACAAGGATATATTTAGGCGTACTCGGGTAGTACTTCCCTTTATGAAGTTTGTTTACACGAACCTTATTCAAAAAAAACACAACATACGGAACTTCTTCCCTTTCTTCTTCTTCCCAAAACAATAAAAAATACCTTAAGATGTTGATAACAATGCCAATATTTTTTAGCTGAGTAGTTTATTTGTGAAATGCAATGCGGAGTGGGACAACATGGTACTTCCCTTTACTAAGTTTTATCACAAAAACATCTTTGAACAACATAATACTTACACAGCATAACTCAAGTATACTCGAGTGTTTCCGCTATCTTCTCCTTCTCCCCTTTTCATTCGAATGCCGCTAAAAAATAATAAATATCTTGAGATGTGGATAATGATGCCAATTTTTTTAGCGAGTGAATTTATTTGCGTAATGCAATACGGCGTAAACGGAGTGGAACAAGTTAATATTGATAAAAAAATTATTAAACAAATAAAAAATATATATAAGAAAACGATAAGTTTTATTAAAAAGTCATTCATAAAGAGTAACATATTCTACGACACCTTTTTGGACTAAGGCCGGAGCAAATGCATTTAATAGTTCACCCAACATCATAAATTTTTGATGAATTGGATGTATTTGGGAGCTAACAAAATTTTAAAAAAAATTCGTGTTGGACACTATATATTGGATGAAGTGTGTTCTCGATCAATTTTTTTTGTCTAAAATTCTCCTATTTATCCAACCAGACTTTTGTGCTGCATGCATTTGAATAAAGTTTCATCCAAAATTTGGGTTTTCATAACCGTGTTGAGTGCAATTTGTATGCAGGTGAGTGTGTTTCGACCGTTAACGTATGTTTACTCTATTATTCCCGCCGTGGGATAAACGGAGAGGCGAACATTATTTTGTGAAAGCCACAAATAAATTTTAAGAGAGAGAAAACAACATTTACACATTTTTTTAAGAGACAGGTTTATACATTGCACTCGTCAGTAAGATATAAATAAACTTACCATATATGGTAATTAATCGTACGAAAAATCTGTGTTACTGCTGATGGCCGCGGTTACGACTGAAAGCTGTAATTAAAAAAATAATTAAAAACGAGTGGATTTTTTCATATTTATAAACAAATAAATAACTATATTTCACAACTAAGTATCTACCAACATTTTTGTATAAGTTGGCTGTGTGAGGTAAAATAAGTAGGTTTTGGATGTGCTTACCAGTGAAGATCAAAAATAATATCCTTGACTCAAGATAACCAAGGATATCTCTCCTTTAACCTTTCAATCTTAAAAATAAAGGTCTGTTTTGTGGATAGGCAGAATTATTTTTCAAAGCATGGAAATTAAATCAGTATTATTTTCGACTAGCGAAAGTGTCACATGATTATGACAAGTGGAAAGAATAAAAATAAACACGTTCTGAACAATGAAAAACGTAACCTTTTCAACCTTTAATTGAAATTCTAAAATGTCTGTATTCGAAAGTGGTATCAAATCCTACTCACATTTCTGCGGCGAAACTATTGGTAAAAATATTTAAGAAATCCACAGTAATCCCGCTTGGAAGAGGCGGAATTGTTTTTGGAGGAAAGTGTGCGAACGGCAATATCAACATTTATCTATTCAACATTTGAAATTCCGCCCGCTATTTCACATCACATTTTTCCAATTTCGAATGAAAATGTTTGTTTTAATTGACGAATTTTTTGGTTTGTACACGTTCTTACACAGCATTTTTAGCAAAACATTGTCACAATTTATGCATTCAGCGTCACCAACTTCGTAACAGCGTAACAAAATAGAATACTTCAATGTTAGTTAAGTGATGATTGAATTCACAGGTGCATAGAAGACACGCAGCAGACACGCAGCAGACACGCAGCAGGCACGCAGCAGACACGCAACAGGCGCGTTGCAAGTCTTTTGAGGGAGGGCGGGTGCAATGACACCGATTTCTAGAAGCCAAAGCGGGAAGCCTCCTAGTAGGCTGCTGCGGCCTTGACTCTGTTATAAATTCGCAGTTGTGGTCAACCGCCGTTCCCCGACATAAGAAAAAGTACAAGTTGCCCTGGCCGTGGTTGAGCCCCAGATTTTATTTTCTGAATGAAACTGCTTGTCGCATTTAATTTGTTTCGCTTATAGACTCTTAAGAGGACAGGTTTGTATGGAATCAGAGGTCATCATAGAATAAATAGTTAAAAATGGTAAAATCTCGCTTACAGCGCGTGTAACAAATATAATTACCACAGCTGCGGATCAACCTATACCATGTGAGGAAAATTGGGTATCCTGTATGTCTATACATTCAAAACAGGACCCACGTGCATAACAGTATTTCCAACACTGAAGTACCTAATCCTGTATAAAGATGTAGAAATAATAATAATAATAATAATAACTTCATGAAAATTGTAGGTTTTATGGCATGAAGATTTTTCTTGAAAAGGTTGCATTCTAGACCGAAAATATGAAAAAAAGTTATGGTAAAAAATGCTTAATTGAAAGGAAAAATTGCTAAGTAGCGATTGCGAACTATCCTAAAATTTCTGCATGAAACAACAAGCGAAATGAAAGTTACGAGCTTTTGGAAGCAAAGGGGAAATCTTTGTTTACAAAACCCTAAACAAGAAGTAATTTGAACCATGCAACAGGTAAGGTGTTTTTTTCACAGGATATCCCGTTTTGAGTTATTGACAAGTAGAAAGTACTTCATACAAGTATAGAAACACGCAACCAATTGCGTCGAAACAAATCTATCAACCTTGTTCCCAGGACTTTTCTGTGTTTTGTTTTCGGAGTCAAGTTAATAATACCTTTATCATCATTGATTCGGGTAAAAGAGTAGCCGAGAGACATAAAAAACACAACAAAAAAGAGGGGGAGGGAATTTGGATTTCAAACATTCGACGAGACGAACATGGCCCTTATCTTTATGTTAAAAATCGAAAAAAATACAATATGGACGGGGATTGAGGTCGTCGGGACATTTTGGTTAATTAATTCGCTACCCTCATTTTCGGATTTTTTTCACTTAGCTAATTGAAGCACTTTCAGTACTATCAAGGTAGGGTCTCACTTACTTGAGTAACCACATAGACTGACAGTACTGTTGCTGATGCTAAATGTGACCTTACATTGAAGTTGTTTTGATTTGCGTCGTATTTATTTATTTATCGTTAGTTATCGTTAGTTATCGTTAGTTATCGTTATTTATCGTTAGTTATCGTTAAATCAATTAACGTAGCGATGACACGAAACTTTTGTTTGAATGAACTCACATCACGAAGATCACATTTAATGGGTTTAAAGCTAGCCTGCTAATGTGCCATGAAATAATAGGAAGTCAACTCTTGATTTTCTTTCATTCCAAAATACAAAACCCCAATACAGTCGACGCTCATTATCTCGAACCTCCGTTATCTCGAACTTTCTCTATCTCGAACTTTTTCTTCGGTCCCTTGAGTTCGAACTTTTCATGAAATACGCTCGTTATCTCGAACTTTCGCTATCTCGAACTTTTCTTTCGGTCCCTTGGGAGTTCGAGATAACGAGCGTCGACTGTATGTCAAAAAACAACACAATTATTTGGTTTACTTAACCTCAACTTTATTCCCAGGAGTAATTGCAGAAATAGGAGAAAAAACCCCATTGAATTCAATTTGAATTGAATGGACAAACCTGGAAAGTAATTTTTGATTATAACTACTCTTTATTTATTGTTTCTAGTTCTTTCTCTCGTGAGGGAAGTACGTCATAAGAGGGACTTGAGGTATAGGGTTTAGCGGAAGCACGTTAATTATTAGCTTCCTCTGTCTGGCGTTGGAAATTACGCAATCGTCTCAATACAAGAAATGCTATCGCTTGACCTCTTTTAGAAAATAATCTTTGTTCTGGCTCACGTGATAGTTACTAAAATAATGAAATGTTAATTCGGTAAATTGTTTCGTTCTCAGAGTGTTCCGTAATCAGTTTATTTTCGGGCTTATTTTACACGAAGTTGGTAAACTCACCTGTAATCTCCTGTATAACAAGACCTGTCTTTTGTGATGAAATCTTCATGTCCAAAATGTTAACATCATTACCTTATTCCAGGGAATTAACGAGGAACAAAATTAACACGAAGGAAATTAACGCGAATGCTTATAACAACTTATAAGAAAGATTTTAATTAACGCGATTTAGCTCAACTGACTTACAAAAAGCATTAAAATATGAGAATGGGTTAATTTCTTCTTTGAAACATTTCCAGTATCAGCCGCTCTACAGCCTGCCTTAATTATATTTTAGGTGAGTGAAACGTGTCACGATGATACTATTTTTTTGCGTTAATCAAACAAGGAGAACTTATTTGGAAGCTTTGCATTGCGATTGCTAAAAAATAATTACAGGTTTTATATTAACTAGTAACTCCTTTACCGGTTTGCATATTCACGTTACAATTTAATAAGTTTCCTTAATTAACGCTAGTTTTTAAAATTTGCGTTAATTTTGTGCTTCGTTAATTCCCTGAAATGAAGTATGTTGTGCTGAAGATACATGAAATAGTGTTGCCCAGGATATGCAAGACGAGCAAAAATTTGATGATCAGTGAACCCCTGCTTTTCTTTCATGAGCTAACGACTAGTACAACTGACTCTTCCACGGTGATCACGATAACAGAATGCATCTGATTAACAGTATCTTTCATGTTGAATAACAGAAATGGATGAAAAAAAATAGAAAGGACAAACTGAAAGTAACATTTGTAATGTGAAGTATTTTTACAAAGTAAATAAGTTTCATTTTTATTTTTAGACAAATAAGTTGTCTTGTGTAAATCGTAAAATCAGAAGAGCAAACAGACTTAAATATTGTTGACATGAATTTCTTTAGCACCGTTATTTTTAGGCGGGATAATTCGTGTTAAAATAACACGAAAATATTCTATTTTCACGGTGTCGATATGTTAAAATCAACACACGCAAGACTTACCATAAATACAACTGTAATATTTATACAAAAGAAATGAGAGAAGTAAACCAATTCGGATCCCAGTCCTGTCTAGTTTATCCCAAAACAAAGAAAGAAAGAGAAAAATCTAAATTACCGATCTCTGCTCGTATACAGAACGCACGTTTTTTTTTTCGTGAGCCGCTCTTAAGTACAACTTCCTCTGTCTAGAACCTTTCATTTCTTTAATATTCTCCTCATCCTGTCTTAGATGCAGTTTTGGGAACGAAGTTGCTGGAATGTTTACACAGACGATTAGGGATGTTTTGGGGGAAGGCGCTAACATATAAAAAGGGGAAGATGTGAGTATTGATGTGTTATCATATAGTGGAAATTCCCGACATAACAGGTTGTTAATTTTTAGATGCAACTTCGAGCAAAGTGATTACTTGATCTGAAAAGGTAAAAGTCTTTTTTAATACTTTTTTTTACAAGAAATAGTACGATTTTATAAGAACACTGAGCTTGACTAAGGAAGCCATTAGTTCTCATATTGTACGTTTAAATCAATATCCTTACATAAAAAGCTACGCAAAGCTTAATGTTCGTAGTTAGTTGTTTTACAATACATGGCTTGTTCATGTTGAAAAAGTGTAAAGTTTGAGTCTGTAACGCCTTAATCAAAAAATCTATGTCTCAAAAATTGTGACGTGGTTACACATCGGTCATTCTATCTCTTGATATGGAGATATCTAGCTCTCATTGTGGAGATATCAAGATATCATTATGGAGATATCGAGCTATCACTATGGAGATATCTAGCTATCATTTTTATACGATCATAATACAAACGTAAAATAGCACTCATAAATAGATCTTTCAAAAAAATGACATTTCAAGATATTAGCGAAACATATTTTTAGGAAAAGACCCCAAACATTGTGATGATGGCAAGTGTGTCACCATCACCTTTACGTCATTTTATGCTGACATCTGAGTGTATATCTATCTACTTTTGATTTTTTCTTGTTGGTGCTTGCCCCAAATTTACATAAATAACAGGAAGCAAACCTATTTGTTGGCAGATCGGAAGAAGAAAATTTCTGAAAGAAAAGTCCTGGTTACACACATTGTGGGTTAATTTATCTGAAATACACATTTTTAATATAAATTTAAGCGGGGCACTCATTTCCATAATTTTGATTTAAAACATAATTTTAATTTAGAGTAAAAACAATCCAAGGCAACCACGTTCTTATTTCTCAAGAGAGTCGTATCTCCATAGTAAATTTTAAGGCTTTATTGTCCTTTTTAAAAATTGTGAGCTATGACATTTAGGACTTATAACTTTCATATATAAACCATTTAGTACATATCAACGAACGAAATCAAAGATTGTATGCATATTAAAAAATTCTCAGAACTGATGTCGGGTGTGAAATACAATTAGATGTAATTCATAAAACATGTTTTGCTACCAGGGAAAGGAGTGCCAAAATAGGACATAGGCACATAATGTCCCCATATCCCCCCATATTTGCAAAATTGTTTATTTTGCTGTCTTTGTTCGTACTGTGTTTTTTTCCTCCACTATATCACCAGCATGCGTGTCAGCACGGATAAAGGGAGGGGCTAAACAAAAAGCGGACAGATAGGAACAGGGTTGGAGGTTGAAGGAGGAGGTCAAAAACCTCCCGTTCAAACATCTGTTACGGGTGACTCTTGTTATTTCCTAGTTACGTCCGGACCTTCATTGAAATTAATATACTGAATTACAAAACAGACATCAAATTCTGGCAGCGAACAATGACCAAGTCTTCATAAATAGCGCTCTAAATTTTGTGCTTTAAGAAACTGTCTTGAGGTTTCAATTAGCATGTAGAAGAACTAATGTTCATAATTTTAGAAGAACAAAATTTATGTAAACAAAACAATAGTTCGGTTAAACTAGAAAAAAATAGAAGGTACGTATACAGTAACTTAAAATCATCAGTCTTATGTCATATCATATCCCCAGGGTTTGTTGCCTGATGTCATAGCCGCTAGCGCTTACTTGACGGCTAGGCAAGAACCCCTGGGGACGAGGTTGATCCATGGTTTGGATAATAAAACTTGCTATTTTTTATGGCTTAAACTTCAAAAATTACTTCTCTGTTTACATTGTAAATCTGAGAGATCTGGCATCCATACACACTATACACGTTATAAAACGCGTAAAAAAATTATGACTAGATAAATTTTTATACCTCCATGGAAAAAGACTATTTTGTCATATCTTAATACAGTGGAATCTCTCTATCTCGTACTGGCCAGGGACCAAAAAGATTTGTTCGAGATAGAGAAAGTTCGAGATAAAGAAAGGAAAATACCTTAGGCGGACCACAAAGGGACCGAGACTTTAGTTCATGATAGAGAGAAGTTCGAGATAGAGAGTAGTCGAGATAGAGAGATTCCACTGTACTGAAAAATATATTTCGCAAAGTTGTGGTATTTCTATAACCTAGCTCAACTCCTCCATGTATTAGCTCCAAAGAAACAAGGATTGTTTCGACAGTTTTTTTGCGGTATGTTATCGACAAAATGCCGTAAAAACTTACGGCATTTTGATACAGTAAAAAGTGATAGTGTAAGATGACAAAGTGATTTGCAGCTTTTAAAAACCGAACTATACTCGTGCGCTTTTAGAATCAAATTTCCTGTATTGTTTAAGACTAAGATTCTTGCAAATTTTTTAATTAGCAAAGTGTATATATTACCATGGCAAGTAGTTCAAACGAGGAATTGTATTACTCATTAAAACGCTATATTTTATTTATTTATTTATTTTTCCCACTTTTGTTTGCTCACCTGTTGTTCTTAGGGCGGGCATTGAAAGCAAAAATCTTTTAAGATCAATATTGTGAGTAAACAAATCATTTTATATGACATATAATCAAAAAGTTCTCTCACAAAAAGTTCTCTCACAAAAATTAGTAATTCCTACACATTTTTTTATCATATATTTGACTCTGTATTTATGCAGGTCATCCAAGATTCTCCATTAGAATACCAAGGATGTTCTAGGAGCGACCGCAAGATTTTTAATGTCTTTTAACATGTCTTTTAACATATATGTAAAAAGCCACTCAGCTTCTTTCTGTTTTTCTGTTCCTTATTTTGATTATGTCTGTAATTAACAATAAAACGTGTTTAGTTTGAGCGAGGGTTTAGGTGTCTACAATAATTGCGAGATTTGCAAGCATTAACAACACAAGTTAGTGTCATTAAAGTTGTATTTTATTTACTGCAATCACAGAAAAAAAGCCTTCTAGTTGTTAAAAAAGATGGAAATGTAGGCTGTGTAAATTCTACTTCTACTTCTACGAGCCGCGTGCAAATCTTTTTGCAAAAACTATGATATATGCTTACACTCTTAAACACATTCTATTTTCACATAGTAGCCCAATTTATGCTGTTTCTAAAACATTGGTGATCACTTTTAATGACAACTTTGTCCTCGAGTCATGGAGGTCCAACTGTTGGGCTGTTTATGTCCGATCTTTCCTGGATACCTCCAGAACTTAAAACTAGAATAATGATAATGATAGGTTACATACAGACTTTTTTGTTTTAAGCATTTGTGACTGAAATATGTTTGCAGTGTCATTAAAACATATATCAACCTTGTTTCTAGGGCATTTTGCCTGTGTGGAAAACTTGTTCGCCCCGTGATAACAGCTCCACGCAGTAAGGTCTGGGCATGAGGATGGACATGCACGAATGAGGAAATCTTTTTAATATAGTAATTATATAAAGAAATCACGAAATTCTTTTTCGAATTCTGACTGTGTGTAACTCATAAGAACATATCTTTGGTGGAAACTTCCTCATAACAAAAAGGATTAAAGAAGTTGTTTTAAACTTTGGGTGGTCAAATTCCTTACAAATCGTTTTTTAACAAAGACAAAAAATGTGTAATACTTTAGTTCAAGTTTATCTTGGCACAGGGAAGACGGTTGACAGAGAAGAGGGGATATGAAACAACTTGTAAATTTTTTTGTGTTGACCTTACGTTTGATCTCGTCGCTGTGAGAGAGGATGAACATCTATAATTGGAAAAGGACCTTCTAAAGTTTTTTAAGTATGTTTGTTTTGTGTGTAG
The DNA here is from genome assembly GCA_030067915.1 of Hydractinia echinata. Classification (NCBI taxonomy): domain Eukaryota; kingdom Metazoa; phylum Cnidaria; class Hydrozoa; order Anthoathecata; family Hydractiniidae; genus Hydractinia; species Hydractinia echinata. The sequence goes on from JASGCC010000064.1 coordinate 455,759, forward strand.
TGTTACATGATGACCTCTTTACTTGCGGTTGTTTAACGTCCAGAAACTAGTATCTTTTTTTGGATGACGTCAATCACACACCTTGTGTCACGTGCCTACAATTCAACTCTGTATCGTTAGAATACCGTAAAAATAGACGCCTATACAGTCAAAAAAGGTTACCCCTAAAGGAAAAAACGTCGACTACCTCTTTAATACACATTTTTATAAACAATGCCAAATTTAATCAATCGCCCCTAAAATTGCCAAAATTTTAAACAATCGCCCCTAAAATTGCCAAAATTTTAAACAATCGCTGAACAATTTGCATGGGGCAAATAAGTAATAATTAATTCTCTAAATTAAATAAATACTCTGAAAATAAACAATTTGTCTAATAATCTTACGCAGGTAAACAATGTTTTTGGGCTTTTTCTCCTAAATAGCTAAACAATGTTTTGGGCGAAGTGCAAAAAACGAATTGTTTTAAAAAAAATTGTAAATTTTCTCTTTTCTTAACAAAATTAAACGGTTAGAAAGTACCATGTTTCTCTTAATTTTTAGTTTAAAAATCAGAAGTTAACTGTGTGTTAGCATTTGATATGAAGTATTTCCCTATTACCTCGTAATATCTAGTAACTTTTCAGTTTTAACTTTTTTTTGCAAGAACGCAAATAAGAAAATTTGTGGATGGGAGTGTACGAAAAAATTAGAACATCCATCTGAAATTTAGACAACACAAAAACAAAATCATATACGTCGCTTTGAAAGATATTATGGAGAGGCTATAGTCAAACAAATGCATTTTACAGGGAGATTTTGTTTATGTTATCTGAACCTGTCTGGTTTGATATATTTAAGCGTTTAAGGCGCACGTCACAATCACCATGGTTCCAGATATAAATAGAACACAATAGCTGGAAAATCTTAAAAATGCGATGAAATGCTGGGAAGTCTTAAGAATGCGATGAAATATTTGAGCATTCTTGTTTACGTTCGCATGTATCTCGCAGCTTGCTCCGCCAGTTAAACCTATCAAATTCCAAATCAGACTTTTGTCTCCAAACAGAACGTTTTGCATCGTTCTTTTGTGAAATATCACTTTGACGGAGTGCAAAAAGGAATATAGTTAAATCGCGATATTATAACTCTCTTTACCGAATTTTCTGATAGTGGTCCATATATGAGATTTAGGTCAAATTTAAGGTGCAGAGCACGTATTGTGTTCTAGCAACAGTTAAATACTGATCACTTTTGCAACAGCGCAAATACCATAAGACCATAAGACCATAAGACTATAAGTCCATAAACCTTAAACACTTCACCCAACGAACGTAGATTTATAAGGTCTCAGTAAGAATTTTGAACATAGAAAATCCTTTTTGTTATTCCTTGCCGAATGAAGTAGCAAAATACAAATTTGTTGAAACTCAATTCAGAAAATGAGACACCCCACAATGCACCGCATTATACAAATAAATGCTAATATTTATAAATAGTCGGTGGTCTGTGTGTAAGTCCTTTATATACCGTATTTCGTGTGTCTCACTACTACTGCACCATTTTACGTAGAGACAGACAGGCGACATCTAATATTACAAGGACTAGTCGTTAACCCGTTGAAAAATTCACAGGGTCGCCCGTCCTTTATATATCGCATTTCGTGTTTCCGTAACAGACAGACGAACAGACAGGCGACGCCTATTATTATAGAGAAAATTCTAAAAACTCTGAAAATTTGCACATTTCTGTACTTGGCATATCACTTAGGTATAGCTACCATTATTAATTTTTATGGGAAAATTAAGATTTTTGAATTGTAAAAGTCGGGTTTTGATTTTAAGGCGGTTGTTTTGGTGATAACTTCTTCGGTAGTTACGAGTTTGAACAAGGGTTGGAAGAAAACTGTAGAGAGCTTTCCGCTATCGGTTAGCTTGGTCAGCTTAAATCCATATAAACACCCCTCAATCAGGCTAATCTACCCATAGTAAAAATTCTAATCTCGTGCGGGTGAGATCCAACTTAAATGATTTCCTCTTAAGAAATTTAAATCACTATACACACAAAGCGATGAAAGTTGTTGATATGTTTTCAGCACACTGTTGTTTCTGTATTACAGTCAATCAGAGAAAAAATTGACTGATCGAAGGTGACTGAAAATATTGCAACAGTAGCACTGTTGGACTCCTCCCCTCTCCTGCGGACGAACGCTCTCTACTTTTTGAATCCTTCCTGCTACAAATTGATAAATTAACTTCACTAAGGACTTTTAAAGATATTAATGATTTTAACGCTTGATTTCAGTATATAAAAAAACATTTATATCTCATATTGGAAACAGACGTTGACATTGTGTTCTCAACCATCTGTAGTTACCTCTTATTGTTCTCTCCAACTGGATAACCCTTGAAGGGGCTTAAGGTTCTAGGAAAAAAGAGTAAAGGCTTGTAGATGGCATGCTATTTAACCCAAACAACAAAATATAAACACAAAACTTAACTCCTATAGAGATTTTTATTCTCATCATCAGATGGTAGTACTATGGCCACCCTAAGCATAAAAAGTTTGGCAGTATTTTAAATTTATTAATAACTTTTGCAGGAATTTACCACCCAGATTGTGTTAAAGACAATTTTGTTATTTTATTGCTGTTTTATTACAGTAGATCAGGAAACAAACAGATGAGAAATGACACAAAATATTGCAAAAGTCGCACTATTGGAGTCCTCCCCTCTCTTGAGGACGAACGCTCTCTACTTTTTAAATCCTTCCTGCTACAAATTGATAAATTAACTTCACTAAAAACTTTTAAAGCCGTCCTATTGTCAGATGATGATTTATTTCTCTATTTTAACCTTTCTTCAACAGGACCAAATATTGACGTTTTTAGTATTTTCTATTTGGGAACTTTTGGAATTGCCATGGAAACCTTGTCACTAAATGTAGTCCCCAAATTTTTTTTGAGCATTGTTTTCACTAAAATTCTGTATTATCGCAATGTTGAAGTCTTTCTGATGCTATTTGATACTTGCAGCTGACGAAACCTTTCCATAGTTAACTTTCCATAGTCAAGCCTGTCTGTCTGTCTAAATTCAAAGCTATGTCTAATGTTGTCATTGAAAAAAAATCTTCTTAAAGAAACAACGGTTGGTTATACAACAATAACAATAAATTTATGTATATGTCAAACAAGGTAAAAAAACATTGAAAGCCATTTTAATTTAAGTTTCTCAATCAAATTTTACTTATAGATCATATTTGATAACTCTATTCTGGAATTTACATTTTCGTAGATTTGGAAGCTTTATCAAAACACCCTTTTTCCAAATTTCTATGTGTACAAGCCATGTTAAATTAATTATGATAAAAACACTGTTTTTTTTTTCTTTAATAAAAGGATTAACAAAATTGGACAATAATGGCTGTCATGCCTGACATAAGATCAGCTACTGTTATAAAATATGGTGTTAGCTTTTTTTATGCTCTCTTAGGATAAAACTTCTGAAGGTCACAAGTCCTGGGAATATAGATTCTCTTTTTGTAAAGAATTTATGAAAAATCTTTAGCAAAATATCCGAAGATGACATTGTTCTCAAGGAGTGTTCAACATGTATTTTAAGTTTAAACAATATGTCTTGAATATTTCACATTTTTTCTACAAAACATTTATTTGAAATAAAATATATATTTGCAAGAAACATGCCATAATATGCCAAAATATGGAGAAATATTAAGAATACAGCTTTTGACCGCCAAAACAAAGAAATTTAAACAAAACAAGCAAAATATACTTTATCGCTATTCCCAAATTAAATTTGTCCTCGCAGGTCTTTACTCTTTAAACTGAAGGGTACAAGATTTGGCAAAAATTGAGATAATTTTTAAAATATATCGTTTTCGAGGCGTTTAACTTTACGGAAAGGTAAATTGTGTTGGTGTTACCGCAATGCAAAGCTTTCACGTTTGGTAATTTTGCGAGATTGATTGTAGATCATTTAGGATAACAGTAACATACAATCTATTAATCCTTCAGAAAACGTTTCTCTTACAGGAATTTCTCACAACATGTGTAATGTTTCATATCCACTGCGCTTATGAAAAAATAACGCAGGCTAAATTAGCTCATTTTGATTTGTCTATTACATTACCAAAAAATCAATATTTAAAATTGGTGCTACGGACACGCCAAATAGCAAATGCGATATATTTTTATCCCCTTTGTTGCGATACCGTGGATTCTTTCACTGGCTAAAGACTAGTTCATTGGAGTTCAAGCGATTCACATTTTTCATCGCGTGACAATAAATTTCCAAAGTTCAAACGTAGGGGAGTGTATTTAGGATGGGATTACGTGAAGGAACAATCTTCTTTTTATTGGAATTTCAAAAATGTTTTGTAGTTGGAGAAGCCGAATAAGAGGTTGCTTCACCCTTGATAAGTATTTTTGAGAAGGGAGCGCTAGTCGACGACTAACAACAAATGGAAACAATAACAAACAAACATATCTACCAGGATTATTGCCAAATAATTTATTTTTAGATTGTCCCACAATTGTCAGTGGTTTTGTAAGGACAATAAATACGTGATCTAGATGCGCCCTGGGAAAAACAATCTATGTTATAAACAGTGATAAAGGTGTTAAGTAAAACACATGTTTGAAATTTTTTTCGATGCTTCAAACTCGTGAGAAAACGAAAAAGATATTTTTCTTGTGGTAACTCGCCGTGCTGTCAAAATAAACAATTGAAGGGTCGTGCTAGCTATAAATTGCCATGCAATGCGGGATTGTTTTATTAAAACTAAAGACACAGTCGAAACTAAAAGTCTGACTAAGCTGACATACGAGAAAAGACAGCTTTATGTTTTAGCCTCGTTTTTACCCGTAACTTACATGTTGGGCGCAAATACGATATAAAGGTATTATCTTATTTATTTTGTCTATGTTTGTGTTATTTCAATTACTAATTCTGTGTGTATGCTTTCAATTTTTGAGTTCTTTATTCACGTTGAGGTTTTGATAGATACATACCAGATACAAGGAACAAAAACTGAAATATTTTTTGTGGTGAAATTAGTAATAACATTTTTGTTCAGTGCTATATTTGTAATGAGTAAACCTCTAGCCTCAAGTCTGTTACTTATTGCACAGGTCTCAATTCAACCAACACAATTTAATGTAAGAGGAATTGGAAATAAGTTGTTGCTGTTTTATCTACTTTGTGACAACGTTTTGAAAACCTTGTTACTATCTCCACTCCATGCACACACTTCACTTAAAACTGAATTTACTTTAAATGATTATGATCTTCGTGTATAGACAATAACTTAGCTAGCTGGAAAGTTAAGAATGATCGTCACGTAAATTTCTTTTGTATCGAAAAATTGTCGCTAGGGATGATAGATTGATGGGAAGTGAAGTGACCCTCCCAAAACGACCGCCTCTGAACAAATACATACGTTATATAAACAGACAGAGCAATTCTTTTCTTGTTTTGTGTCTTTTGTTCTATGTGTAAATGTGAAAGTCAATAGTAGATTGAAATTATAACAAAATTATCAAAAAATAATCTTATTGTTTGATAATTTTTTTATATTTTCAATCTAACAAGAAAACAGTCAATTTGAATTTTTTGTTACAAACTAAAAAATATAAATCTTAGGATTTTTATTTTTTTCCCAACTGCTGGATACATTTATGACGTCAATTTGTCACTCTGAACAGAAGTTGACAGAGTTCTGTGACAGTTTGAAATTTGAGCATGTGAAAAAAAAACATCACACATCAGGGGAGTAGTGACCGTTAGTTTTTTATATCAACAATCTCTCCTTCAACTAAAATAATAGTTTCGTTTGAAACTTACAAAATGTCAAATGTTTAAAATGATAGCGATTTGAAGTAGATACACTTCTCATCCAATGGCTTTCTGAAGTCTTTTTTTCACTCAACAACAACAAACATTCAAGCGTTTGATTTCGCAATAGTTCGAGGATGCTTGATCTGGAAAACTTACCCTGCAAACAACATCTAAAAATAGCTTTGCAAATCACAGTTTTGTCACGTGTGTGGGACTTTACTTGTTGAACATTAATACACACGCCCTTCATCAACGCCCAAATAGTTTACGCCAGTTTTTATTGGTGTTCTTTTTTATGTCGTGACGTTAAACAGATCTACTTTATTTTAAACCAAACGTTAATAAAAAAATCGGGTTAATTATCAGTTTAAAACAACATTTTCTTGTAGCCTCTTTTCCAGGTTGTAATATATATGATTTTAAAAGAGTTAGTGATTGTTAAGAGACTGACTTAAAAAAAATGAAAAACGAAGATTGAGAAATGATGTCGAAGGTAAAAGGTTGTAACAGATATCGTTATTGTATTCACCCCCCCCCAAAGAAAAAAAAAATAATAATAAATAAATAAAAAAAAAATTAAAATTAAAAAAATTAAATATTTCGTTTCGTTTCATACGCTATCAGGTGGCTTATTTTGAAGTGCATTTTTAGTCAATCTAGAGAGGGTTGAAATTGCGAAAATATTCTGCTAGCTGCGTGAAGCGACGAGCAAGTTCCTATGGATTTCCATGGAGGTTTCGACTAAGCTACTGCATAAATCCCTTATAATCTTAGACATGCAAAAATATGATGCATTCATCTAATATGAACTAGTATGATTACAGCGTAAAATATGACAGCAGGTTTCTTTTTTCAAAACTTAACCCTTATGGATCGGCTTCTCCGTTAGAGTATATAAGTTAAAACTCTAGTGACGTGACAAAATGCTGTTTCAAAATGTTGAAAAAATACTCTAGCGTGGGTTACTTGCGGCTTCAGAACAAAATATGCATTTGCTGAGAGTCCCTTTAAAAGCAATCAAAAAACGAATTCCTAAAAAATTATATATATAAAAATATCATATTTTCTCCAATAACATACCGGTGTTATTTTTATAAAGAATATCAGCACTGTCTCATATTTAAAATAGTCAAATATGTTGTGGTTTTGAAGTATTGTCTTGAGTCAAGTCATCTTTATTTTCGAGCCAACTTTCTATCACGTAATTAGACAAAGTAAACATTTCAATGACACTTTGATAGGAATGTAACGTCGCATGACCTATCTGAGTGACAGTATCAGTCAGGTTATCAGTCAAATGTTACTATCACGCATCTAGAACAATAACCCAAGCGCTTTTAAATAGTTACCTACAGTCCAACTAAATTTCTAGAACAGTTTGATCGGTCTCTTATGATTTTGATTTAGCAAACACTGGCCGTACTAACACGCCTTAAAACAGGGAGATGATCTTGATATACCACGTTGGTATGCGGTGCATAACACGATGGTGTGCGATACATGCCACGCTTTTACGCGTTATGTGTCATATGCGCGATGATCCAGAACGTTTGTATTTAGGCACAATCTCTCCAAAATTATTTAATAACATGAGAAGATGAGAAATACCGCTTGTATTTATGATATTTTTTATTAGAAAGATTTTATAATTTAGCTAAGCTTTTTCAATACAAGTCGTCTTTAAAATCTGTTGTAATGTTATACCAATGTTTCGTCACGCATTTATGAAAGTTTTCCTTTAAAATAAGACAATTTGGACGACATATTTTGAAATGCATATTGCCTTCCACGCATATTACTGAACTAATACATTTTTTTAATTCTTTTCGTGTGGGCTAAGTATAGAATTTCAAAAGTTGGTAATCTTGTAGTCTTGTAGGTACTGTCCAAATTCGCATGACGCTTAGAAACGTAGCTAGCATAAAGCAAACATGATGATTTACGTAAACAAGAAAAATAATGCAAATAAAATTGAAATGAAATATTTTTTTAATTGCTGCAGATATTTTGCCATCCCATGCTTGCAACATTCCATTTTATTGGAGAGCGACAAAAGATTATTGACTATGCCACCCGCGAGTAAATTTCAAAAAAATTCATCCAAAAACAGCGATTACAAAGAAAACATACAATGACAATAAAAAATTATAGAAACATAGAAATTGTTCATTGTTTCTCTCTTCTCAGATTTGACAATGTGATTTTCGTGAGCTGACGTCAGAAGTTATAAAATCCACATTTTTCACAGTCCGAAACAAAATCTTTATATTGTCAAAAAGTTATATCATCATTCTCGTCCCCAGAGCTCTTTAAGGTAAGTCTTGGCAGATGTTTTCAAGGAATCTCAAAGAGCTCCAGGCACGAGAATGTGAAACCGCATTTTAAACTTACAGCTGTAAATATAATACGCCTCAGACTTAAATCTAAAAATTTGTGATTTAGAAATTCTTTAGTTTTACGAATTACACATGCGCATGCGCCAATTATTAAAATTAACTTTTACACAGTAATGAACAAGGCCCAATATTTTTAAGCGCACTTTTTAATTAAGCGCCAATGTAATAAATAAATTTAAAAAGAGCATTCGACACGTTACAGTAACAAGGAATTAGCAGATATAAAAAATATATAATAGTTTACCATAGCATCTATTGCTGCTTCGACCTTGCTAACTAAATCTTCTTTTATTACAAGCCAATATGTATTTTAGTACTGTCTTACAAAATCTTTAAGTCGCGCTGTTACTAACCACAACAAGCCTCCTTCGTGGTTGTTCATTATTATTGTTTATTAAACAAAATGGCGGATTTGTAAGACAAACATTATCAAAGTGCCCTTACCAATTCTCGTGAATAAACAAAAAGAATGAAGAAATTGTGTTGCACAAAATAATTTAGTTATGTATCCGCGGCACGAAAAAATGACAGAGGTCATTATCAGTTTTCACATGGCGCAGACACAGATAAATATTATTACATCTGACAACCCACGGTTTATTACTAAAAACAATCAAATAAAAGTGACAACCCACGGTTTATTACTAAAAACAATCAAATAAAAGTGACAACCCACGGTTTATTACTAAAAACAATCAAATAAAAGTGACAACCCACGGTTTATTACTAAAAACAATCAAATAAAAGTGACAACCCACGGTTTATTACTTTCTCGTCTTTCAATTTCCAAATATATTGCGCAAAATTTTGGCACTTAAAACATCCTCTTTGTTTGTTTTTTATTTATCCTTTCTTACAAAAGTGGTCTGGGTACTAAGTTTTCTTAATAAGTGGATGAGTAATTAATGGGAGGCTCTTATTGGATTATATGCAGAGGTTAAACCTCTCTTTAATTCTGTAGTAAACAGCAACTTAATCCCCAGTCCTAATATGCATGATAATGTAAACAATTTCTAGCATGTCTATCAAGAGGTCTGGTATCTAGAATAGGCATTACGTTACACAAACAACATTTCTGTGTACATAAAATTGCATGCCACAAAAAATACAGTCACACTTCTCAACTTTAACATTTACTGCACAAGGTAAGAATATATTTTTCTCAGATATCAGAGGACAACTCATCAGTCATGGTATTTTGTAGACGATACTATAAAAAGCAAGCTATTTAGTATTATTACTTGTATTAAGGGAGGAAGTTCGGATGGGGTATAGAAAAACGAAGTTGCTTCTGTTTATACGTTATTTCCTGGAGCATTCAGTTTAAGAGAGGCAGAGAAGGTGTAGTGATAGCGCTGTCAGTTTGTTATTAAATAATATTTCAGGTTCGGGTCCCCACTTTGGCGCACTTCAAATGTAATGTTGTCAGCCCATTAGGAACCATATACTGACCGCTTGAGTGGCAGGCAAGCAAGTTAAGCAATGTTATAAGTATCTCTAGGTCGTAGGGGAAGAAGAGCCGACCGTTAGGATGGAATCTCTAAGGACTTTAAGACTTCCTGTCACTTACTTACTTCAAGAAACATTAGTATAAGTAACAATTAAATTTTTGAAAGGCGATTTGAAAACAATTTTTATTTTGAAATTGTTTGTTATGGAAAAGCTTATTTTTCCGAAGTTGACATTACATAAATCATATTTGGGTGTTTGGGTGTACATGGGTAATTTTTGATAGGATTTTTGATATAATCTTGGATTTTTTTTTTACTTTTAGTTAAGCAACTTGAAAACAGCCTTTCTTTTTTTAAGCAACTAAATTACTTGGTCCATAGTAGAGTAGCTTATAAAAACAGCATTCGTATCTCAGTTTGCGATACAAAAATTATTCTTCGAAAGAATTTTAGATATTTCTCGATATTGTTCAAGTTTCTTCTAAGCTACTGTTAAGCAACTTTCTTTTTATCAATTTAGAGGCATTTTTTAGCAACTTAAGTACCAGGTCAAAAATCAAGTTGCTTTTAAGAAAAAAAATAATACGATATTAAAGTCAGATATAAAAGTCTACATTATATCTTTCAGTTAATACAATTAACTGAGTTCACAAAGTTCAGAAAGTTCACAGTTAAACGGGAATTTTCTTTGACCAATTAACTTTAATTGACCTTAGGAACTTTACTGCCCTACAAAATCAAAGGAGGCTTTTGTAGATTGCTGCAGAACGTTTAGGGCGCAAGTTAGTTAAGACTTAATGGGAAATGCAAATGTTTTGTCTCCCGAGGGCGCAAATACAACATAGTTAAGACTTAATGGGAAATGCAAATGTTTTGTCTCCCGAGGGCGCAAGTACAACATAGTTAAGACTTAATGGGAAATGCAAATGTTTTTTTCTCCCGTGGGCGCAAATACAACATAGTTGACAAAAACAAAGTTGTTAGTTATCTTTCTTTTTTTTTCTTTAGATGTATACCATTCGCCTATTTAATTCCCGTCATGCAGTTCTCTGCATATTATTTTTATACCAGACATTTGGAGCAGGTTTTACACAAGAAGAAGCGGATAAAGAAACGATTGAGGCGGTAAAAAGGGTGATCCTTGAGAGATTGGGAATGAAGGCAGAACCTGTGATTGATGAAAACACCATAGAACGGTCAGTTAAAGATCACGTTAAGAGGCAGAGTAAAGTGGAAACAAGCGAACATACAGTATCCAAAGTCAGCATAACTCCTATCAAAACAGGTGAAAACATATAAGTTATGTTCACACTATACATGTCTTAATATTTTCGCATGGGGTAACCCCCCCTTCTCCCCCTCTCCCCATTGTCCATTGCTTCTCTTTTAACACCTCCCTCCCCATGTCCGTGTCATTCCGCTCCCCAATTTCTCATCATTTTCGTGCGGACACAAATGACTGAACAACCCCCTCTCTAATTTTGCACTTTGTCCACCTCATCCCCTAAGGTGTGTCCCTTGTATATGACTACAAAATTCAAAACTAGGTCTCATCTCTTCTTGATGATCGATAAATGTGTCTAATTTTTTCCAGGTAAAAGCATATTCGAATTCGATGTTGGAGGCACTGGTATTTATAGGAATGATACTGTTTATTCAGCTGTTCTTAATATGAAACTTACCTTCGGGATTACAAAAAATAAAATTTTCAAAATCTCACAGGACGGAAAAGTTATTTTTAAACCATCTTTGAGCGAAAAAGATTGGATTTCCGAAGACGTTACAAGAAATCTAGTTAACTGGATCCAACACAAATCAGATAATTTGACGAAACCGTATGTACTTGATATTAAACGGGAAATCGGAAAGAAAGTCCCTCTTAGCATATATCTTGACGTCGAATATCATAATCGGAAATCTCGCAGAAAGCGGAGTAACGAATGTCACGTGGGAAAAACCACGTGTTGCAGAAAAAGCAAACATTTAAAAGTCAAAGATTTCAACTGGGACAAATGGTTTTTCGCGCCAAAAGAATTTGATTTTTTTTATTGTGATGGATCCTGTGAGAACCAAAAAAAATCGAAATATGGCGGATTACTTTCTGGCCACATCAAAAACTATAAATCTTCTGGTTGTTGCATTCCAACCAAATTACTTGGACTACGAGTGATGCACATTGACGAAACGAAAAACATTTTTGAAAGAGAAATCCCAGACATAATGGCGGAGTCATGCGCCTGCAGTGGAACATAAGTCAAGCCAAGAAATAGCGTTCATTTACGTTTTATAGATAACTCACCACTTTCTTCAATGCTCGATTTTATTGACATGATAAATATTGAAGAAACGTTTGTATGAAGTTTGCAGAAAGTTAAAGACGTGTAAAGAAATATAATAAAAACAGTCTGACTAAGAAATTAGTTTTTCGACCATTTTAGCTCTATAAAAGAACAAAGACGTGTCTGACGAAAATATATTCTTCCTTGAGCTGGAGAATTGGATATTTGTAAATGTTTTCCTTAAAAAAGAATGTTTAGAAAAAATGTTGTTTTTTTGTATCACGAGGTTGTATCGTTACGTAATTTCCAATGCCTTATTTTATGCTATGATTATTTGCTAAGAGTGACCCCTATGTATTGCTAACACAGACTACGAGACTGTCCTTTTGTTACGATTTCATGTTATTTCATGTCAAACACATTGTTTAGGTTGTGTGAGGAGTGTAAGAGGTTCAGGTGAACACCGTAGAAAGTGCATGTTATGAACTACCACGAAAAGAAAATATCACGCAAGAATTAAACGGAGCGAAACATTATTTTTTTCTTTTCTTATGATATATATGTTCGTCCCTAAAGCTTATTCCTTTCCCAGGGTTTTGTTCGTTCACAGTGTTTCTTCCGTCCCCAGTGTTTCTTCCGTCCCCAGGATTTCGTCCGTCCCGAGGGTTCCGTTACTTTTTTCTGTTGTTAATCGTCTGGATTTTGCAAGCGGGCAATACGGGGTTTTAGGCATTCTGATTCGCTTAGCGCTCTTGACGACGGGCCGATATGGAGCAGTATTGCCCGTCTAAGTTAGATAAAAATAAAAAAAGTCATTGCACCGACCTCGCAAGCTCGGTGGCCACTTAGACGTCGGGCGATATTTTGCGGTACAGCCCGGGGTAATCGGTTATTATTGTATTAGTACTCTCGGACAACAGATTTAATAAAGAAGATTAGTGTGATGGACGGTCTCCATCCAGTGAGTCGTCTATAACAAATTTCTGCGTAGTTTGTGTTTGAAATTGTAGGTAGGAGCGATAGTCAAATACATAAAACTCGCGTCTTTCGTACTTTCTTTGCTTCTGTATAATGAAACTTTTAAATGCAGTATAAGTTTATTTGTTTGTTTATGGACAAGCAAAGATGTAACATATAGTGAGCGGTATACATCAGTTATTGTTCCAGCCTTCCAACCGATTGTTTATGGACAAGCAAAGATGTACATATAGTGAGCGGTATACATCAGTTATTGTTCCTGCCTTCCAACGATTGTTTATGGACAAGCAAAGATGTACATATAGTGAGCGGTATACATCAGTTATTGTTCCAGCCTTCCAACCGATTGTTTATGGACAAGCAAAGATGTACATATAGTGAGCGGTATACATCAGTTATTGTTCCAGCCTTCCAACCGATTTGTTTATGGACAAGCAAAGATGTACATATAGTGAAGCGGTATACATCAGTTATTGTTCCAGCCCTTCCAACCGATTGTTTATGGACAAGCAAAGATGTACATATAGTGAGCGGTATACATCAGTTATTGTTCAGCCTTCCAACCGAATTGTTTATAGACAAGCAAAGATGTACATATAGTTGAGCGGTATACATCAGTTATTGTTTCCATGCCTTCCAACCGATTGTTTATGGACAAGCAAAGATGTACATATAGTGAGCGGTATACATCAGTTATTGTTCCAGCCTTCCAACCGATTGTTTATGGACAAGCAAAGATGTACATATAGTGAGCGGTATACATCAGTTATTGTTCCAGCCTTCCAACCGATTGTTTTCAGATTTTTTAAGGCCACAACATGTGTCTTTCGGCTTCTAAAATTCTCTAAAAAATTCCAGAATAATTCGAAAAAGAAATTAAAGAAATATAATTCAGTTATGAAATATCACGAATGCACCTATATTGAGTTCAATACACTTGAAACACACGTATGAGAAGTTCAAGGCATCACTTGAAAGTTTAGGGTTATACAAGAACACAAAAAACGCAACAAACACACAACACTCGATGTTATATAAATAATTGGTGTTAGTCTCCAAGCACCTATTTCTAGTATTCGATTCTCCAAAAATGACAGGCGACACGTGCCATGTGCTATTGACGTCTGTACAATGGTTCGATTTTGAACTCAAGAGAGAGAGAAAGGTTATCGATTTTGTTTCAGCATTTCTTATGATTAGCTAAGAAGATCTGGAACGAGGTTGTTTCGTAATCTATACAAACGGCTTCGAGAAATTTAATATTACTTACGCTGCGCACAACTTTTTGAATAACCAAGTCTGCCACCATATTGACATAGCGCCCACAACAATTTAAACTCATAGAAAAAGGAGAGCGGCGGTAGCTAAAAATAGATGTATGAACCTGGGCAGTGATTTCCGGTTCAAAAGAATAAAAGCTTATCTTTATATACTTACAAAAAAGGCCTGAGAAACTAAGTGTACCTGAGAGTGAAAAACTAATTTTGTTTTGTTTGCAGAGTCAAAGGAAAGTGTTGTTAACCAAATACGCAAATCTGGCAACTCTTGCCCTTACATCCGTCCCCTCTAATAAACTGCCACATCTATAGGTGGAGATTAGAAGTCAACTACTTGTTAATTGAATTCTGACGCATCCTTTGCACTCTTTATGTGCCTCTCAACGAATGACACGAAAACAGATACAAACCTACTTCTCAACAACCTTTCTCCAAGCTAAAACAAACCCACAACATAACAAAATCAAGCAACCTCGTTGCCAGGGCATTTTGCCTTGTTGATGAAGTTGATAGCGGCAAATCCGTAATAACGGCTCAGGGGCTACAAGACCCTGGGGACGAGGTTGAGAATCAAGTACTTCTTTTTTTAACATGCATTTTTCAGAAACATTTTGAAAGCTTAAGTAATGAAACAATATAATGCCAATCCTTCTAATTTCAATAAAGGTTAACTAACCTGGTACGGAAGAAATATCTCAACAACTTTATGTTTGGATTTCATAAATTCTACCTAGTTCAGAAGTTTGAATAAACAGTGACGAGACGCCATGTTGAGGATTAATCTTTTTTAACTTAGTTGAAAGTTGGCGACATCTAAGCCACAAAAGCTCATTCCTAAACATAGCATTGAAAACCAGCTATGTAAAAAAGAAGAGTGACGCACATTTGTTCTTTTATAATATTACACAAAAAAAAGTTAAGAATGTCCTAAGAATATGCTTATCTTGATATTTTACTTCCATTCTAAATGAAAATGCAAAAAACAAAAAACAAAAAAATTGATGTAAAAAACACTATTCTTCTAAAAAGCGTGTATTTAATTGGCGCATTTACTGATGTGTACAACCATTATTCCAAACGTCCAATTAACGTTCGGCTAAACTTCAGAAAATGTACACAAGAAAATTTAATAAAATATAAACCGCAACACGGTTACGCACTTACTCACCGAGTCCACTTGGACATTCTCATTATTTGTGTGTAGAAGTGCGTATTTTTTGCGTTTGCAGCTTTTATATGATGTTTGGAGATTTTTGTTTTTTTAAAAGTGACTATCTGCGTTTGCAGCTTTTATATGATAACCAAGATTTTTCTGTACAAATTCTAAAGCTGCTCCTGGCGTTCTTCACGAAACCACCACCCACCCACCATGACAAATGTCCATTTAGCTCTGCAGCAACAAAGGTTTATGGGGTTGTTTACAAAAAGTAATGTAGCTAGCATGCTCAAAGAAAAAGGAGGTAGAGAGGTAGTCTAAAAGCGTATCAAAGTGTACAAGGGGAAGGGCTTCGAAGGGCTTACACATATCTACGCTTTAAAATATTATTGCAGTTTTTTATGTATCTTTTCTGCAAAAAATGCGTGGTTATTTCAACTTTAACACCTTAGACCTGCCGTAGTTACCCATATTGTCCTTTTTTCAAGTAACGTGTTATAATTAATAATCATTAAGTTGACTTTTCGGGGAGGGGTGATCTGTACGTTCGGGAAAGGGGTAAGTCAAAAGCAAAGCATACAATGGAGTATAAGATTGACGATTTATAGTATGTATGCATTTTTGAATAGACCCATTATAGTAGTTGTTGACAAATTATTTTTGTCTGTTTTACCCACATGTGACTGATTAATCCTTGAACTATAACTTCTTTTTTGGATTGCTTATTTGATCAATTATATATTTTTTTAGAGTCAAAAAAAGGACAAATTTGATGGAGATCCTAACTGGAAAAATAAAGAACGTACTTGTAAATGATTAAAGGAAATGTCCTTCTCATACGTTACAACCAGTAAACCACAAGGTTTTTTGGCTTGAAGTTGCAGAAAAACTTGCCACCATTAACATGAACTGATGCATATATCAATAGATTTTGTTTTTGCAGATTTAGTAGTTTGTTTAGCAGATTTTATAGATTATGCCTTTAAATTTTTTAACCTATAAATTTGATTTAAAAATAATAAAGCTGCAGGTCTACTATTATGGTAAAAATCGGAACAGGTGAAAACTAAAAAATATATCAGTCCTAGTGAATTCTCTTTTATATGAAGGTTTAAAAAAATATTGTTGGGATTCTCTCGTGCCAGCAAAAAACAAGTACTGGTGACGTCACAAGGGAGGTAAAAATCGCCATCATCGTCATCGTCATCATCATCGTCATCGTCATCGTCATCACTTTCAAGCCGTCTTTCAAGTAACCATGCGGACTAGGTATTTATGGATGTTGAACTGTAGAGCCTTCTCTATAATAGCGGTTGCGTAGCTTATTCTTTTCAGGTTACAACAAAAGCACATGCTGTGTTGGGGGTAAACTGTTGCGGCTTAGGGGTTTTCTTCCTTGAACAAAATTTGTTAAAGCGAACTTTTATCGACATTCTCACATTTAGTTACGCCATATAAACGGCAAACCAATTTTTCAATTTAAGAAACAAAGAATCCTCAAAATAAACATAAAATTCGAAAACCAGCGAACAAAAAACAGCACCATTGTTTTTTAAATTAGTCCACAGTCCAATTCAACTATGGCATTTTTTTTAACCAATCATCTTGATTTCGCAAGAAATTTAAACCATGATGAAACCAATCAAGATATTACAAAATCATAGCAAACCTTTTAATTGACATGAGAGGCGGAGTAAACATTTTGAAAACTAAATTCAATTTTGGCATTGGTTTCGACGCGTTTCGCCCATTATAAATACATAACTAATAATTTACAATTTAACAATTAAATATGTATGAACTGCAATAAAGCGTGAAGAATATATTAATTACACGTTATGTTTGTCGAATAACAATAGCGGCATAGAAAGCATGTTTTATTTAAAATAGGTACAGTCTACTCTCGATAAGTGGAACCCCGGATAAGTGGAACTTTCGTTTAGTGGAACCAATTTCCCCGGCTCCTTGGATTTGCATTACAAACCTCTCTTTATTTTATTCGGATAAGTGGAACCCTCGATAAGTGGAACTTTCGAAAAAGTGGAACCATTTTTTGGTCCCTTTGAGCGATATTTATTCATATAAGTGGAACTTTTCCAAAAGAAAAATCATCTACAGGTTTAATCAAAACATTCTTTTTTCGAATGCGAACATTCGGATTGCTATCACGTAATGAAAACATTAAAAACTATATCAGCTATATACAAGCTAGTATAAAGATTATTTTATACTTCATTGCTAAGAAAAATCATCATGTGGAACATAAATATCTATAAAGCATTTCTTTTGTTCCTCCTCCTGTTTTGATTATTCGTTAAATTCCTCGGTCTCCTGAGATTTCAGATAAGAGGTTCGATAAGTGAACTTTT
Organism: Hydractinia echinata; assembly: GCA_030067915.1. Lineage (NCBI taxonomy): Eukaryota > Metazoa > Cnidaria > Hydrozoa > Anthoathecata > Hydractiniidae > Hydractinia > Hydractinia echinata. Next base: position 473,499 of record JASGCC010000064.1, read on the forward strand.
TCGGTTTCATATGAGGTTTCAACTTATCGAGCATTCGGATAAGTGAAACACTCGATAAGTGGAACCATTTTTATCGAGAGTAGACTGTATATCACCCATAATGAGCAGACTCTCTTTGAGACTCTTGAGGTCAAAAGATTTATCCCCGTGAGCCAAAACAGTGAAATCATCAAACGATTTTTCACAAACCTTATACCGTAAGTGATCGCCACAGCACTGTTACTAGGCAACACAGCTTTACCCGTAAGAGCGGAACGACCCATATGTTCGCCGGCTCATACCTTCAGGTGGCGTTATGTTTCTCCATAGTATGTAGCGTTGCAGCTACTGCACACAAATTGTATACCACGCATGAGATGAGTAATGACGGAACTTTATCTTTAAACCTGAAAAGAGATGATGTTTTGAATATGACATCTAATTTACAGCAGTTAAGCGCAGGGGCGGCGCCACAATTTCCAAAGTGGTGGGGCTTAGGCATAGTGGGAGATTTTGAGATTTTAGTGACAATCAACGAGCGAAGCGAGTTGCCGAAACAGCCGGGGTCCAGCATTTTTAGAGTCCTAAAACACGTAAATCGCATTATTTAGTGAGATAGCCTGCAGGTTCTCTGGTTGGATAACATGAATTTTCATGTAGTGATAGAAACACTTATTGGCAGAAAATAAAAAATTATTACTTAGCAAAAAAGTGGGGGGCTGAAGCCCCCCAGCCCCCCTAGTGGCGCCGCCCCGAAGCGACTTTTTAAATATCTTTCTCAATTTAGATCTAGTATCAATAAAGTGTTTTTAGTGCAAAAATGTTTAAAACAATTGTCGATAATCCAACAGGATAACCGTTTTTGCAAAAAAGTTGTTTTAACTTCTAATTCTTGTTGAAAAGTGACCAACTCGAACAAATACAATAACAGCGATTGAACCAAGGTAATAATCATACTGAACTTATACTTTCAGCAGGAATAAAGCTGTCAATGTTTATGTATATCTAGAAATGACAAATTAATATTATTTTCGGATTCAAGAGAAAATAATGGCATCTATTTATATATGAATGAAACAGTTGTAAATGAATCAGGTGATCGAAACAAGACAAAAATATCATTCTAATAACGTCTATAATATAGCGGCTTAAATTCGTCAGGACAATTATCAAGCCCATGTTTATTATAATGGCACAAAAACGCATTAGCCAAAGTTGGGCCTAATGGACATCCCATGGCTACACCATCTACCCGTTGGTAAAGTTTCTCGTTAAAAAATAAAATGAGACTCATTAAAAGTTAACTTGAGGAGTTTCTGAAAATATTTAGACTCGCTACTTTTTGTACATCTTTGAACAAAATTTCTTGCAGATTTCAACAGTCTCTTCTATGTTGTGAAATTGAAGACTATTCATATAGTATTCCCCATTTTGTGCAATTATTTCTTTAACTATAAATTCGGTACTAAAGTGACGATAGCAAACGGAACTAAGAACTTCGCTAGCTTATAGGTGGGGGTACCAATTGCCGATAATATGGGAAGTAGTGGTGGGCATCTATTTATACAAACCTTTGTGACTTCACACGGTCTATACAAAATTCTTGGTCTAGTACCTCCAGGTTTAAGTTGCTTATAATTTTCTTTACTTATGTTACCTGAATTTAAGTAGTCTTGATAAATACTGCAAATTCTTAATCAATCTCTTGATTAATAGAAAAAATTAAGTAATGTAACTTCATTAACCCTCGAACTTTGATTGATCTTTTTAAGAAGCTCTTCCATTGTGTTCCCATCAACAACCTACAGAATTAAAAAAATGGTTCCACTTTTCGAAAGTTCCACTTATCGAGGGTTCCACTTATCCGAATAAAATAAAGAGAGGTTTGTTAATGCAAATCCAAGGGGCCGGGAAATTGGTTCCACTAAACGAAAGTTCCACTTATCCGGGGTTCCAATTATCGAGAGTAGACTGTACCTATTTTAAATAAAAACATGCTTTCTATGCCGCTATTGTTATTCGACAAAACATAATTTTGTAATTAATATATTCTTCACGATTTATTGCAGTTTGTGCATACGTCAAAGCAAGCTTTCGATCTACTGATACTTGATATATTTTACAGACCGTACCTCATTTTACCGCCGAAAAGAATACATCAAGAAAATAATCCTTTTTTTAGAAAATAGCAATAAAAAAGTAGCAGATTTATCATAACAAAAGTAATTGCACATAAACAGGTTGTTTATACAGTTGTGAAGTGCGTATAATTTCTTGCACTTGACACACCGAGTGGTCTATTTACTATCGCTCAATTTTGTAAATGCGTCGTTTTATTGATTTCCGCCAGCGAAGGCGGAATCTTTAAAATCGCCTGAGGAGATAGAGAGATAGAGAGATAGATAGATAGAGACAGCGCAGCTAGGCTGGACGCCCGAAACTTATCCACGCTAAAGATTTTTTTCTGAGAACGAGGCTAAAATGAGTTTTAAGCCAATAAGAATCCTAACAGTGCAACAGATTGTTTTATTATCCAATGAACAATACTTTATTTTAAAGTTTATATGCGAGCGAGTTGCCGAAACAGCCGGGGTCCAGCATTTTTAGAGTCCTAAAACACGTAAATCGCATTATTTAGTGAGATAGCCTGCAGGTTCTCTGGTTGGATAACATGAATTTTCATGTAGTGATAGAAACACTTATTGGCAGAAAATAAAAAATTATTACTTAGCAAAAAAGTGGGGGGCTGAAGCCCCCCCAGCCCCCCTAGTGGCGCCGCCCCGAAGCGACTTTTTAAATATCTTTCTCAATTTAGATCTAGTATCAATAAAAGTGTTTTTAGTGCAAAAATGTTTAAAACAATTGTCGATAAATCCAACAGGATAACCGTTTTTGCCAAAAAAGTTGTTTTAACTTCTAATTCTTGTTGAAAAAGTGACCAACTCGAACAAATACAATAACAGCGATTGACCAAGGTATAATCATACTGAACTTATACGTTTCAGCAGGAATAAAGCTGTCAATGTTTATGTATATCTAGAAATGACAAATTAATATTATTTTCGGATTCAAGAGAAAATAATGGCATCTATTTATATATGAATGAAACAGTTGTAAATGATCAGGTGATCGAAACAAGACAAAAATATCATCTACATTACGTCTATAATATAGCGGCTTAAATTCGTCAGGACAATTATCAAGCCCATGTTTATTATAATGGCACAAAAACGCATTAGCCAAAGTTGGGCCTAATGGACATCCCATGGCTACACCATCTACCGTTGGTAAAGTTTCTCGTTAAAAATAAATGAGACTCATTAAAAGTTAACTTGAGGAGTTTCTGAAAATATTTAGACTCGCTACTTTTTGTACATCTTGAACAAAATTTCTGTGCAGATTTCAACAGTCTCTTCTATGTTTGTGAAAATTGAAGACTATTCATATAGTATTCCCCATTTTGTGCCAATTATTTCTTTAACTATAAATTCGGTACTAAAGTGACGATAGCAACGGAACTAAGAACTTCGCTAGCTTATAGGTGGGGGTACCAATTGCCGATAATATGGGAAGTAGTGGTGGGCATCTATTTATACAAACCTTGTGACTTCACACGGTCTATACAAAAATTCTTGGTCTAGTAACCTCCAGGTTTAAGTTGCTTATAATTTTCTTTACTTATGTTACCTGATTTAAGTAGTTCTTGATAAATACTGCAAATTCTTTAATCAATCTCTTGATTAATAGAAAAATTAGTAATGTAACTTCATTAACCCTCGAACTTTGATTGATCTTTTTAAGAAGCTCTTCCATTGTGTTCCCATCAACAACCTACAGAATTAAAAAAATGGTTCCACTTTTCGAAAGTTCCACTTATCGAGGGTTCCACTTATCCGATAAAATAAGAGAGGTTTGTTAATGCAAATCCAAGGGGCCGGGGAAATTGGTTCCACTAAACGAAAGTTCCACTTATCCGGGGTTCCAATTATCGAGAGTAGACTGTACCTATTTTAAAATAAAAAACATGCTTTCTATGCCGCTATTGTTATTCGACAAAACATAATTTTGTAATTAATATATTCTTCACGATTTATTGCAGTTTGTGCATACGTCAAGCAAGCTTTCGATCTACTGATACTTGATATATTTTACAGACCGTACCTCATTTTACCGCCGAAAAGAATACATCAAGAAAATAATCCTTTTTTAGAAAAATAGCAATAAAAAAGTAGGCAGATTTATCATAACAAAAGTAATTGCACATAAACAGGTTGTTTATACAGTTGTGAAGTGCGTATAATTTCTTGCACTTGACACACCGAGTGGTCTATTTACTATCGCTCAATTTTGTAAATGCGTCGTTTTATTGATTTCCGCCAGCGAAGGCGGAATCTTTAAAATCGCCTGAGGAGATAGAGAGATAGAGAGATAGATAGATAGAGACAGCGCAGCTAGGCTGGACGCCCGAAACTTATCCACGCTAAAGATTTTTTTCTGAGAACGAGGCTAAAATGAGTTTTAAGCCAATAAGAATCCTAACAGTGCAACAGATTGTTTTATTATCCAATGAACAATACTTTATTTTAAAGTTTATATGCTATCGAAAGTTAAAGCTCGTGCAGTGTAGCATAATGAAGATCGTCTTATAATGCGCCATCTTTGATGTTACGTCATTTCTTTCTGTACAATTTTTCAAGCACGTAGACTAAAGCTATATTCAGCAGAACTAATTAATTAATTATTCATGAATTTTATTTTTTATTTATTGAGTTGTATTTTAACATTGCAGGTTAGTTACAATAATAATTGAGAATACTCAATGATTTGTTTACCCCATAATTCTCCGTTTTCAAGATCAACTTCAAATTTTAAAATCTTTTAGGCTAATGGCGGAAATCTTCAAGCCCCTTGCCTCCTTGTTTTTTCCTTACATCGACCATCTATAAATGCAATATTCTATATATAGCAAGTTTAATGACAAAAGTGTCAACACTTCTGGTAAAAATGGATCTTTTTATCTATATCGTTAAAATAGCAAACTTTCTTGAAGATATGACGTCATTTTTACCCCCCCCCCCCAAATTATTTTTTATTATTAAACCTTTCTTTGCCACAAAGTCCACATATTTACCAAAAATTAAGGTTGTAACATTAGTTACACGTGAAAAAATTATTGTATATTGGAAAATAGGTAAAATTAACCTATTTTAGGTATATGTGACGAAATTTATGATCCTTGTGACGTCATCAAAATTAAACTTGGAATGAGTTTGTATAAAGTCAGTCCCAGTTTTACCGCTTAAGCATAAATTCGGGATTTATATTGTGCTTCCCGCTCAGGGTAACGTCCAGATATAATTGGTCAATAATACCGCATTACCCTATCTTTTTAAAATAACGCTAGGGAGATATTGCGTGGGATACCTATTTTCCATATCAGCTTAGTAAAAATCGCTCACCGGATGCTGCATGCAGTACCGCATTGCCTTATTTGATTGACATATCGTTGACCCGAGGTTGCTGCAATGTTATATTTCCGTATCTGCCCGAATAACTGTTAATCAGAATTTGCACTCGTACTTGTTCAATTAAACATATCTCGTTTCCATCACTCTAGAGATAGGGTTATGCCGATGTTGGGACAAAACCGTGAGCACTTTATCATTTTACGTCAAATCATGGATCATTCACGTTAAATCAACGATAGAAGAGTCCATAAAAACCGTGAGCACTTTATCATTTTACGTCAAATCATGGATCATTCACGTTAAATCAACGATAGAAAAAGAATTTCTCTGTCCCCCACCCCACCCCAACCCCCCAATCCCCGCCGTGTCCCCCCACCCCCCGGGCCCCAACCCCCCAACCCTGCCGTGTCCCCACCATAAACAGTGATAGGATTCAGATTCTAAAGAATCTGTCTATAATGGCCCCATGCCCACGTGGCAACTCCATCGATAATTCTTTTATCATCATCCGCATTGAGCGCCAGCTTTCGTGTATTGATCGTGTGAATGTCATGCTTATTCGATTGAAAGGTCAACTGCTCGCGATAAATGTTCTCACCATCGAATAGACATCTTTTGTAATCGTCGAATCCAATGGTCTTCTTCACGACACACTTCTTCACACCCTTACACTTCTTCAATTCATCCCCATCCAGCCGTTTGAATGCATATGTCTTGGCCCGCAATGCGATAAACTTCGTCATAACTTTTCCACTTAGCTCATCCTTCATGAGGCCCACGACCTTTTTGTTCATACCAATGGGTAGGGGTCTTCCATCTTTCCCATCGTACCCCGATGTATCAAATCTCTCAGCAACATCATCGGCGATATCTTTGTAGAAGTCGTTGGTTTTGATGTGGTACACCAATGAATCTGTATCCATGTAGCATAGCTTAATTCCGTCGCCATATTTGGGTCTCATATAGTCATAATGAAACTCATACATGACATTTTTTGACAGGTCGAGGATTGCGCAACCAAGATATATTGGCTTGTTCATCACAATCTTGATCTTGCTCATCTCGACACCAATCAGTGTTTCAGAGAAATGGATAGCACCCTTGAAGTTGGGCTTCATCACCAGCTTCTCGTATTTCTTTTGATTGGTGGCCAAACGTATATCCTTATGCTCACGTTGATTCTCCATGGTCTTGCCAAACACGGAAAGATTCATCAACTTGAAAAAATCTTTCTCAAAGTCATTCCTAGAATTAGTACGCAACGCGGTATTAAAATCAATATAAGGTTTCAACCATGCGCGTTGATCAAACCCAATCACCCGATGGACCTTCTCAAGAACAAGACCATGTCCAAGCGCCTGATTGAGGGAACGGATATGAATGACATAGTTCTTTTTGTCCGAAAGGCACGGTGTCAGCTTCCGTACCCCATTGATGGTCTTCCTCTCGGGTAAAAAAGGAAGATCATTGTGAGCATCATGAAGCTCCTGAGGATATTTCAGATCCACCTCAAGCATATACCCCCTATCACCATTTTCTTCGGCCAACATAGAAATCACTTCCGTATTGAACCGATCGGGATCATCCCACTCAAACCCTCCAGTCGGCAAATTCTGTATCATGGACCATCCATACAGATTGTTCGCGTCCAGATATTGCAAGTACGAATCCTCTTTGGCAGGATCATACATCTCACCCATATACTTGTTGTTTGAAACAGCATATCGATGAACGGCCTGGGTGATACCTCTCCCATGCTCCATGAATAGAAACATATCCATATCCGAAATCAAATCAAGCACAATCCCTGTCTTTTTCAGGGCAGCCATCCATGCTAAACCCGGAGAAGTGTAGAAATGGGCGGGGTCCAGTTTGTAGTTTGTCAAGCATGTGTCTCTGAAAGCTTCGAAAACATTGCTCAGCAGCAAAACATCGGTTTTTAGATAAAGATCGTGATATTCACCGAGATTCTTCATGTCAAAGGCTTTCCATACCTTCTGGGCATGAGCATAATCGGCATCACTGATACCACTCATGTTCAACTTGCTATAAAAGTCATCTTTCACCGGAAGCTTAGTTTCATTAAACCTATTGAATGAATCAACATATTCATATGGATAGACACCTTTTCTCAACAGCAACCTGAACCGCTCATCGTTTCCGGTATACATATTACGGAACTTTTCAAGCAAACTCTGCTTATCAAGATTTCTATTGCAACCGACATCGCATTCACCACATTTTCCGTGAGCAATATAGTTTTCGTCAATATATTCAAACGAGCAGCTCGAGCCACACTCTTTATCATTACATCTCATGTTGTTAACACCTGCGAGATTTGCACTAAGATTGTTCAGAGAGCTTGCCATAAATCTGAATGAGTCTATGAATCTCAGCTGTATCTTTTTGTCTTTGGTCTCCACATTTTTGCCAATGTATTCGCCAACCTTGACATCGATCGAGAAAGAGATATATTTCTCTTTGTTTTGTGCGATTACGCTCATACCCCCCTCCCCATGCTGCTTCGCAAGCTCCTTGATGAAAAGATGTGCATCGTATCCACTAAGATTATGGAAGACAACCGGAATATAATTGGGTATCTTATATCTGAGATTACATTCCCTATGGGCAGATCCGCGAAACTTACCTGTAAAATGACAATGGTCTCGAACCTTGACATCCTTGTCATTAAAATATCCCATGCAGATGTGGCATTCGGTGGCATTTTCATACTCATCAAGTTCCTCATCGGTGAGATCCTGCATACGCACATTATGTGGAAACATATTATACAACCTTTTGGCCTCGTAAGCCACATGATCAACAAATCGTGAAACACAGTCCTCACCACGGTAAAGCTTCAAAGGGTTTGAAACCTCACCGTGCGCGAATTTGGAGTAACAGCAGAAGCCGGATGGGGTGTGTAGGTTGATGATCTGAGTAGATCCGCTCGATCTCCCAACCTCCTCATCGCATTTCTTGAGAATCGATTCGAAATCGGCATACATGATAAATGGGGCCTTGAGCTGGTACTGACCATTTTGAAATTTAAGAGTGCTACCCTCCTTAGGTAGTTGAATCTTAGCGGCACCGTTACCCTTACAATATTCAAAGTGCTCATCCCTTCTTTGCGCATTGGAAAACCCATTGAGACAATTCAAACAGTAATACTCCTTATGTTCGTGCTTGGAGTTGCCCTTGCTAAGCACACCGCTCAGGTTCTTCACCGCGATATAATGCCTATTTTCATCCTTACACAATAGAAACAAAACCACCACGTTTTCACGATCAAGATGCCCCGACCTACGGCACATATAGACACCATCCACATCATCTTTTGTCAAAATATGCACAGCGATATCAGGGTTCCTTCTCTCAAACAAATCAATCTTGTTCAGGGCCATGGGGAATGATAGACCATCCCAATTACACTTGTCTTCAAACTTCCTGAGGGTTGAGATTCGTTCTGGATGATTATCGATCCTATCATGATATAAGGCTGCTAAAACGGCCCATTTGAAACACTCCTCATCATTTTCATTTTTGGGATTTATGACAGATTTCTTGCCACCGAAATTCTCAGGTAGGGGTAAATAAGAACTACCTCTGGTTAATTTTAGTTTGTGAAAGTCAACATGCATATGCAAGATTTTATCAATGGTGAATCCACTGGCGGGTAGTGCGGGGTTTTCAATCTGCTCGATTATCTTATTACTCATACGAAGGATTACATCGGAAATGTCATGCATGTTGTGGATTATCTCCATATGGCTGTTGAAAACTTTATCAACATACATTGCCATGGATTCAGGACCGGATAAGTCATCCTTTACCCACCTCACCCACAATGTCGCCTGAGTCTTCAGGGACCTCTTCCGTTCGAGCAAGTCCTTAATCAATCTCCTAACGATTGGATTAACCTTTTTCAAAAATACCCTGACATTCTTCTTACCATCCGAGTTTATCTTGAAGCGTTTATATGAACCATAAAACGCTTCTTCAATAGGGGTATATGGATTTTCCTCTTTCGGTACAGCCGGTCCCCCACCTACCTTTTTATACAAACCCATGATCTTATCCTTCATGGTTTTGAAAGTTTTTGTTGTTTTATCCTTGATGGCCCTCGGTACATGATTTATTAACCATTCCCTCCATTCATTCAACTTGCTTTTCACCAGGGGCCGATTCTTCCCCATTTCTTGATCCTCAAACAAATCCATGTCTTCTTGGGGTGTATTAAATGGCCTCGGTGCCGAGACCGGTCTGGTGGGCCTCACGGTGGGGGCGGGTCTCGGCACGGGTACCGGTCTAACCGGTGCTGACACGGTGGTGGGTGTCAATAATTCGATCAGATCGGCCTTTCTGAGTCTTGAGTATCCATGTAGACCGCGTTCTCTAGCGAGATCCCTTAATTCAGCAACGGTATTTCTCGAAGTCATATCGGATTGTGATATACGATCTATAACCTTTAAGATGGTTTTTTATAATCATGCAACTAAAAAAAGATTCATAAAATTTGTTACTCGCTCGAGTAACAAAAAACAATCCGACCCCCTTAAATATATTGTCTAATGACAAGATCTATTGGCGCGCGACATACGGGACAATGATCTCCCCGCGCTTTCAATATATATGCGCATGATAAACAACAGCACATATGTCCTGTTTCACCATGCACAATGGTTGCATTCTTTCTTTTAGAAAGACAAATTATACATTTGTCTTAATCGTCAATATCCTCGTCATCACTCGCATCAATCTCAACCGGAGCCGGTACCTGTCTTATGGGTCGCGGTGGGATAAAAGGTCTAGATCCATCGAATCTCGGCGCCGGATGATGTGCTAACAATTCAATCCGGTAAAATTCGACGATATTTCTTCTGACCCGATTTCGAAGCTCGATCGTTCCCCTATTGCCAATCGGTCGCGGTGGGATGTGGTATCCCGGGTCCTCGTCATCACTCACATCATTCTCAACCGGTGCCGGTACCGGTCTTATGGGTCTTGGCACGGGTACCGGTCTAACCGGTGCTGACACGGTAGTGGGTGTCAATAATTCGATCAGCTCATACTTTCGTAATTTTGAGTATCCATGTAAACCACGTTCTCTAGCGAGATCCCTTAATTCGGCAACGGTATTTCTCGAAGTCATGTCGTATTGTGATATACGATTTATGAATCTTTAAGATGTTTTTATAATCGTAAACCGGGGTGGAGGATCGTGAGGGGCTTCGTTCGAATAAAAACCGCCGAGGGTTGTGGTGGTAAAACATGGTTTATGATACCGACATCGCTCCACCATGGATAGTTGGTGGGTACTCCCCCAGGGAAAAAATCAGGACCTCTGAGGTCGCTAGAGCATCACATTTGTTACTCGTGTGAGTAACAGAATACGTTTCTAGGTCCAATCACTTTTTGGAAGATCGCTTATCGTTATAACGTTTTTGACATCTTAGATATGCTTCCCTGTTGTTCACCCTCCAGTTTGAACAGTATCCATACCATGCTTGTTTGATATCCAGGTCGATGGTGTAGGATGGATCAATATCATTCCTCTCAATCACCCCAATCAATTTAGCTTTATTCATTCCACAAATATACTTAATCCCACGGGATTTGGCCACTTCTCTCAACTCTTTTATTTTCATTAATTTGTAGTCGGGTACCCGAGCGGCAGCATCACAATGTAGATCGGTATTCATGTCGGACATCTTCATATATATATATAATCAGTAAAAACTTTTAAGCACTTTTATCGTACCACATCATAACAAAAAGGAGATAAATAAAGGTGTGCATAAATAAAACATGTCAAACTCTAAACTTCAAGAGACTTACTATCAACCTCAAAATTTATGGAAAGGACAAAAGGCTGTTCAGAATTTAAGAGGATTCGGTTTCAAGCCAAAGGAGATTAAGAAGTGGCTATCAAAACAGGCATTTTGGCAAGTACATTTACCCGCTCCAAAACATGTTGAAAGACCACATTATGAAGTTACCACCCCTAATGATTTACATCAATTTGATTTATTGTACATGCCTGGTGACATACTGTATGGTAATAAATATAAGTACATTTTGTCGGGAATCGATGCTGCTTCCAGATACAAAGTAGCCCGACCTTTGAGGAGTAAGAAAGCCAAAGAGGTTGCCGCTATGATTGAGGACATCTACAAGGCAGGACCATTAACTTATCCGAAAACTTTCCAATGTGATAACGGTTCAGAATTCAAGGCAGATGTATCAAAATTGTTGGAGAAGCATAAGGTTGAAATTAAAAGAGCGACTACAAAATATAAGCATACGCACACAGCTTTTGTTGAGGCGTTGAACAAGATACTTGCCGAAAATTTATTCAAAATACAAGATGCCCAAGAACTGAATGATTCGGAAAAGGTATCATCTACATGGGTTAAGCATTTGTAAAAACTGATTGATAGGCTAAACGATACAAAGACGCAGATGATTGATATGAAGCCAAAAGATGCTATTATAATGAAAGAGGTGCCTTTGGTTAATCAAGAGAGCTATCCTTCCGAAGTAGAATTACCTCAAGGTGGCTTGTATAGATATTTACTACAACCTGGTGAAGAGCATGATGATGGGCGGAGACGGGCAACCGATAGAATATGGTCGAAAAACACATATAGATTGCGTGAGGTAATAGCGCAACCCGGTAACCGTGTAATGTACTATGTTCAAGACGGACCCAGACGGGCTTTTGTAAAAGAGGAATTGATATTAATACCTGAAGATACAGAATTACCTCCTGATTATGTGCAAGGTTGGTGAAAAAGGGGGACGATACATAAAAAGTATCTTTACCTGTTTCTGGTAAAGATGATTGTGCCGAGGATCGCGCGGGGCGGTCGGCAGATAGGGCCGCTATGGCTCAGTCTTGGGGGGAAAAAGGGACGATCGCGCCACATAATGTCACAAACCGCCTTACTTTCAAATATTAATTTTTCAAATAGCACAAGAAATATGCTAATGGTATGTTCCTGATTTAGCGTCTTTTTTAGGCTTTGAACCTCCGCCATTAAACTTTTTTCGAATTGATTGCGTGTTTCGCTCTCCATCTTTCTATCCGTTTTGGTCATCTTCTGCAGAGCTTCATAGTATATACCACACAAAGTTTGAAATTCCATGTGGCTAATATTATCATCATTCAATGCTCGTGAGAAAGAGTTTTCAAACACAGCAATGGCAGATGTTACAACATCATATAATTTCATGACTTTGTTTAGTTTATTTTGATATTTTTTAATCAAAGCCGTGATAATGCCGGTGGAAATAGAGCCAGATAGGGCCACACCACCCAATCCGACAGAAACGGGGATTCCAATAAGGGTAACGCCCGTTACTATTGAACCAATACCGGAGGCAATGGTTAGGGTGCCCGCGCCGGCATTTAAAAGCACTAATCGGTGTAATGCCTTGTTGTATTTCTCATACTTTGTGTTGAATTTGTTTTTTAATTTTATCAACTCCTCAAGTTGAGAGTTCACTGTACTTGTGTTAAACTTGTCCCGCTCACTCGAATACTCGGGAGCTGTGGGTAGCTTTGGATAAATCTTAAGCTCAGCCATTAGTTATTACAAAGAAAAACCAACCTCTAAATAACCTATGGTTTATATAGTTTATCCAGATCCTCAAGAGTTCTGTGATATGTATCACACAAACTTTCAAAATCCGCTCGACTAATATACCGGCTGCGTGGTAATGTGTTATCAAACACGTCAATTGCATTTTGGATAACATGATATGAGGCCCTGACTTTGTTAAGTTTCTCCCGATATATCTTAACATATTCCGTGGTAACTGCACAGGAAGCGGAGCTTAATAGGCACATACCCGAATGTTGCATGTAAATCCTAAAATTTCCATGGGTGGGTGCCCATGGTACTCCACCGAGTCCCAGTGAATTTCTAATAATGGTTGCTGCGGTCGCTATCGAACTGGTAACGGCCACGGTTTCAGATATCCCCTCCAGAAGCGCCAATATGGTCAGAGATTTGCTGTATTTGCATATCCTTTCATGGAACTTGCCTCGTAATTTTAGCAACTCCTCAAGTTGAGAATTGGATATATCCGTTTTAAACATTTCTCCCGGACTAGAATGCTCGGCCATTTCTATTATCTTAAGAAAAAACTATCCTCTAAATAAAAATAAAACATGGCAGACATTGACATTGACATTGATCCATTTGGGGACCATGGTGGAACGGATGAAGGTACCGATGAAACTTTTCCACTAACACCAACCGGGGACCGTACACGGGTACAAATACACACACCGGGAGAAGAAGAAACATCATTCGGAGGAGGTTCCACTCAACGTACCAGGGTTTTGCATGAACGGGTTAAATCACTTTATGATGCATTATCCAAAAAATTAGATCAAAACCCTGGTGTGATACATACAGACAATTTTGAAATTAAGGATGGTGAATTATACTATAGAGGTGTAAAGGATCCTTTGACAAAAAACAAAGGAAGACTAAGGGCTATTAAAACTATAATTAGGACTTTAGGTAAGAACAGGCTATATGATTTAGGATTTGAAGAGGTGACTGTGAAACAAAGAGTGAGAAAGATACAAGAAGGGTTTCCCTCAACATCTAAAATAGAAACAGCAACCGTTGAAGAACTAGAAACTATATCTGGGGATGTGATAAACAGTACGGAAGATATAATTTCATTGTTGAAACAACAATCCGTAGACCATGAAACAACCCAGACCGATGATTTGTTTAAATATCCTGTGAGTGAAATGCTCGGATTGGATAAATCCGTACAAAAAGTGCGAGGAAGTCTTCAGCTTGCGACCGCTAAAATGGTTTCTACCGAACACAAAATCGATTATGAAGAAAAGAAGTTGAAAGAGATGGAAGATCCTGACAGATCTGCAACATACACGGATGAACAGAGAGAGATAGTGAAAAAAAGGTTGGAAAAACTAAACGATAAGTTGAAATTTCACCATGAGAAGATCGATAATCTCAAAGGTAAACTTAACACTCAAATAAAAAGCATCAAGGAGACTATTGCTAAAATACTTGACAAAGAAACAACATTGGGTGAGAAGATACGAACACTATTCCGTGAGCAGGGTGTCACAGTTGTCAGCGTACTAACGGCATTTGGTATGGTTATCGGCCTTCTCGTAGAAACTTTGACACCTGGGGGTGGGGGTCATCCACCGATAACGCACAAAATCATGAAAAGGGTGGTACAACCGAAGGTGGTGCAAGGGAATGGATAAAAAATAAATTGAATGCATTAGGATCCCTATTGGGGAGGTTGGCTGGGATGGCAGCCGCGGCCCTACCCGGTATAATAGGATCCATCGTATCGTGGATACTCAATCGGGCGAAAGAAGCCGTTGGTTGGTTGAGTCAAAACTTGTGGGCTTTGATAGTTGGAATCGGAGGTCTGATATACACCTATCTCGTGACAAAGCGTTAGATCCTTGTATAGATTATATGTTACATGTATCATGTAACATAGAGTACTAGGAGTACTAGGAGTACTATCTTTCAAAATACCACACGGCACCACCGACACCGATCATACTTAGCGCGATAAAGGCCAATTCCCTTTCATGTTGATCCTTACTCGGTGTATAAAAGTCGCCCAATACAGGTTCCCTCGGTAGATCTGTAAGAGTTGATCTCTCTCCAAACACTTTTTTATATTCGCGCATTGCATCATTTAGCTCTATGAATTTTCCTTCGGCCTTCTTTTCAAGTCTGAGCTGCTTATTGATAAAGTCTACTCTCTCTTGTCTTTTACGTTGCCACAAAACCTGGGCTTTTTGTAACTGTTCTATGGCCAGATCATGACGCTTTCTTTCCTTATCTATTCTGTCTTTGGATAAACTTGAAAAGAGATAGCTTGATCCGGTAAAAGCCAAAGCGTTTGCAAAGGCACCTCCCAACATCATTGCAATTGAAGCCATGTTTATATATTTATAGTTTCAGGTATAATCTTTTGCTTAATTAAGTATTCCCTTGACATTTCACTAGCGGCAACGATGGCGACCAGCTTTCCAGTATCTTCCAAGTCAAACTTTTGAATTGAGGGTGGTGACATTTTTAACACCTTTTTTCCCAGCATTGAATAGCATACAGCGAAAACGCAGACGACCGATGCTTTATAAATATCGTTGATTATACTTTTCTTGTCCATGTTATTTCTATACTGCGAGATTATAATATCGCGATATTATCCCTTTATTCCATTTCAAGTTTACTTATTCTCACGGTTTTTTTAGGACCGGAGGGTGGTGGGGTACCCTTCACCTTAATATTTTTGTCCTTATTTTTATACACGAAATAAGCACCAATTAAGACCAGTACTATCACCCCTACCCCCATTATGGTGTAGTTCATGGGCCCTCCATCTGGTTTAGGACCGTCGTTCATAGAATCCACATCTATTACAATATCATTTGAATCTTCGGGCTGTGTTTGTGCTTGAGGCGCCGGCTGTGTTTGTGCTTGAGGCGTAGGCTGTGCTTGATTCTGTGCCATGAGCCATTTTTTATATTCCTCCCTCTGTTTACGGTTGTATTCTGCCAACCTCTTACCAGATTCAACCTTTTTAGGGTTCTTCGTTGTCACCTGAATAGGAGTCTGTTCCTCTGACATCTTTATTATCTATATCTATATTATTATTTGCGTTTAAATTTCTTCCAGCGATATAATGCCTACCTGTAATTAGACCTACACTGATTGGTGATAAGAATGAGCCGAATCTATAATACAAATCACATGTGAACCTTTGAAGTGCGGAGTTTAGGAATGGGTCATTCTCAAGGTCATTCCTCAATTCATTTTGACTTTTTATTCCTAATACCGCACAGGCTCCCATTGAATACATGTGAATGATTGATTGCCCCAATGACTTTACCATTTGACCCGATAGTTTAGCTTCATAGATACTAAAGAGTTTCTTTACCTCTTCATCTTTGAGCTTTTGAATTTGCTCGTCCGTATACATTTTCCCTAGGTATAGTTTGCTATTTCCGGTTAACACACACTCGAGCAATTTTTGCCTCTTGCCATCATCGGGTGTAGGACCCTGAATAAAAATTAAGTTGTCAATTGCAGTTTCAGCCATTTTCAATAGCGATAGGTATTTTTTAACACAAAAAAAGCAAAAACTAAGTACTACTACTAGTATTAGTACTAATATGAAATTGATATATTCTATCATGGTCCTATAGTAGTCTATAGGAGTATTATAGTAGTCTATAGGAGTATTATAGGATAGTCTTATAGGAGTCTTATAGGAGTCTTATAGGAGTCTTATAGGAGTCTTATAGGAGTATTATAGGATAGTCTATAGGAGTCTTATAAATCTGTTACTTTTGTTACAAGACTCTTGTAACAAAAAAACTTCCAATCTAGCAAATCACATAAGTTTTTGGATGTTCCATTCTCATGACTAAATGTGTGTATTTGCCATCTTTTAGCCTTTCCTTAACCATCTGGATCTCTGATCGTGATTCAATTACATCATTCTCTTCATGAATAGTTGCGAGATCTTGTCTGTCTTTTGGATACCACACATATAACATTTTGGCCTGCCTTCGTAAATTCTTCGGTATAGCGGTGTATGATTGTGTGAGTAGCCACATGGTGTGGTTTCGATGTCGTCCGCTAATGGCCAACTCTAGCAATGGCTGTCTCTTTTTGTCTAGTTTCTCATCTGCGATGATATCGTCGATCAGGAATAATGTTTTGTATCCGGCACAGAAATCCGTCATCTTTTGAATACATTCATATAACATACCTCTGGGCTCAATTAGAATCACATATCTGTCGTTCCAAAACCATTTTCGACACATATATGTCTTATTCCATCTTAATGTTGGACATATAATCACTATGAAATCAAAGTGATCAAAGTATTCATTCTCTAATAATTTTACAACACGTTTGGATTTTCCGCAGCCCGTAGGACCAACGAATAATGCCGTGTGGGGATCTTTCATGTAGTCCATCTTAATATAGTACATCCATAATTTCACCGTTTTGAATATTTAATTGAGCGTCCATGATTAGATATATATAGGCGTTTAAGGATCCTGCGGTTTCAGCTGTCTTTTCAACTTGCAGTGTGATCCCCTCACTCGCATTTTCAATGCGTCGACCGGTCCCATGTAGGGAGTTTTCATCTATGGTTCTGAAATCCAACCATAGAGCATATTTTGTAGTTAGGTAATCGGAGACTTTCACATCGTGTAATTGCAAATGTTTTTGGATTTCGCCGGCATTGCCATCCCTTGGTTTACCCTCGGCAAAATACTTGCAAATTTCATTGTAATGTTCAAATGGTTGCATCCCTTGGGCGAAAAGTTGGTTAGGCTTACCCTCAACTATGGCGGATACCTTTTTAATTTTAGGATTATAGAACTTACCGGTATCCCGTTTGTAGGCTTGTTCGCCTTCAAACAAAACCAATATACCCTTCAAAGATTTGCAAGGTGTATTGAATGACCAATTCCACGTTGTGTCCGACTTATCCACTCTAATTTGTCTATGTCTCAAAAACCTGTCGTATAGTAAAGCCATGTTTTCGTATTCATTTGAAATGAATCTGGCTAGGGTGGGTTGTGACACAATCTCATATTCTAGAGATATGTTAGAAATTTTATATTTAGCATCCGGTGTCGGTGCCGGTGCCGTGGCAGAACCGGAAGGTTTGGCCGGAGTTGATAATACAACCCTGTCATAATTATTGAATGTTATCTCATAACATAACCTATTCCCTAATCCGGCTTGATAATATGGGATCGTGCTATCCAACATTTCAAAATCCAGCGGTATGGTGAACTTGTTTTTGTATGCGTCAGAAATTGCTTTGTCTGAGACATTAGATGCATCTTTATCCGAAGCGCTTACTCTCAATTTCATACAGTTTTCCGTACACCCATCACTGGATATGATACCTTGTCTGATTGCGTTTCTCTTTTCATACTTGTTTAGCCATAAATCTCTGTAGCATCCGAAAAGATCAAAGTCATCAATGCTCAAAATCTCGGTACCCTCAAACTTGATTGCTAACTTTTTAACAATCGCTCTTCCAATGTTAGAGACCAATGTTCTTTTCGTGTCTACTTTTGAATCTAGTTCAACGTCGAAACTTAGTTTTGAAGTACCCGGAACAATAACATCATCGCTACCTAAATTAGGAAACCTAACCAAAAGTAACTGGTTTTGATCAATCTCACTTGGATTGTGTGTCACAATTACTTTTTGGTGTGATCCTTTTACACCATGAGCGGTTCTAAGTGAACGTTCAGGATTTAACCTTTTTCCGTATTCCATGTTTTGTTATTACTTTTATTTTATTTTACTTTTATCTCAGTTAGCGTATACTTCATCAGACCTATGACCTTTTTTATTCAAACCTAAATTTCCGGTTCTTCCGTCTCTCTTATGTGAAGGACAACTGTTGTTCCCAGACTATCTTTTACAAGATCTCCATTTTGATCGGTGATTTTCAAAGTAAGTGATTGAAGGAAACCATTCTTTAGTTTCTTATATTGTGGGTTTTTTGGCTCAATATATGTAACATCACCATACTCAGATATATGATATGTTAGCAGGTTGTTGCTATATCTACCATTTTTAAGATTTAATGTATTGTCCAATTCATTCAGATTGAAATGTAGTTCTGTTATGTCGATTAGCTTATTTGTTTTTATTACTCTAGGGTCTTTGATTAATGGTGTGGATGTGACATCACCCTCACCCGCTAAAGATGCGTTCAACTCCCTGCTGGTGTATTTTCCTTTTTTTTCAAGTTGATTAACAATTCGGTCTTTTCCAATTATCACTTTTAGTGGAGCTGTGATTTCATATGTGACATTGTCTGAAAACGCCTCCATGATCGCAACTTCTTTTGTGCCATGTGGGTTGGTTATGGGGCGATACAAATAGATTGTCTTTTCACTATTTATGTCATTTATTGTGATATACATTATTATATTAGAGAGTGGAATTATATTTAAATCAAAGAATGGATAGCATTTTCAAATATAACCCGAATGCGACCTATAGGCCAAATGGAGGACTGAACCTTCAGATATTAGATGGTAAGGATCTATACAAACAGACAATTATTGTCTCTGAAAATGGCTCTTTCCCCGCTGTCTTTCCTAATATTTTTACCAATTATGAACTGAATCAAAACGAGCAACGTATGAAAATTTGGAATGAGCAACCGTTTAGATTATGGCAAACCCAGCTCAATTTTGCCACTTGGTGTGCTTCAAGTGCTTGTGGAGTCAGTTCCGAACACCTGAAAGAAGGTAGATCTATGATCAGATCGGTATATCGTTTTCATGTCTATTATCACATTAGACGAATCATTAAACGCTTGCAGACACCTCTACCTTTTGAGGATAGTTTTAATCAATATGACAATCCTTATTCAAACGAAGAATTTCTAAAAATATGTGGTGAATATGACGTCGATTCTAATCCTATGAAATACAGAGGTCAATACTTTTTCAGCTCATATCAAAAAAGACGTAAAAACTATCCAACTCCGGGCTTGAGTTATTTCACAGACGACTCCATGACACGATGGATTGTGGAAAAATCTAATGGCTTTACAAAAACAGGCCTTGTAAATATTTCGAGCAGTGTTAGGGCGTATGCTTATCTTGTTCTTAGTTCGCAGGCCTCGGCCCGTTCTTCTATCTTGGGTAATGATTCAAGCGCTTTGACGGCTCAAAGAGTTTTTATGAACAACCTTGAAGACATTGTTAACCGTAGAGTTGATATTCAGGAGGACATTAAACGTTATCAGGATACGTTAAACTACGCTTCAAGCAAGGTTGATTATTCGGTTGGACAAGGTATTTATATGATACCCAGTGACATGAATCTCAGAATTAAGACAGGTGTGGTTGGTTACAATAACAAGATTTTGATATCTGGTGAGGATCTTACCATTGGGATTAATCGAAAAGTCAATGTGATTGAAAAAACAGCTGAAGGGGTTGTTACCTCTAAAAAGATTCCCGATAAACATATTACTGTGCCTATTCCTAATAAACACATTACCGATCAGCATATTACTGTGCCCTACCACAAAGATACTCCTGATGAAACTCCTACACACGAAGATGAGAAGATCGCTCTTGTGATGGCTATGACAACAGGTTATTTCATATGGTATTTGTTTAGATAAAGAATGACGTCAATTAAATGTCAATCAAACCAGAATAACAATAGAGAACAATGCATTCCTTACATACCAAATATCCTTAGCAACGGCTACTTTCGTTTTGACTTTTTCTTATGTAAACAACTTTCTGGTATGTAAAATCCTATTGTTATAAGCGTTTGATTGACAGATGTTTTAATTATATAACAAAAACTGCTTGCGTGTTGTTATTTGAGAATTTATGTTTTTATTATCATTGATGGTATTACTACGTACGCTAGAGGCCATTATAGACACATATCACTATAATGGGAGGACACGGCAGGGATTGGTGGGTGGGGGCCCAGGGGGGTGGGGGGACACGGCGGGGATTGGGGTGGGGACAGAAATTCTTCTATCGTTGATTTAACGGGGATGATCCATAATTTGACGTAAAGTGGTAAAGTGCTAACGGATTTTATGGACTCTTCTATCGTTGATTTAACGTGAATGATCCATGATTTGACGTAAAATGATAAAGTGCTCACGGTTTTGTCCCAACATCGGCATAACCCTATCTCTACTCTCTAAAGCATTCAAAACAAATCCAATTAGAACTTTTGACTCAACAAAGGCTTCCCGGACAGAAGCTACTTTAAATCTCCGGAGAAGCATAGTAATGCTGATTCCGTGTCCAAGTTGTGCAATCTTGTGCATAAACAACGCTTTAATTCGTTTTCAAACGAACTTACCTTTCGCTACAATGAATAGGCAGAAGCACTGAAAGCAGTGAATGGTTATCCCGACGATAACGTAGATTATGTTCAGTTGTTAAAACGGTTAAAATACATGTTTGGAGATAGTGCATAGTTTCCGTGTCATAGAAGGAGGATTATAAATTTATTTAGAATAATGCAAAATATATGAGAAGAACGTAACTCCACATTTAAAATAGCCATGCTTGAAAATGACCGAAGAGTGTTAGGGCTTGTCGTATCCATCATCATTGTGTCACCAACTATTAATACACTTGAAAAGGTACGAATGGCTAGCTATTGAAGAGGAAAACCGGAGCTTAAATATCAAGCACCTGTCTCGTTTTTCTTAATAGTTTTTTTGATGTTATTTACGTTTTTGAAAAGCCATTCAAATACATATTCCTAAAAGGCCAAGACTGAAGTCTAAGTGGCTTTTGGTTTTATTAGCCATTCAAACAATAAAATCACGAGAAAACTTCTGTGTTGTTGTGACTGAGTCGAAAAACATCAAGAATCTGTGTTGCAACTAGTATAGAAAGTGTTGCGGAGAGGTTGCCAAGGCAAAGGCATTAAGCACGGCAAGGAAAGGGCACGGCAAAGGCAGGCAAGGAAACAGGAAGAGGAATCAGAAAGGCAGGGATAGGCAAGGCACGGGTAGGCAAGGCATGGGAGGCACAGGCAAGGGCATAGTAGGCAGGCACTAGAAAAGGCATAGGAAGAGTAGGCAAAGGAACGGTCAGCGCTGGCAAGGCCAGGGAACGGCAAAGCAGGGGCAGGCACCTTAATAGAAAATCTCCCCCCTACAACTCAAAGATTATGTATACTCAATATGTCTAAGATATGTATCATATTAGGCCAGGAGTATAGAACATATTGAGGTGCAAATATTTCAAATTCAATAGCTCATAAAAAAGGTCTCAAATTTATATCAGGTCAATATACAGTGAATCGTGTTAGCAGAATTATGTGCCAATACAAGTATTTAAACAATCAGTCATAACGCCGAAAAAACTATCATTTTTTGATAAATCTGAGATTAAAAATTAACTTGGTTCCAATGACAGCAACATTAAAAATTTAAGAATTAGAAATAATCAGAGAAGTCCACGAGAAACGCCTTTTTTGGTTTCTTGTGCCTAGCAGGTTTATCAATACAAAAATTTTTACCATAAAATGATAGATCTATTAAAAAAACAAAGCATTTTTGGGCTCTATAAATGAAACTGATGAATGTACGCAATTCCCCACTCTACGACTCAAAGATTACCTATTATACTCAATATAGCTAATATCATATACTTATAAATACCTGCTTGTTGTAGATGCAAGATAATTATAATCCTAGCCCTGTCCAGGATTTGAACCTGGATCTCTCATTTGCATGAGTGTCATAACCATTAGACCAACAGGGCATGAATATATATATATGAAAAACTTTACATGTGCATCTTTTATATGCTCACATAGCCTTTTTACTAACTATACAGGGGGACCTGGCGTTGAACTGTAACACCCGGCGTTAAAAGTCTGGTGTAGAGCGATTTATAAGTTTTGTAAACTATGCCACACATTCATGTGGAGCGCTTTAGTACAAGTATGCAGTATATCATAAATTATGTGAAGCACACACAACAGTAAGATGGTTCAGGTGTAATATATTTTTCAAATAATAACTTTTCTTCAAAAATACAGTTTATATGTTGTGCCCATCTTAGCGAATTTCTCAAAATGTTTCTCGCAAAACTTAAAAAGTGAATTTCAATCCAGGGTGAGCGCTTAGTAGGTAAACAATGTCGCACATCCATATAGGTTTAATACCATTTTAAACAAAAAATTAGCGCAACTTCTGTTAAATAGAAACACAGGTTGGTAACAGCTTGTTGTTAACATTGGGCTGAGTGATTTGTACAGGTATACTGTTTCGCACATACGTTTCGGCACAATACCCATTTCCAAAAAACTATCCTAACTTCGGTTCAAACAAACAGACAGTTAACAACCTGTTGTTATCCTACGCACCTAAAACAATTTTACTTTGTGGAAAATTTTGTAACATTTAAAAATACAGTTTATAACCTGTTTTTACCCTCTCAAAGCAAAAAAAACTGCAATATTTTATGGCAAAAGTTTCTGTGAAAGATCAAAAATTAATAGTGACATCTGATAGGCATAACACATTTTCCAAAAAACCTTTATTGCAACTTCGGTTTAAAAAAACACAGCGGAAACAGCCCATTGTTACCCTGTCCAGCTAAAAATCAAACAGCAGTAGTTTATTTTGCAAACAAGTTTTCATGACAGTAGGATAAAAAGCTCTTATTCAAAACTGAACAAAAACGTTGTTAGAGCCGCATTGGTGTAAAGATCAGGTCAAGTTACAGAAACAGAAATTATTGGGACATTATTTGTATACATATCGTGAAATTAAGTAAGAAATAATGAATACATTTGGAGATTTTCAATACATGTTGACGATTGAACGAGGACCACTATTCAGAATTTAAAAGGCCTCAGCAATAACAAATGTCGATGTTGTAAAAATTTCCCGATATATATATATATATATATTGAAATAATTTTCGCTTCTGTAACTTGAGCCGCATTGGGTTATGCTCAGCGTCAGGGTTAAAAAAGTTTATTTCCTGACGTGTGTACAATATATATAGCTATAGCTACAATCGTCCACGAAAATATGGCTCTCTATTCCCCCTTAATGTTAAGAACTGCCCTTTTGTGGCTATGCAACGCAAACAATTACACGTGACATACATGTATATAAACATTGATCACGAGTGAGAACAGAACGTACTATCTGCAAAATATCTAGCTGGCTATGTTCTTTTGCTGACTTTGCTAAACTTTTTGGTTCTTGGTTTTTGGTATAAAATTGCCAGAGACAACACATTTTGTGGACGATTGTAGCTAGAACAAGCTATATGATGGGACATTCCTACAGAGTAAAATTATCTCACTCACTGTGTAGTATATATGTATAATAGCTAGCTAGAGGGTAGGTAGAAAATCTGTCCCAAAGAATTTTTCTATGCTAGCTATGTTGCTGATTTTATGCCAGCAAAAATAGCAATTTATTGCTAGCTACATGGGTAGTTTTATCCCAGCTAGGTAGTTAATTTTATGCTAGCCTTGTAGCTAGTTTGATGCTAGCTATACTGCATTGTTTGTTTGTTTTTATGCTAGCTAACTCTAACAGTAGCTAGAGCTAGCTATATGCTATCTAAGTTCTATTATTATTCTATCTAAATCTGCAGTTTTAAGCTAGCTAGCTTTAGGTGTCAGTGAGAATAAGAATGGGTTCATTACATGTAAAAAATAGTGATATATTAGCGAGCTAAACATACCCTTTCTTCGTTTTCTTGAACAAACCCTTCCTCCTTCAGCTGCGAAATAGCTTAGATTAACGAAAGTTTGAGTTTGAGGCGCTGTGTGTCGGAGAAATGGTCACATGATATTAGTAAAGGTGTCCCATGTATCACGTGACTAAAAAGTGTGGGCTGATTTAGTCTCAACTAGAAAAATTTCCTTGTCTCGCTTAATTTAGCAATTATATAGGGGAATGACCGGATTAAAGTACTGGGCAACCCAGTCCAAAAAAAGTGGCACGAAAATTGAAAATTTTGATGTATAGGTGCGGAAATCCTATACACTCTCCTCCGTCCCTTATATTTGGGTTATTTAATGAGGAAATGGGCTCCGCTACGCTCCGTGCGCTGGCGCGCACTCCGCTTCTCTCCGCAAAAACTGGCTTAAGACATAAGAAATACATGTGCCGTTGTAACACCATTGTAATCATGGCACAATTAATGTTTAAGAAAACATTTCTTAAAATTTCAAGTTGATCCATTGATGTTTGCACAGTTCATAGGCTTTTATTTCTAATATATTTTTGAGCAAAATTCTGTATAAAACGCGGGCAAGAGCCATTATTGTGAATGGTTTGATTTGCTGAATGATTCTTTTGTTTCATTTCTGCATGCCAAAGTTTTGTTTATTCGAGATCTCGTTAGACTAGAAAAATAAGATAATAAAAGACAAACTTATTTAT
This sequence comes from Hydractinia echinata, assembly GCA_030067915.1. Classification (NCBI taxonomy): domain Eukaryota; kingdom Metazoa; phylum Cnidaria; class Hydrozoa; order Anthoathecata; family Hydractiniidae; genus Hydractinia; species Hydractinia echinata. The sequence goes on from JASGCC010000064.1 coordinate 498,932, forward strand.
TTGTTTAACTCTTTTATAAAAACTGCGGTCGTAGTTTTTATAAAAACTGCGGTCGTAGTTTTTATAAAAACTGCGATCGTAATTTTTATAAAAACTGCGGTCGTAGTTTTTATAAAAACTGCGGTCGTAGTTTTTATAAAAACTGCGATCGTAATTTTTGATACCTACTGCACAATCTTTTTTATCTGCAATTAAAAATATTTTGTTATTTAAGTAATTTTTTTAGATTTAGCTACAAACATCTGCACAACACTTGGCGACACTTTGCATGAATTGAATTCATTGACAGTTGCTCTGAAATGGCCAATCAGAATTCGTTTTTAAAAAAATCAAACTAAATTCCCGCGGAGAAATACAAAGATGATTTCTTTTTTTTTTGATGCGGCACCTGTTTTTGCATCACGCATGATCTGGATAGCTCTAAAGAAGATGTATCTCCTCTTCTTTTATACTTCCATGGTTGAATTGATACAATTTCAAATTACACCATTATGAGTTCTTAGATGATGCTTTAGAACACAATGTATAAGAGAAACTGAGTCTTCCCAGGTAAAGAGGGAGCCGTAAATATATTCAAAAGTAAAATTGGTTAAATATATTTTGCTAGTCAACCTGCTCAATAGAATACATACTACACGAAACCCAGAAAGATACTTTAAATAAACAACTAAAGTAAAAAAAATAAAAAAATTAATACATTTTATTTGCTGTATCGTTTTGGTTAAATTGTTTATAAAAGTTAGGAGGATAAAAAAAATAGGAGTGATATGTATCCTCTTTTGAAGCACTCATCTGTCACCAAGATGCCACACGACGCGACTATATCAATTGTGTGGGTAAATCATGAACAACACAAAGTTCATAAGCCAGTTGTTCAAAACATTTACACCTGAACAACAGGGAGTATTAAGTTATGTCTATAAAAGCATAGAAGAAATAGTAAAATTATATTTACTATTAAAAATATACATATACTTGCACTTTTTAGGAGAACCAGAGATAATAATGCACCTAAAATACTTCCAACTTGTTTAAGTATCGCTCGCCAGCTTTCCAAATAACTTTGATGTTGTGAAGATACTAATTTAGAAAATACCGTCACTAGAAACAAATGTTCAGCCATTTCAAATAAACAAGCCGTAGCGAGGTAAAGCACAAGTGTCGCGATCTTTATGTTGAAAGTGAGGTAAAGATGGACAAATATGTACTGGCAAATTAACATTGCAATAACAGAAACCTGTCCTAAAATTCCAATGCAATAAACAGATGCATCTTCTATTTTGCTTTTGATACTCACAATGCATAGTATTATTACAACGATAGCTGATGCAGTAAAACCAGCAGAAATAACTTTGTATGACATCTGTAATACGTGCAAAACAAGAACTGGAAAATTTCTCCCATATGAGACGCTGGTGATTGTACTGAAAAACGTCAGAGTGAACAAAATCAACATAATCTTAGAATTAAAGGCTCGTTTCAAGACATTTACGTCGCTATCATTTGATACGTAACATGAATGATTGATTGATTCAGCTTCCTTTAAATCATACTCTCTTGATAGATCATGCGCAAAAGATACAACGCATAGCTGTATAACGATAGTGGCACCAAGTAGAAAAATGGCTGATATATTTCCATATCCAATTTGTAACTTACCAAAACGAATATCGAGTTCAGCAAACGGAAGAACAACGCAAGGTCCAATCATAAAACCTATCGATGCTGAAAAAAGTAGATACGCCATTTTACTTGGTACTTCTTCGGCTGGGTAAGACCTTGCTATTTCTCCAGCTACTAGTGGTCTTAGTATAATAACGCTTCCATTCAGAAATTTCCCAATAAATGGAAAGAGTGGAGACCATGATATAGCATAGAATATACTTCCAAGCATGGCTACGAAATTTGTAATAATGATAATCACTTTAATCCGTCTTGTTTTGTCCGCATATTTAGCAACCACAGAAGAAAATAAAGATGGCAAAATATAAACCGAAGCGCTTATTAGTCCATAATATAAATCTGGTTTATTTGTTTTCATGTATTTCGTTAGATAAATCCACAACGTAGTTGTGTTGGCACTCTTTTCAAATTCTGTTAAAAAGCAAATTAACATATATACGAACAAAGTGGTACTTCGTTTTCTCTTCCAAGCTTTTATATCAACCATATCTTTCATCATGGATGTACGAAAAGAGAAGGATACACAACGAGAAAAAATTCTATTCAATTTTCTATTGTATTACGAAACAATTAAACATATAATCTATATAATAATACGCCAGTTCCGTGTGTCTGTCTGTCACTTTTGCAAAGTGGATTATATTCTTCACAATTTTCTTTGATAAAGTCTATAAAACATCACCTATAAATTTGTTCTGTAATTTACCAAACTTTTAACGTTAAAATAATATTGAAGTTAATCAAAGTATATTAAATTAATGAAGCCATTACAGTGCACTTAAAATTTTGAGGCCAAATAACTTGGAAACGAGGTGGTGACGTCAATGATTTTTCACCGCGTGGGTAACTAGGGACCACCTGGGACCAATTTTTTTTTTTTTTTTTTTGAAGATTTTGGTTATATATATTTTGGCTATGGCATAAACCGGCCAGTAAAAACTTTTACAATGAAACATTTAATTTAACTGGAGACATTATACGTGGAAAGATAACAATATATCGAAAAGGTTTACGTAACAAGAAAAAAAAAATAAACTGTGATATTGGCCATCGATTCGCTGACATCAGCACTGTTTCCTATCGATCTCGCCAAACTTTCATTACAATGGTATATTGACCGACTGCCACGTATACAAAGTTCAATGGAATTAATTAAGGAAAAGCAGATCTTTCTTTTTACCCAGCAGGCTATCAAATCATATCTATGTTTCCTTTTCTCCGCAATCAACTCAATTAATCGTTTAAATAAGTGTCTGCATTCACGACTCATACCACCAGTTGCAGCGAAAACGATCGGGGTGAAGCTACCATGCTGAATTGAAAGCACTCGCTCATTGTACATTCTTTTTTTTTCCTTCTCATTCATCTCATAGCATTTCGGAATTTCCTGATGTACATATCTGTTGGCGTTTGGGTTGAACACCCTTATATCAAAAAATGCCATTTGACCTGTACACCAAAAACCAGGAGCACTCACATCGCACCTTGCCTCATCATTACAATTTGCTGTTGCTTGATCGAAAGTTTCGCCTGTTAACGGTTGTGGCTTGGGTTCAACTCGAACATCTTTACATACTTCATTCAAAAGGGCAGCAGTAATGTTTCTTATGTGGTTGTGCCGAAGGCTAACAAAACCCCCCTTTTTACAGGAAAGAGCATGCTGAATATTAAATTTCGACCCACATTCACACAATTCAGAGAGCCTTGAAAGCTCCCAACCATATCTGATACGAACGAGATCCCAAAACTGTTGCTTAGTTAACACGTATCCTTCATCTTTTGAAGGCAACGTTGTCAACCAGATTGATGCCCCGCTTTCACAATTCAAGTCATTTAAACGTTTCTTTTCTGCATCCAAACTTTCTCTAATCTGTGATAACTTCTCTTTATTTCTTCCTTCTTTTTCTGACCTGATCTTCGCTTTCTTAGCAGCAGCATTTGCAGGTGATAATTTACGAATCTGCTTTACAATAGTTGGAGTATTCAATTTCACAAATCTCTGAAAACATTGGGATACCTAAACCACCCAATTTCGGAGGCAAGGACAGCAATCGTCTTTCCATTTCCGAACATTTAATGCCTCCAGTCAACGCAGGAATAAATTCTAACAAAATGATATTATCCACCTGTTGCAAATAACTGCCAATGTTTGGAACTCTCATGATTCACTTCCCCTAATTCGAACCTCCATAATTCGAATACCTCTATATTTCGAACCATATTTCCGGTCCCTTTAGATTATTTCACCCCGTAAATCGAACTTTTAAAGATCGAATTACGTAAAGTAGCCATTTTATCTCCCTCTGCTAATCTTTCATTGAGTGTAAACAGGGTTTTATTAAATGTTCGATTTCAAAATCGAAGGTCTAGGATTCTTTTCAAACTACAAAGGATATATTTTTGTTATTAATCAACAAGATGGCGACTCTTCCATCAAAACGTCGGCACAGTGAAAAGTCTAATGAAAACAAAATACAAGGCACTCCAAAAATTTATGAACTTCCCCTAATTCGAACTCTCCCTAATTCGAACTTTTTTTTCGGTCCCCTGCGAGTTCGAATTACAGAGAGTCTACTGTATCTCCTTAGGCGTTCCACGAAAACATATCATCCTATACATTATTTTGATCAGCGTTTCAACCTCTACACATTACAATCAAAGAATAAACTAAATTTCGCCAACTTTTTTGGGGGTCTGCACTGCTGACGTCAGCAAAACATCTAAAACAACCTATGTTTCCATTGTCCATCTGCCTAAGTGGATTTTTCCACGGGCTTTATCGACTAGTCTCTTATAATAATACGGAGAGTGTGTCTGTGTGTCCGTAAAAGGCAAAGTGGATGTGTTTATTTTCCTTTGATGTCGCCGAAAAGAATCTTTGATGTTGCCGTAAAATATATGTCTTCTTTGTCGTGAAAAGCTGCGAGTTTTGTGTGGTTTGTTAAATGAAGTTCTAGCACAAAGTAACGGAAATTGTGTTTGCAAAAAAGATGGCTGTTCTTTTTAAGCATTTGTCTTCTCTTGCCTTCAAAATAAATCTACAAAAACATTTGAAAAAAGGCATGGTATGTAAATGAAGTATAGCAAGGTTTCAAAGGTTTGTTTATGTTTTTTTTTAGTTTTGATGATATTATTGATGTGAGACATGTTTGTTAGCTAGCATCATAAAGCCAACCACACCAAAACAACAACCTATAGCTAGCTTGCTCGGACTTTATGAATATGTAGCCATGTTCTTTATACCTAGGTAAGTCTCCAGTTTATATTCAACTGAACAGCTATTAGCTACTGTAGCTAGCTTATGTTAGCTTCAAACTTAAGATTACAAGTACCTAGCTAACATGTGAGTTTTATGTTGCTTTTTACATGTAAGCTAGCTACCGTAGTTATCGTAGTGGTCTTTGCTAAGAATGTGGCTGTAACTTATTTCACTTGACATTTTAAGCTTAAATTAACAAGCCACAACAACTTTTAAAAAAGTATTACATAATATTTAAGAATAGTTTAAGGACTGTTTTTAAGCAAATAATGTATTTTTCACATTTTGTGTATATATGCAAATAATGTATTTTTCACATTTTGTGTAACTAAACTTATATACATCGGTTACATGTAATATGACGAAACGATTTTTATTTAACATGTAGTAATTCTGGTATACCTTAAGTGTAGTGATTTTGTTGATCTAGATGTTCTGACTAAAATGTTTTTGTTTATGACATTTTGTCTTATTTAAGAAAAGTTTCAACTTTTTTGAGGGAGTACAACACCGAAAAAACTTTGACAGAGGTTTTTCACATTATGGGGAAACTTTACGTAGCTTTTTCACATTTTTTGATTTTGTTGCAGTATTTACATGGGTTCTTGATTATTTATTTTTTATTTTAATTTTTTTGGGAAAGGCAGCGGAAGGATTCACATTTTTCACCCTAAATGTAAAAAATGTACATGAAAGGCTGGGGTAACTTTTCATTTATATATATACATAGTGTATATATATAATATATACAAACTGTTGTGTGTTTTTTGAAATGTTATGTGTTTGGATCATGCAATATAGCGAAAGAACTATTTTTTGTAGAATTTGACTTTGCAACTTGCAAGCTATTCCTGTTTTTATATGAAAACGAGAAATTCAACTGACAATATATATACAAAATGTAAAATTGCCACAAAATTCATAAAATGTTATTAACCCTGAAAATTTTAAACATTTTCCTGATTCTATTTTTGGTTTGCGAAGTTCTTTTCCTGCAAAAAAGTTCTAAGAATAAAGTACAGAAATTACTTATTTTTAAGATGTATAAATTTAATTTCTTCTAATTTATGGTTTTGACATTTTCATGTAATATATAGTTTGTGGGCAAAGACTGATGTTTGTTGATTTAGAATTATTAAATACAACCGTTTTTTCTTTTGTGCATATGGCCATATTCAATACACAAAAAGGGCTACTTTGTTGATTTCGGTTTTATATATACTCTTTGTAATTTATTTTTGTCTTCTTTTTGACATTTTGGATTATATAAATTATAGTTGCAGAATATTGTATTTAAAAAAAATGGAATTTTGCAAAGTTCTGTTTTACTACTCAATTTTCACATTTTATATATATATATTCTTTGGGACAGGATGGTATGAAATAGACAAATATCCATGATATTGGTTGTTCTTAATTTACAGGCTGTGCCTAATGAAACTTTAAGGTTCACATTTTGTCAGACAATGGCATAACATACACTGATAGAACTGATTTTTGTTGTTTTAGACTTTATAACTTAAACTTTTTTTGACATATTACAGAAGACATACAGAAGGAGAATTAGATTTTGCACATTGCAAGGTTTTTTTTATATTTTGTATATATAAATTCTTACCGGGCAGGACTCTGTACAACATACCGAAATGACTGATCCCTCTCTGTTTCTAAATTTGATGCGTTACAAATCGCAGTTTTTTGAAAATTTGGTTAATATTTAATGAGTACAAGATGCAAAATATCAAAAATACTGATTTTTGTTGAATCAGAAGTATTTCCTACAACCATTCTTTTTTTTACACTTTTGTGGAAAGAAAGTATGCAATATCATCAGAATAACTGATTTTGTTGCAAACTGTTTTTCTTTTTCACATTTTGGATTGAAATATTGTTTTAGAGGGCATATATTAATAGACATATATACCAAAATAATTAAATTCTGCAAACTTTGATTTTGTCGTTCACCTCTCATCTTTTATATTTTGATTAAACTTAAAGGAAAACCATAGGAATTATTTAGAATTTGTATTTTGTGTTGCAAATTTAGTGCAAAAATTGACATAAAATGAACTGTTAAATTGATTGTTGTTGTTTTTTAACATGAATTATGACTCAAACTTTGTTTTTGCATTTCTAATTTGACTAATTAGCCTAAAAAAATTGCCAATTGGTTTTACACACTGTTATTTTTTATATATATTTTATGTGAACATTTGTGACAGAATACTATGTGAGATTTGAAATTTTGTGTAAGGCTTATTGATGGTAAAACAGCATGAAAGTTGCTAAAAGGACTGATTTTTATTAACTTTGGGTTTAAACACTGTTCTTTTTTTAATTTTTTTTTAACAGTTTGTCTAAAGTTTACTAAAGATATATTTTTATATATGCAATATATAACAAAAAGTTTTGTTGCATTATAATTTATCCTTGCAATCCATTTCTTTAAACCTAAATAAAAATTTCTGCCAGAGGCACAATTTATTGTTTATTTTCGCATTTTGTGTCAACCTTTGGCAGGGTTTGTAATAACTTAACTGATCTTAAAATATACATTGACAAAGATTTTTTTTTTACATTGATCAGCTTTTTTTTGTATGTGACATTTTGAGTGATTTAGATTTTATGAATGAAATGTTCTTTAAAATGCTTTGGTAAACTTCTTTCCAGATAATTTTTGCATTGTCAGAGGGTCGGTACAAGTAATTTTAGTAGATTTACTTTTTAAATGTCGCATTATACTGCAGTTGTTGGATACCTTCAATTTTTGGTCATTTATATAATAAGGCAAATTGTAAGCTTTGCACCTGCTGTATTGTTTTTTATGGACGTTATATCTGTTACATGAATCACTTATAAGATTCTTTTTTATTTTGTGTAAGATTTGTGTGGAGGATTTAATGCGATTTGACATTTGACATTTTGTGTAAGATTTTAAGAACATTTTTTTTTATATGCACTGCTGACGTCAGAAAAACATCTGAAGCAACCTATTTTTACATTGGCCTTTTGCCTAAGTGGATTTTTCCACGGGCCTTATCGACTAGTAATTATAATAATAATTTCTATTTAAACACCCATAGTAACAAAATACAAGGTCAAATTTTCAGAAATAATTAAATCACATGAATGTTTTCCTCAAACAACGCTTTAAAATTCTGTCTTTGCTCTGTAATATGCCAGAAGTCAATTGCTAATGCGAGCGTATTGTGAACGTCAATCGGTAATTCATCGTGTGTAAAAGATAGAACAATTTTATTTCTGCATACAAAAAGATCGTAGAAATTTATTTTGAGACTGTCGCACAAACTAAGAATTTCGTATACAAAGCTGTTTCTTTCAATTGTGTTTACTAGTTGTGATAAAATTATCGAGCGGGCATTTTCATTGTTTATCACAACCTCGACCCCAGGCCCATTTTTCTCTTTCTGACAATCTCGGACGGCGAGAAGAAATGACCCTGGGCCACACTGGTCAGTTCTGCTATCTGATTGGTTTCTCAAGTTTCCGTTAATTATGAAGGTAAATTAATTTATGCGTAAAAAAATTGAATAATAACAGAAAAACAATAATGGCGTCTAAGTTTATGTGCGAATGGGGGCGCTGGAATGTTTATGTTCTGCTGGACTGAATTTATTTTTGTGAAAAATAAAATATTTGGCATTGTTAGTATAGCTTAACGTGCAAACAAAATTAAATAGCTTTTAGAGACTGTTAGAGTAAGCTTCTGTTTTTTTGCAGTGCAGTTGAGGAGGTAGCTACTAGACTAGAGCTACAAAGCTAGCTTTTGTGGCACAGGGTGTAGTAAAAAACACAATGTAGGTTTGCTTGAAGACATGTTTAGCAGCTATCTAGCTAGCTCAAATACAACACAAGGTATATACAGGTATACATAACTAATCCTATTTCTCCCAAACAGACCTTCTTTTACACTCTAGCTAATATTCTTTCTAAAGGAGGCAGAACACAACCAAAAAAATAAAATCATATGCTGTTGATTTGTTTGAAAAAGGTTAAAAAACTGGATTAAGAAGTTCATACCATTTAATTAACCAAATAGTTATACGCTTAATTAATCTGTACGTACCTTCTAATTAGTCCGTATTGTCTTAATTAATCGGTTACAGATTAAATAACAATCGGTTACAGATTTTAAATAACAATAGATTACATATTAAATAACAATTTTCTCTGACTGCATGAAATGTAACATCCTATGTTTTATGACTTTTAATCTCTTAGTAAAGCAACAAACATAAAATTATTGAAAAAAGTCAATTGGTTTGACCGTAGTGGCCATTTAGTTGTAAATGAGTTTCCAGGGACCCGTTTCGTGAAAATCCACAAGTGCAATATGATGAAAAAGAAAGATGAAAAAGAAAGATATTGAGTTAAAACTTGTTAGGAGATGCTTTTAGGCTGGTCTAATGGGATTAGCATAAAAAATGATTCTGTAATAGCTATACCTTCCGAATTTCAGAATTTAGGCATTTAAAGCAGGGCGATAAGATTTTTTTTAAAGACAATTATAAATTTTGACCTAACAATAACAAGTTAGGTAAATTTTTTTTGACAATACGATTTTATTTAGGTGTATATGCATGTTACAACAATAACAGACAAAAGGAGCCAGTTATTATATACGTCTAAACGTATATATCTGATCTGTATCTGACACATGGTTACGTTTGATGACGTTTTGATGACTCAATACTAGTATATATAATATATAGCTACACGCCACCATAATGCACCAACTTAGGTTTATAGAGGTTTACGTCAGCAATAACTCGCCCGCAAGACAAAAATGGAATTAGAAAGACTGCATGTTCCTAAAAAAATACTAAAAACTTAACTAGCTATAGCTAGCTAGGCATCTTCAGTGTAATTCTAATCACAAAACCCTCTGATAATTCTGTGGCTTGGTAGCTAGCTATAGCTAGCTAAAAGTACTTTCACTTTTAACTATAATATAAAATAAAGATAGCTAAAAATCATAACTACCTTGGTTTGCACAACCTTTGTAGCTACAAAAGTACGTCTTGGGCCTTAGCTATAGATGGCTGAAAACTTTAAAATAAGTATATATTTAAAATTTGTATGTAGCCAAAAAAAGCGAGGGCAACACTGCAATCATATTTTCTCGAAACAAAAACTCAAAATACTTTAGCTAACTTGTTTCTGATTAAAAATAAAATTATATCCATGATTTCGATCATCCAAGGTTGTTTTGCATAAATTATAGCAATACAGTTTTCTCGGCGGTCCGCATGCAATTCTTAACAAAATGACCAATTTTGAATAAATTAAAAATCAGCACGAATCGTGCTGATTTTAACCAGCCTGGCCCAGGGCCATTTCTTCGCGCCGTCTCGGATATCAAAAAAGCGAAAAATTGCCCTGGGAACGAGGTTGTGTTTATCAGTCTGGTAAAAAGATTCAGTTTGTTGCGATTGAGGGTAAATGAGATATGATCGATATTGAACATTGTATGTAAATAATTTCTGCCGTGTTTAGAAATGTCAAAAAGCGACTTTAAAATTGATCTTTCAACAATGTCTAAGCGTTTAAACGAGTCATTCGCAAATGTCAAAGCCATATGTTTATGTTGGTACAATTAAGGAGTTATACAGTTGGACTATTGTACTTGGGTGACAGAAACGAATTCGATTTTTTATTAAAGTTTTCATGCTATCGAAAGTTAAAGCTCGTGCAGTGTAGCATAATGAAGATCGTCTTATAATGCGCCATCTTTGATGTTATTAACGTTTCCCTTTAATAATTACGTCATTTCTTTCTGTACAATTTCGCAAGCACGTAGACTAAAGGGGGGTTTTCACGAAGCGAGCTAGTATAGGGGGTCATGATGTACAGGATTTTCTAAAAAACACGGTCAAACTCTCATAAAAAATATCATACAGAATTTGACTTGTGACGTCACAGCTGTTCATCACAAAAATCATGCCGTGTTTATCCATGCATATCATCACAAGTCCCTATAATGCTATGTTTATTGATGCATATCAAAGAATGCTCCAAATGAGTAAATTCCCCCCTGCCCGTACACATACATCCGCTAATAATCATCAAAAATCAACGCATGCGCAGTAAAGATGTGACTGTTGTAAGATAAAATCAAAAAACTACTATAATAAATATGCAACACCCAATCAAAATTTGAAGTATTTGAAAATGTAGTAGTCATGATCTTTATAACTGGTGTTGGCCTGTCTCTCCCACTAATGGCGTTGGCCTTGTTACAAGAATCGTCAAAAGAAAGGGAGAATGAGCAAGCTATTAAGGATTTAAAGGATCGCATTGATGCCCTGGAATAGATAGCATATCCTCAGGCTATAAGATAAATGGAAGAACAATGTAAGGACTGTGAAAGTATACTTGATGAGTATGACAGATGTAGCTGTGGAAGAAGGCTTATGGTACAAGTTAGAATGCTGTGCTGGTACTGCTACCAGGAATACATCACGTATAATGGGGGTAGTTGTGTATGTGCGAGTAGAAGTAATCCTCGGGCCCTGCTTTAAGTTCAATAAAGGATGCTGAAATTTGAGAATGAAATTGTGAAACCTCGAGAATTCTACAACTTTGCGACTACATTTACCGACATTAATGATATCAACGCGGACCACCTGACAGTGTCGGATCCCATTCCTTCCAACAAGGGCAATGATCAACGGTACATCGTGGGGTATCATACGCAAGACCTTATAGTAGCCCTGAGGGTAAAGACACCTAAAATCTGGTCCCCGAATGGAGTCACCCGGTACAATACTAGTGCAGTACCAGCAATGAGTCTTGATTTTGAAGAGTATCCCGACTGGGTTGAAAAATATCGTCAAATTTGGAATAAGGTCGAAGAGTTGATATCTCAAAAATTGACGACGGAGCCGGTGAAGAAGGAGCGCTATATTAGCGCCAAGCTCAAATACTACAAGGACGTGATGACAACTAAATTTCATGGTATGGGAGTACCCTATGATGTACCCTGCCAAGTCAGTGCCATCTTGGCATTATCATCCGTGTATATGCAGGGTAAAAACTACTATCCACAGGTGCAAGTTATAGAATGTAGATACAAGGATTTTAAAGTTGAATGGTTGCTGGGCGATGAATAGAAAAACCATATATTTTGTAGGCCTTATAGTGCCTATAAAATATACAAAATTAGGGTTTGTAAACAGGTGGAGGCTCTATATACCGCCTGCATACTGTACAGATTGAAGTTTTTTTAAAACGTCGTTTTTACCTTCCTCCCGACCTTTCGCAACTAGCTGGGCACGCTCCTGATCATTGATGGCGTTGACAATACGGTTAAAACGTTGTCGCATCTGTTCCTTTACCAGCATATATTTCTGCTTCTCTTGGATAATGGTAGTGAACTCGTAGTCGCTGATAACCCCATTTTCTACAGCCTTTGAGATTAAATCGATGATTGAGTTCAATTTAGACTCCGCCAATAGCCTTATATTCTCATGCTTTTCACACCAAGCCTGTTACCGGCGTTTCTCAGACCTGTCTGTCCAACTCCTACGGCAATCGTAATCCCACCCATGGCAATACAGACCGGAACACCAAGACCCGAGGCTAGCGCCCCAATTCCGACACCCGACATTACTATAGTAATACCCAACAGTCCGTGGTGACAGTAGCGTACCCAGGTCCCGTGCATTTTGAACTTTTTTGCGAGTTTGTCCCGCTCTTTAATCTCACTCCGCAGATACTTTTCAATCTCGTCAACCTTGTTAAGTCTTAATTTTTGACTTTTATCCTGGTCTTGCCCGCTTCCCTCCGGCATGTCCGCGCTTTCCGCAGGCGGCGCACTTGGTGCGTTTAAATCCGGATACAGCTTGGTTATATCGCTCATTTATTATTCTATCAGTAGATGCATTGTTATTCCAGTGAACGAAACGTTTTTCTCATGGTGAAATTCGTCTGTCAGCATAAACTCGAGGCGATCCGTAGAACCCTTCAAGGGAAGGTATATCGGGGTCTCGAAACTCCAAGTCAGCATATCCCCCCAAGCGTTTAGTTCCTTGGTGGGGAGTAAAGCGAGAATTTTGACTTTTTACCATCTAGCAGGCAGTCGTCTTCATCCAACTGGGGACAAACAAGTCTCAATCTGTGGTAGACGTCAGTCTTGTAGAAGGAGTCATAGTCACCCTTCAGATAATACTTGTTACTGGGGTCGTAGGGTAGACCCAAGAGCTTTTGCAGTTGTCGATGAATCACCACTGTGTACCCGTCACTGACACGGAGCCTGCAGAGTCCATTTTTCAGGACAAACAGTTTGATCCTATCCCCCGCCTGACTGTTCAAGATAGCCGCCTAATCCTCAATCCTATACAGACCGTTCATGATCTGAATTCTAATTTCCCTCTGATCAGGCCCTAATTTACGAATGACAATTTCATTATCGCTGTAAAGATTCAACCATACGGGCCTGATACTTATCGATTTCAAAGCAATTCTCGTGTCCTGTCCTAGGTAATCCTCAAACATCGTGGGCTTTACAATATCAGTAATGTAGAGTTGCTTCATACCTTTCTTCTAACAACAAAGGAATGAATATCTACTCATACAACCCTAAGGCAAGGTACAAGTCCAACAGGGGAGAATGGCCCCTTGATGTAATCAACTTGGAGCATCAGGACCTGTACGTGTCTACAGAATCACACATTTCTGTGGTATTCCCCGAGTTTATCAAATACCCCATCAAGGTTCCAACAAATTTGCTGAATGATCCTGTCATTCAGGGATGGAAGGGACAAGCTCTGGACTACTGGAACATTCAGGTTAACTTCGCCGCCCATTGCTCAACCACGGCCTTAGGTATCTCTGCTAAGCACATGACAGGCTCCGTGCCACTTGTCAACTCAATCTTCAAATTTCATGTATACTACCACATACGTCGTATCCTGGCAAGAATGAAGGCACCCATGCCCTATAACGATGGCTTTTCCAGATACAAAAACCCTTACTCAACCTCCGGGTATGCACAAGTATGTCGTGAGTATGGTGCTAGCCCCAATAGCCTGTACAAATTCAAAGATGTCGGTGCTTCACTCACCAACAGTTCATGGTGGCCCCAGGTTGATGGTGACTATGCAAAATTCATCATGCCGGCAAGTCAAGGCCTAACGTCGGAAGGTCTGAGCAAGCTGAGTGAAAGTATTAGAGTTTAAGTGGTCTTGTTGCTTGGCTCGCAGGCTGGGGCCAAGGCATCCCTACTCGGTTCTGGTACGGGCAACTATACGGCCAGGCAAATCTTGATGCAAAAATTTGAAAGTATGGTGCAACGTGAAGAAAATGTAGGGCAGGACATAAGTCAATTTCAAAAAGTGCTCCAATATGCCCGAACGCCGGTGAATTTTGCCGTCATGTCCAGCGTGTACATGCTACCCTCAAATATGAACCTGCGTATTGGCAAAATTGAGGGTTACAATAACAACATCCTGATCGCACCTGCCAATGTAAATGTTGGGGTCCAGGTTGATTTGAATAGTGTGAAGCCTACATGGAGGGTTATCAATTTATCCCCCAAACATACTACACCTCCTAAGCATGCCATGCCCCCTAGACATACTACACCTCCTAGGCATACTATACCTCCTAAATATACTATACCCCCCAGGTATACTATACCTCCTAAGCATGCCATGCCCCGTAAACATACTACACCTCCCAAGCATACTACACCTCCCAAGTATACTATACCTCCTAAGCATACTATACCTCCTATACATACTACGCCCGAACACAGGGAAGCCCCGCAGCAGCACCAGGATACCAAGGCCGCATTGATCACAACTGGGGTAGGGCTTATCATTACCTACATCTGGCTTAAAAAATAGGTCATATTAGGTCATCCTTTTTCGTCTTACCAACGTATACCACAACAAAACCATTGCCATATATAGATGCTTGGCTGCGTATTCGATAATTGTTGCCGCTACCCTCAAAAAGAAAGTGACAACCGTACCAATAATGCCGGGTAAGGCAGCACCTGCTTTACCTGCCAGGTATTTCAGGAATTTTCCAAGCCTTTCAAGCTGCTTCTCTACAAACCCCTTCCCTGCGGCACTTCCTCCTGAAGCACCTGTTGCGGCACTTCCCCCTGTAACGGCGAGTACAATCGTGGAAATCAGTAGACCAACAGCCGACACGATACTCGCTATAGTCAGACCCTGTTCTTTGAACAAGATTTTAAGCTTCTCGAGCAAAGACGTGTCATCCCCGGCGATTTTCATTAACGTTTCCTTAATGACCTTCAGCTGGCTGTGGATGCCGGACGATAATAGGCCGTGTGCTTCTCGCGTGGCCTCTGCCTTATCGTGGAGATTTTCAATCTGTTCCTCAAGCTTAGCGATATCCCTCTCGAGGTTAGCCCTTTGTCCCTCGGTTGCCCCGGTTTTCTGCTTCTCGAGTTCTGTCACCTTGCCCTCCGCCTTGTTAATCTCGCTGCCGTATAAAATCTTCTTACTTTCCAAGTTTTTCAAGTTACCTCTTTCTGTCTGAAGTTCGAGGTTAAGCCCTCTTCTTTCACGTTCAGTGATACCTTGATCATCACCACCAAACGAAGTATCTTCGATAAGTCTTTCCGTCTCGTCTAGGACATACTCGAGTAAGGGTATCATCTCAATATCATCACCCTTCTCCCCGAGCTTCTCATCGAGGTGGTCGAACTTTTGCAGGAGTGTCTGGGCCCTTACCCCACTACCTTTGTTGGGTGTAGTATAGTTGGTAAAACCTAGGGCTTTCAGACGAGTACTACCTAACAATGTTTGTATCTGGCCAACGGTTTTTAATTGACCATCCTGATTCGTAAGCACTAGTTCTTTAAAAAAATTATTCCCTACCACTATTTCTTTGACAACAAGTTGATTACCTTCTTCCATCCTAAACACATCGTAATATTTCGCGTTTGGTATCATATTCAAATCCTTACTAAGAACTTTGTAGAGGTCGTCGACCTTTGATTCTACTAGTTTTTTCCTCTGCTCGAAAAGTCTAGACCCTGGAGCACCCTGTTGTTCTCCTGACGTTGAAGGGCCTGGCGTTGATGGAGGTTTTGGCGTTGATGGTGTAGTATCATCAGGCTTATCATCTTTCCCACCATCATCCTTAAACATATCGTGTTCATATCCTGGGTTCGTTGACATTTATTTAAAAAAATCATTCTAAATAAATGAGTGCATTTGGAACTACATTGGACCCATACGCAGAAATGAAACAGCTTTTTGGTATTAAAGGAAGAAGGCAGCGCGTAAAGGTAAGCCACGTGCCCTCCACGATTAATCAGAATGAGGACCTTTATGTTGATATTCCCAACCTGGGGCAGAATGATGTCATATTTCCGGGTGGAATCAGGCTAATGTTTAGCCTTGAACTTACGGGGACCAACACGAAGCGTACCCCAGTCAGCAACATAGGGAAGAGTCTAGTGCGCAATGAAATTCAAAATATCAGTGACTATGGACCACTCGCGGTCTACAGGGACTTGTGGCTGCCCAAATTCGATCGTGGCAATAACCTGATTTTAGAGGGTATTAACCCTAATGACGGTACAATTCGCGCCCTGCAGGTAAAGGCCACTGACCATGTAGGTACCGACGAGGAGAAAGCCATTGCTGCCGCCTATGGGAACACCTTTTCCGTTCCCCTCGGTAAAATGTTCGAACTAACGAGGGACTTACCGTACTATCAAGCGGGGTTATACGACAGATTGCAGTTTGTCCTACATTTTGCCCCACATAGCGACGTGATCAAAGATGGAGGTACGGCAGCCTCAGGGTCTATCGCAGCCAAGGCAGCCGACGCCGCATATAAAATCACCAATATTGCCCTGGAGTATGACAAGGTCAACCATGAGGGTCTCGCGAGCGCTATGATGTCACGTTACGCAAGATTGGCGTTACCCTACGAAGGGATACTCCGGAGTAAGGTAGTAACTATGAAAAAATCGGATACCAGCTACAACCTTCAAATCGATACACCGGCCAAGAGTCTTAAGGGCGTCTTGCTACTCTTCGTGGACCCTGCAACAGTGAAACCCTATGCTGGAAAGAATGAGGTCTTTTACAACATCCAGATCGAAAAAATATCCATCACTGTGGAGGGTGAGCCCAACGATTTGTACTCACATGCCATGCTACCCAAAGACCACCTCGAACAGATTGTGAGCCTCTTTGGTAGTCGCGACTCGAAGGTAACGATTGGACAATTCCTAACACAACGATACACCCTGTTCATCGATTTCCGAACCTCTCCAGACCATATCTTACATGGTTCGGGGCGGCCCCTACAACGCCTTAGTGACGGCATAACGTTGCATATGACCAAGAAGGCCGGCGGAACGGGAGATATCCGCTGCTACGTCTATCTGCTTCAGGATGCTCAATTGAATATTTTAGATGGTAGGTTTCACAGCGTTGAGTATTAGTGACCACAATTTGTATTTGTGCTAGGGGCAAATACAAATCAATATGGAAAACAGGAGCTGCTCAAATTGTAAAAAAGTGTTAACCCTAGATGCATTTAGGGTGCTGGGAAATGGTCAAACTACAAAGACATGCATCAAATGCCTGGATAAAAAGAAACAGCGGCGTGCCAAAAACAAATGCCCCCATGGTAGGCAGAGGGATCAGTGTAAAGAATGCAAGGGCAGTCAGGTTTGTCACCATGAGAGACAGAGGGCTTATTGTAAGGAATGCAAGGGAAGTCAGATTTGTGAGCATGAGAGACAGAGGGCTTGCTGCATAGACTGTAAGGGCAGTCAGTTTTGCAAACATCTAAGGATAAGATCCCACTGTAAAGAATGTAAGGGTAGTCAAATCTGCCAGCATGAAAAAAGGAGAGCCCAGTGTAAAGAATGTAAAGGAAGTCAGATTTGCCCCCATGAAAAATTAAAGTACCGCTGCAAGGAATGCAAGGGCAGTCAGATTTGCCTCCATGAAAAAAGAAGATCCCAGTGCAAAGAATGCAAGAAGGTCAAACAATAAATGGCAACTATCGCTGTTCTTGTTGCAGGTGCCGCAATCAACGCGCTTGCCTTCAGTGGCACGAACTTCCTATTTAGCAAACTCTCAGGGCATGGCGAGGCGGAACGGAAAAGACATGACGAAGCGATGGAAAAACTACAAAATATTCAAGCCCAATGGGTCCGGGACCACCAAGCAAAGATCGACTGGTTCAACAAACAACGGCAATTACAAATACAGGTTGGGAAGAGCCTGCGAGAGCTTGAAGATGATATGTACAAGTACTATATAGCCTCGAACGATAAGCTACCAAAATTGTCGGATTATTACACACCCTCCAAGAAACAACAAGATGGAGAACTCACCTTTATCGTTGGATCCTTAACTCTTCTAGGGTTTGTAGCCTACAAATATCTGTAAAACGTTTTTTGACATGTAATAAACAACATGTCAAAAGTCGTTACCGAGAAGGAGGCGGAAAAATTAAGCAATATATACTATACACCAGAACATCTCTGGGCCGGACGCAAAGCTATCCGATTGCTCGCCTCAGAAGCTGGCTTATCCAAAAAGCTAGTCACCCACTGGCTGTCTAGGCAACTGCTATGGCTGCAACACATCAAAGGCCCGAAAAAGATTGATTACCCGCATTTTACCATCACGAGACCTAACCAGATGCATCAATTTGATATCCTCTATATGCCTCACGGGTATTGACGCGGCTTCGAGATACAAGGTAGCGAGGCCCCTACGTACCAAGAAAGCCAGCGAGGTTGCGGGTATGATTAAAGACATTTATAAAGCAGGACCTTTATATCCAACCTTCCAGTGCGACAATGGTTCTGAATTCAAATCAGCAGTAACAAAATTGTTAGAGGACAAGGGGGTGGAGATTAAGCGGGCTACTACCAAATATCACCATACATTTACGGCCTTTGTAGAGTCGTACAACGAGGTACTTGCTGAAAGACTCTTTAAGCCCCAGGATGCACAGGAGTTGGTCTCTGCGGAGCCTAGTACCATTTGGGTCAAGCACCTGTACACTATCGTAAAAAATCTCAACAATACCAAGACTGCCATGATTGGCCTAAAACCTAACAGGGCGATTAAACTGGTTGAGGTACCACTTGCAAAAGGACAACAATATCCCGAGGAAAAGCCCTTACCCGAGGATGGCTCGTACCTCTATCTGTTACAGCCGGGAGAGGAGCATGGCGACTCTAAAAGACGCGCAACTGACGCCTTTTGGTGCAGACAAACTTACAGGATGGAAAGGATCGTGGTAGGTAGTCGTGTTTTGTACCATTTGAAAGACGGCCCTGAAAGAAGCTTCGTGTCGGAGGAATTAATGCTTATTCCAGAGGACGTTCAGGTACCGCCGGAGCATATCAAGGAGTGGTAATAGCTATTCATTCGTTCCTCTAGGGCATCCAGATCTATTTCATCCTCGTCATCATCATCTAGATCATCTTCATTCGGATCCCTTAAATAATCTGAAGGATGTAGTGTATAGAACGGGTACCCATAGACGATACCTTTGATAACATTGGGTTCATTTTCCAGATCAATATCAACCAATCGTCTATCTGGTATCGGAAAGTTGAGTATAGCGCCTATTCTTGCTATATCGGCCAAATCCGACGGCTTCCACTCGTTATCCTTGATGACCTGATAACAGAGTGCACCATAGTTGTTCCTGGCCCTTTGAACAATATGGAGCCCCAGACGTTGAATATCAGACTCTAGATCCTCGTCTATCTCGCTTCTTGCAAATGTCCCCCATGCTTTTTCGCCTGACGCCAACCTGTCTAAAAGCTCTTCGTCAACCTTATATTCAAAACCTTCATAGTATAGCCCATCTCGATATTTAAAATTTTCCAGGCAGGTAGGACAATAACCAGTCACTGACTCTGCGTTGATACAACATCGTAGTACGGGTACATGGATATTGTAATTATATGTAAATTGTTGTGTTTTTATGTATGCCTCCATCTTTTGATATTTCGCCGGTTTTTAGTATACGGCCAAACGGGTCTAAAATGTATATTTTTCTAAAGCGTCCCCACACTTTAGAAAAAACCATCGCCTATTCCCCGAGCTCTAGGAGACGTTCATGCGTGTAGTGTTCACCAAGCCTGAAATGTCTCACACGCTCGGGGTTGACTTCAATACAGCCACGCTCCCTGAGCCAGTTGTAGTGTACAATGGCATTCGCCGTTTCTGCTAGCACCGCAATCTCACTTTTGGGGTAGTCGAAAAGTTTGTTTCGAATCCTTTGTGCCACATACCCCTGCTGGCCACAGATGGCGAGGTATGGAAAGGGGTCGTTGTTGTTCTTCCGGATCACAGCCATACCGTTATCCTTTTGAGGGTCTTCAAGGTAAGGCACGGCATGTTGCTGTAATGTTTCTACATGTTCCTGGAGCTCCTCAATTTCATCCCCCAGCACCATGAGCTGGCTATCTCTATCCTCTAGATCATCCTCGAGAATGGCGACGTCAATATTCCTGTCCTCGAGGGCTTGACGATGCTCTTTAAGTTCATCCTGTAATTTTTGAACACCTGCCCGGGCCAACCACTTGATCAACCCTACGGCCTTGGGCTTCCTGCTCCGGCGCACAATCTCCAATGCATCGTCTAATGTGACGAAGGCATCATACCCATTCAGGTCTCCTTTTGGGGGTTGGTTACTAACCAACCCTATCTCATGACGCGCAAGGGTAGCAATATCCCGGTAGGACTCCGAAATTTTTTCAATACCCAAAAACCTCCCCAGGTCAGCACGCTTGAACAAAGGCTGATTCTGATTGTTAGACAGCAAGGTCTCGATAGCTCCCGCGTTAAACATAACTTGCGACGACATTTCTAATACAGCAATGTTCGGCGGAGGCTTTCACCTTTTCTGCTATATGGTGTGGTAATTTTACTACCCACAAGAGTAGTAAAATTAGCGCCTGCTTACGACATATCAATATCAAACATACCTTCGAATAGCTCCCGCGTATCATCGTCAGGTAATGTGAAATGATTGTGGTACGGCATTCGGATCGTCACATTCCGGGTTCCTCGTGGTCATATCGGGGTACATCGCTTTTAACGTATTTATTCTTGTGCTGAGTTGCCTACGCTGGCATCGGATCATGTAGTGCTTATGCCCGCCTTTTTTTCCATGCTCGTGGGGATCGTTTTTATCAATCACGCATAGCACGGTGTCATATTGACATCGGTCTGGAACATGTCTCTGCCGTAGTTCCGAGTTGTCTTGCTTAAGAACACTAAGTTGTTCATCCCTGACATCAAGATCGTCCTCTAGGATGGCAATGGCCACGTCCCTATCCTCGAGGGTTTGACGCTGCTCCCCAACCTCATCTTGCAATTTTTCGACACCTTTTCGCGCCAGCCATTTTGTCAAGTCTACTGCCTTGGGCTTTTTTGATTTCGCAGCAATTTCCAAGGCACCGTCAAGTGTAACGAAGGCATCATGTGAATTTTTCTCCCCTCCAAGGGGTAGGGTGACACCCTGGCCCTTCCGTCCTACAATTTCTTGCCTTGTTGTGGTTTCTTCGGCCAAATATTGAAAATTGCGCGCTATGTCAGCAATCCCTAGAACCTACCAAGATCAGCACGTTTAAAACGAGGCTGATTTTGTTCATCGAATAGGGTTTCACTGGCTCCTGCGGGTACTGCGTTGAACAGAGAAAGTTGTGACATTTCTAATGACCAATGTTCAGCCAGAGGTTTTCATTCGAGAATCTTCCAAATTTTAGGGTGTTCCAGCCTTACGTACAGGCATGCGTGCTTGGATTTTTTCAAGCAAGCCTTTATATCATCCCAGTCTGAAATCATGTTCGTCTCTTCATCGATCATCTTCATATCTGAGCGTTCATGAGGGTACCAGGGGAAGAGCTGCTTCTTCTGCCTCCGAAGGTTCTTGGGCAAAGCAGTGTAAGACTGGGTTAAGAGCCACAAGCTGTGCTTGCGAT
This sequence comes from Hydractinia echinata, assembly GCA_030067915.1. Taxonomy (NCBI): domain Eukaryota; kingdom Metazoa; phylum Cnidaria; class Hydrozoa; order Anthoathecata; family Hydractiniidae; genus Hydractinia; species Hydractinia echinata. The sequence goes on from JASGCC010000064.1 coordinate 520,852, forward strand.
GCCTACCACTGATGGCAAGCTCAAGTAGGGATTGTCGCCGCTTGTCGAGACTCTCGTCGGCTATGACGTCATCCACCACGAAAAGAGTATCCTCACCAGCGAGTAAGGACGATAATTTTCTCAATCCATTCCAAAAGTTGATCCCTGGGGTCTATCAGGAACACATAGTCGTCGCGCCAGAGCGAGGTCCTTTCTAAATAGGTGGTATTCCACCGTATGGTAGGGCACAGTACCACGATATAGTAGAAATGGTGTCTATATTCATTCTCAAGCAGGTTTAGAACATGTATTTTTCCGCAGCTTGTAGGCCCCGTGAAGATTGCTGTGTGGGGTTCAGGAACCACATCTAACATTTTATATTAAAACCCTTTTTTCCTATCTATTTTTGTAATGGTGGAGAAGCATTCAACACACACCCACACACCTCCATGGTTATTGACCAAAGACCCATTGCAGCCAGGGCAGTCTTTGGTCTTGTAGGCAAGGGGAAGGGGGTCAAACGATAGCTTACCCTCGAGGTACCGCAGTACCTTGCGATATCTCCCAGCAAGCCACGCCTTCTCCCGAGAGACAGGTCAGGGCCCGGGGTAAAAGAAGGGTATCTTGATGGGTGTTTTCAAAAGTTCAATGTACCGAGGTATAATGTCGTATGTGAATAGGGTGTAAAGAAGCATGTAATTTTTATTATGTTGGACCCGTTTAATCTCTTTATCGATTCTGATTGGATCCATTTATTTAGGCTTTGGAACAATACTCGCGGGAATCCACCCTTTTGATACAGCCATCTCACGGCTTGCCCTACCCGCCGCAAAGTACGCTGTCATCTTGAGGACGTCGTTCATGTCCATTTTTGCAGAGGGTTGTGAAATACCCAAATATTTCTTGCCTGCAAGGGCATAAGCGAAGGTAAAACTAAGGTCTACGACGGTCTCGTAGAGCATATCCAAAATTTCCTTCTCCTTCGGGGTTGCGTTGCTTGGTGTTGCCTTTGTACTCATTTATTTTATTGCATTTTGAAAATTACAGGATGAGTTTTATCCATTTGCTGAGGCTCGGGGGTGGGCTTGTGAGTTTCTCCACCATTTTTTCCTGCAAATCTGTACCATACCCCAACCCCTATCGCCAATACGGCAAGCGTGCCGACGCCGTACATGTAGACATTGTCCATCGACTTGTGAAGACCTGATGCAGGTTCCTGATCATCTGACGAAGAACTTTTACCCATGTTCTTCTGTAAGTCGGCCTTGTTCTTGCGATTCCATTCCGCAAGTCTCTTGCCGGCAGCAACACGACCTTCATTCTTCTTGGTTATGACTTGGTTAGACTCTTCCATTTATCTTATAGCCGCGAAGGGCTATAAGATAAATTTTACCCTGATCCTCAAGGATCTTTCTCCTTCTCCTCCGCCTCATCCTCTTTTTGGCCCATATGCCTCACGGTATGGCCCGCAACCAAAATTTGAGCTAGACATCTACCAATTGTACAGTACACCAGAATACCGAGGTCCGTCATGGCGTCCCGTATAATAGGGTCCTCTTCAATACCTTTTCGGAGCTCATCGACACTGTCAATGTCCACGACATTCCCAATAAGGTTCGTGTATAGGCTGACCACATGAGTGGTTAACGCTCTTGCCGTCTTCTCCCCCTTCTCCTGTAATTCTCGTTGAACATAGTCGGCATGTACCTTGTCGATGGCCTCATCTGGAGCCTTGTCGATAAAGCCCTCTGTACATTTCTTCGGTAGAAGATGTCCCTTGCCTTTTCGTAGAGCTTCCTTTAAAACTTGGCGTTGATTCGTGGGCTTTTCAACATGTTCAAAAGATTCTGCGGCTGTGTCAAATACTTGTGCAAGTTCTGTCATTCTATTTATTGTATTGCGGTATCGCAAAAAACAAAACGCGATCAGGGTATAGGGTAAAATTACAGCAATATACAAACACACTTCCATTTATAGCAAGTGTGTTTGATCAACCGCGCTAGACTAAATTCTACTCGGAGATATATCGATGCCCTTTCCTTTGGTTATCTGCAACCCACATGGGCTGTATGTTAGTGTAGTGCAGCCTTTTCAATTGTTCTTCCTCGCTAGGATATTCTCCATCCTCCCTGTATTTTATTGGTATCTTGTGATCAAACTCCCACTGCCTTCGGTTTCCCCAGTTCATCCCGCCCCTAAACCGGGCCTGGATGTGCTTCATAAATGTAACAATATCACAGCCTAGATATTCCTGGGAAGCTATCTCTATATCCCAATTTAGGGCATTACGAATCCTAAGCAAAGTAAGATTATGGCGATAACCTGGCGATCGCATGTTGGACATTTGGCTCTTTGTTTTTCATGGGGGCACTTGGTACGTTCCTGTGATGCCTTCTTTATATCAAGGCATTTGATGCATAGCCTTGTTCGTTGCCCATTTCCTTTGACCTTGACCTTGAAGTTGTATAGTGGTAAGGTGTGCTTACATTGCGTGCATTTTCTGGTCCCCTCCATATTGTTTTTGCATTGTGAAGGTAGTACCCTACAAAACTTTGGACAGCTTTTAGAAACCCTCGTTATTCAAAAATGCTTACAACATTTCTGAATAGGCAATTAAAACATAAGTGGGAAGGTATGTACCCCGTCATCGTGCACTACTCTTTTGTCATAAAACGCCGAGAGACCGAGCTTGTTCTGTTCGTACGTAATCATACCCTGCTCATGTACCCGAAGACCTACGTTTTTCGCCCTGTCCATACCACCCCCTAGCGCACTCAGGTATCTACCCCAGGTCAGAGCATTTTGCCTCTTTGACATGCCCTTACATGAAAATTTCGTACCTTCTTTAACTTCAATGAAATAACACTTGGCCGTTAGGGCAATCATTCGAAACCCTACGAATTCCGCTTTGAATAATCCTCCCGTTCGACTCGAGTACTTATCAGTGACGAGCCAGTTTTTCACATCTTTGTTGTAAGTGTTAAGCATTTCGGGGCGAACGTCATCTCTTAACTCTTCCCCAGAGATGGCAAAATACGCACTGTCAGTATCCATGTAGATGTATTCGAAATCTCGACGATCCACGTACTTGTCCAGAAAATCATAGTAAAATTCCAACATCCGAAGCTTGGCTAGTTCGCACACTACAATACCGCATTGGTAGGCTCTATCGATAGTACACTTGTGTTTGCCCCTTCTTATCTCATACGCATCCCCGATCTCTTCAAGATCCTCTAGGTACGGGCTTCGGAGGGCTGCATCAACCTCCTTTTCATCCCTCGTAAACGTAGTATTTGCGTGCCTCGCTAGGTCCTCAATCATTTTGCCGTAGAAGCTGTTGCCCTTTAGCTTTGCCGTAACCCCCGTAATACGTTTATCAGGGTCTTTATCAGCCTGTCGTCGTGCATCGGCAATCTCTTCTGGAAACCATTCAAAGGGCCTACCTCGGGTGTACTTGAGGAATTGATAAAAAGAAGTCACTTTCAGGCCATGGTCAAGGTACCATTTTAGCACGGGGGTATACAGTAAGATATTTTCAGCCTTTAGCAACCCCAGAAGCTTACGCGTACCTGGAACACGCTTGCGCCCCGTAGTTTTCAGGTACTCGTGCATATGCTCAGGGATTTGGCCGTCAGGTATTTCCTTCACCACAAACAGTGGAGACATTTCACTAAACTTTTCACTCAGATTTTCAGGCACCTCAATATCAACTTGGGCAAACCCAAAGAGTGATCCATCTAGCACACCTCGCGCTAGTAGCTCGATAACAAGTTCCGATGTTGGTGTAGCCACTTTGATCAGCTGTTCCTTCCCACAGGGAAAGTCTTGCATCAGGGTACTTGGGTAGAGCATGTTTGCATCATACCCTAGAATGGTCTTGCACTTGTGGGGTTCCTTGTACACGTGAGATCTGATACCTGTCACGTCCCCTTCGTGGTATCTACAGAATACGATCGCGGGACCACCCACCATCCCCGTCCGCAAGAGCCCGTAGGCCTCATTCCTCGTACATTTTTCACATGTTTTACGTACCTCCTTGCAGGCCTTACAAGTTTTGCTATAGCAAGAGTCTTCGCACTTGTGCTTGCAGGATTCCCCTGGAACGTATAGTTCCAACTTGGGGTTCAGCCGTAGGGACGTGTTTAATACGTAACGCATCGATACGCCTGGAATACTTACCGCATCCTTCAAAATATCTATCTATATCATCGGTGTAATACTGCAACCTCGTCTCGTCCACGGCTTCAATGAACGGTTCCACATCGGCTAGGTTGTACTCACGCAACCAACATCATGGTGACGCAGCCTCGCCTGTAAAACTCGGCGCGGAATGTCTCGTACTCTTCATTAGATAGCATGTTTTTAACTCTTAGACGGCTATAAATGTCCTCGTGAGCCACAGGCCCAACATGGTTCAACTTGTCGTGGCTCGTCAACCATTCATACGGAAACACGAGCTTTTGTAGCTTACATTCCAACGACTTGCACCAACCGTCATAGCTTAGGCCAGGGGCAAGGAAGTTCTTGATGTCGAGGAATTTAAACCCTGAGGTTGTGAGGAACATGTAGTCGTTGTCTTTCTTCGCCACCTGGATCTTATCGCCTTGTGCAAGTTCTTCAACAAAATACCGCTTGATCAGGTTGATGTCGTACCTGCCGCTGTTAAACCCAATTACAGCTACTTGGTTTGCCCACTCGTTCCACAACTCCTGGTTCTTCTTGGATAACATATCAACATCGTGAGGCTTGGGGTACATTCTCTCGATCTCTTTCACAATGAGGGCATGCCTCTTTTCCAGCTGCTCCACAAACTGCTTAACCAAGGCCTTCGGATTCTCGTGCTCAATGAACGTCGGGTGGTTATTCAATCTATCGGCAATACCAACACTTACAGGAACATGTCTCGAGAGGTACGTCAGATCGGAGGTTTGTTGGTAGTTTAAAGGTGCTAGGAGGGCTTCGAAATCAAATACCAGGTAGTGAGGATAGGGCCTGAATTCCTTCTGAAAGTACCTCTTAATCTTGGGTGGTTTCTCACATTCCCAAGCTGTGACGAGGTTGTAGCCCTGTTCCTGTATCATCCTTTCCTTAGACTAGGTTGCACCGTAACGATTCTTGTCCGCGTTGCTTCTCTCGGGTCGGCAGGGACATCCGTGCCATTTACAACCGTTGTATTCATAAACGGTCTTTGAAATAGGCTCATAGCCGTCAACTTTCCACTCCTTTCCTTTACTATCGCGGATAACGCGTTCTCCTCCGTGCCCGCATAGCGCGTGATGAATATGCCTTCCGGTTTGCTTCGACATGTATTCCACCCATTTTGAGGCATCGTAGCTAAAACCCTTATCATAAAAGACCTTCTCCGCCTTGCTCGGCATACGTTTCACCTTCCCGCCCTTGCAGATAATCGTCGTCTTGACGCCCTCGTATTCATTCTTCTTATGCCTTGATAGGTGGTTGCTTTTGGTAAACAGTTGTTTGCATACCTCACATTCCCAATTCTGTTGGGCCAGCACGTCTAAATCTTTGATGTAGAAACAGTGCCCATCCAGCATACCAAGATTGATAGTGCCTAAACCCTTTTTGAATTGTTTTTGCCCATAGACGAGTCGCCATGGTGCCTTCCCGGAGTTTGTCTTAGGCTCAAATACTCTGATGTTGATCCTGAATTGTTTGGCAACTCCCTCAAGATCAGCTAACCTCGTAGGTCTCACATTCTTACGCTTTAGCTTAGGGTCCTCGTAGTACCTTCGGGCTAAGGTGAGAGCTGGTTTTGTAAGAAACTCTGTTCCCCGTACTACGTCTGCCCTCTCTCTTACAGCTAAGCACCTCCAAAAGCATAAGTTGTCCGTTTGTTCTATTTTACCATCCATAGCGTAGACGCACCTCTTGTTTCGCAGCCAATCTGGGAGAGGGCCGCATCCCAGAAGAGGTTCAGGCGTGCTTATCACCTTGATCTGTACGTGACCAAAGACGATTTTCCCTTCATAGGCTCCCGGGGTCTCGGTGGTCCTAACAGGTGGTAAATAAGCCTTAGTCCAAAACTCGCCATCCTCCAAATCGAGACGCTTCATCTCGCATTCTTCTACGAACGCTTCGATTTCAGCAATGCTTGATAGTGACCTGGAGCTCTTAGTTTTGTTGTAATTAGACACACTACTTTTCTATTTCTATGTGTGACGTAATTTTTCGCATAATAGCGTCCTTTAGAGGTTGGTTCAAATGCTTGTTGAACCGCCATGTTTTGATCCTATTTCCATCTTCCAACATCTGGATATCGTCCTCGGAGCCCTGATATTCAATGTCCTCCGTGTAGTCTTCCCTTGCCTCCTGTTCGATCTCGTCGTGAAGCGTTGTCCCCCCTGAAATATGTTCTTTTGCCTTGTTGTAGTAGAAGGCCACGGTATCCCGCACACTCTGTAGTCGAGAGGCAAGGGCGTCGCGAGTTGCTGCCACCGGTGCCGACACGGTGTTGTATATTTTACTGATTGCATTCTTGAACCAACTCATGCCTTTCTTATATACAGATTTTAACAACGTCCGAAGATTGCTTCGAAGTTGGGAATTTCCATTACTCGGCATGTTTATCACATCTTTACTGCGCATGTGTTGATTCTTGATGATTATTAGCGGATGTATGTGTGCGGGGAGGGGGGAATTTACTCATTTGGAGCATTCTTTGATATGCATCAATAAACATAGCATTATAGGGACTTGTGATGACATGCATGGATAAACACGGCATGATTTTTGTGATGAACAGCTGTGAAGTCACAAGTCAAATTCTGTATGATATTTTTTATGAGAGTTTGACCGTGTTTTTTAGAAAATCCTGTACATCATGACCCCCTATACTAGCTAAGCGAATTGGACGGCGAATTGTATCTGAGCATGCGCAGTTTTGTTTGTTTTGATTTTGCATCGAAATATTCGCTTCGCTGAAAAGTAGAAACAGTTCCTACTTTTTCGCGGCTAAAGGTTTCGCTGCTAGTTATTGACCAATCAGAACGCGGTTAACTAATGTAAACAATGAATTTGGCGCCTAATTTATTTTGTCGTGAAAATTAAAAAGCGAATTCTCTATCGAATTCGTCGTTCAATTTGCTTCGTGAAAATCCCCCTTAAAGCTATATTCAGCAGAACTAATTAATTACTCATGAATTTTAATTTAAAGATAATGTATTAGTATATGTAATCGAACGTTTACGAGCGCAATTAGGAAATAATCGAACGTTTACGAGTGCAATTAGGAAATAATCGAACGAGAATTTTTTTTGCTTTTAATTTTCCGAGTCCGTTAGGACGAGGATAAATTTAAAAAGCAAAAAAATTACGATTTCAATTATTTCCAATTGCACGAGTAAACGTTCGATTACGAGCTAATCACACAATGAACTATTTTTGTAAGAGTAGCACAGGATGTCAATTTCAATGTTTTGATTTTTTATTACCCGATTTATAATTAGTTCGATTCATTGTAAAGATATCTTTTTTTGACTTATCATAAAACGCGAGAAAATAAATATTTATGGGTATGAATCCAAAAGCAACAGTAATTATTTTAAACGACAAGTAAACGCTTTAGAAATTTTTTTTTTCTATATCGACTGTTTTTATTTCTCTTGTTCAGATTTAATGAGCCTTATTGTTTTATGACCTTTTTATTGCCTTATTGTTTTATGGGCTTTTTTATTATAGTTCGAATTTGTAACATCATATATATTTTTTAAATTATCGGCGCTCCTTAAAGAGTGCAGTTAAGATTCTAGAGTGCAATTAAGAAATAATTGCACTCCGCAGAGTGCAATTACGATATAACTTGTTACATTTCGTTAGCACAAAGTTGTAAAATGTTGACATTTTAAATGGGCACCAAGCTAAAATTTTGGTTAGTTTTTTTAAGTCTTTAATACCAAATGGGTTAAACAAATCATTTGTTTTTGGGAGTTTTATAGGTTTTTAGTGATTTTTTTTTTTTTAAATTTACTTTAAATATCAAATAAAGTGTACTTCGCCTCACATGTGGGTTAAAAAGTTTGTTATGATTTAAAGATATTCTCATTGGTTTCAATTCTCCCAAAATCAAGTTGATTGGTTTAAAAAACAATGCCGTAGCAGATCACCCGTGACTAATGTAATAAACAATGAGCTTGTTTCTCGATCGCTAATTTCGCATTTCTGTACAGAAAATTGCACCAAACATTGCAACATTCAAAATAATTTTTAGTTGCAACAACGATAAAAGTACATTTGTGAGTTCCATGGTATCAAATATACATCTTCTATAGGCGATGCTGAATATTAGGGCCTTTTTATATGAGACAGGAAAATCCTGCATGACCGAGATCTCGGATATTTGCGGAAGAACGCTGAAAATTGAAATCGTGTTTATATGGTGCATATTCATCTCGCCCCGGTTACAACGGGAAACTCGGTCAACCGAGATCCCGAGCAAGTGAGCCGGGATCCCGGTCACACGGGATGAATATTTGTCCATGTAAACAGAAAAACCTGGAAGCAAAGTATGGAAAAATTTATGTAACCTTAGAGGAGCAAATAATTATCACTATTACTGCATATCAATGGACATATTTGTTTTTGTATCATAGTGTATTTGTAATAAAAAGACAATAAAACCATGAAACATGCTGAAAACACCAAGTTTCACTAAAATATAATTGAGAATAATCTAAGATTCACTTTTAATCCTGTTTCCAGCGTGTGGAAGATTTTAATGAATAATATTTAAATTGGTCAGAAATGATGGAATACTGAAATTTTCAAAAAATTTGAGAAATAATTAATAGTGATAACACAGCATCCTCGTCCCCAGGGTCTTGTGGCCCCTGAGCCGTTATTACGGGGTGGCCATTATCCACTCTACAAAATAAATCGACCGCCGCCATATTTGTTGTATTCTTGTTTACATAAAACTCCCGCACGGGTTAGACACAAATTTCTACAGGGCAAAACTGTTCATAAATTATTTTTGGGTTATAATTATCATAAATTATAAGCGATCATGTGACCAGCGTGTTCCAGAGCCTTTTCGCCGCTATCAACTTCATCAACAAGGCAAAATGCCCTGGGAACGAGGTTGATAACACAGTTGTTTCAAGCATCAACAGTATCGCTATCTTCTTTTTTCTGTTGATGGAAGCCATATTTGCTTACATATTCACTCCGCCACTTTTAATTTCCCGCTAATTTTTCTTCATATAAACCCGGGATGGAAAATGACAAATTTACATATAAACCCGAGTTGATTTAGCCTGCTCTACCGGGAAACTCGATGGGCGAGTTCCCCGGTTCTCATATAAAAAGGCCCTTAGAAAGACTTTGTTTAGGAAAACAACTTAGCTGATTAGGGTACGTAAAACCCGTTTTAGTAGCGAAAGCTTCTGAAGCAATACCCAAGAACACGCCAGACTACCACCTTTTTTTATTTATCTAGATTTATTTATTTATTTATTTATTTATTTATTTATTTATTTATTTATTTATTTATTTATTTATTTATTTATTTATTTATTTATTTATTTATTTATTTATTTATTTATTTATTTATTTATTTATTTATTTATTTATTTATTTATTTATTTATTTATTTATTTATTTATTTATTTATTTATTTATTTATTTATTTATTTATTTATTTATTTATTTATTTATTTATTTATTTATTTATTTATTTATTTATTTATTTATTTATTTATTTATTTATTTATTTATTTATTTATTTATTTATTTATTTATTTATTTATTTATTTATTTATTTATTTATTTATTTATTTATTTATTTATTTATTTATTTATTTATTTATTTATTATTTATTTATTTATTTATTTATTTATTTATTTATTTATTTATTTATTTATTTATTTATTTATTTATTTTATTTATTTATTTTATTTATTTTTATTTATTTATTTATTTATTTATTTATTATTTATTTATTTATTTATTTATTTATTTATTTATTTATTTATTTATTTATTTATTTATTTATTTATTATATAGATGGTGCAGGTACATACTTGTCGGTAATTTGTTGATGCAATGCGTCATATTTTGATTTTATATTAATGGTATATTAACCGTTTAGCCGGTCTATACGGGAAGATATAGACCGAGGTCATGACGTCATGGACCGAAGGCAGTGAGGTCCATGCGAGTGACAGAGGTTTTGATTTTGATTTTATATGAGAATTTATTAACCGATAGCTATTTTTAACCAGTTTATACGGGAAATCCGCTGCGCTGATTGGCTAAAAAGTCTTCACCACGGGCTTTATATATATAGCTTTTAACCTCATAACAACCAAAATCAAATCAGCAATCGAATCGCATAAAATTAATTTTAAAATCGCCTTAATTGTCGGTTAATTGTCGGTTAATTTGTTGGTTAAATCACATGCATCATATTTTGATTTTATCTGACAATATATAATTAGGTCTGTATTACATAACCTTAATCTTCTTTGTTAATAATATTTTCTGTGTTTAAATTTCTGTAACAGGCAAAGTTGAATCGCCTAAAAATTAATTTTAAAATCGCCTAAAAAATTAATTTTTGAGTCTTTTTAATGAAATTGATAAAAAATTATTTTATGATAAAAAGCGCAATGAAGACCTTACGTCACGACGTAAATGCAATTAAGACTTACGATAATGCAAAATAAAATTAGTGAAACCGTTCTTTTCATCTATTTCAAGTACCAGTAAATTTACAATGGTTCTTAATGCTGAAGTGCATAAAAATGCTCTAAGAAAAAAAGTAAACATAAAAAAAAACACAAAAAAAATTGAAAGCAGTAAAATAAGCATACGAATTAATCTTGAGCTGCGAAAGAGTGAGACAATTGAGATGAATAAACTGATATAATCGAGCAAACCATAAAGAGGTTGCCACTCTAGATAATAATGTAACTTAAGAGAATAATTTGAGCGTTACGAAAGAAAAAATTACACGAACCATAAAAGAAAGTATGAATTTGAAACATGATAACAAACTTGTTCCATTTGCACGAAGGGTATGGTATGAAATAACCTTAGTTTGGTTATGACTTCATTTAGTAATCATGACGAAAAATCAAAAGGATATGCCGCGACTTAACTTACCATCTTACAATTCGTTCGGTTTTAAACGAATTATAGTATTTGGTTCAAAAACTACTTTTTTTAGCCCGCTTAGTCTCCCTGCGCGGTACAATAATATGTCGGGTTGGAACATTCCACAACTGGATCTCAATATGCATTTGAAAAGTTCAAAGTAGGCTCAAGGTGTGGTAAAAGCAGTTGGCTAAAATTATCATCACCTGTCATCATTTGAAGCTTTGTCATGCCGTTTAGTAATAATCTTATTATTTGTTCAGAATAATACACCTCAGTTTTGTCATAACTAAGCTACATAACTAGCTAGCTAGCTATATCTAAGTAGTGTAGTGATAAGTAGCTAGCTATGGATATCCATCTTTAAATCAACCAATATTTCCAGAACACATAATACTGATATGGTGTCTCTGTTTCCCTAGCTAGGGAAGGTTTTAGCTATCTAGCTGTTGCCTATAGCAGTTTTAGCAGAAAGTAGTGGCATTACTTTTTTTAGCTTCAACCATACGCGGACATTGCAAATTTTCTCTGTTCGGTTCCCGGTGACCAACACTGTGTCAATAAATTTGAATAATCTAATTTGACGGGTTGGTAAACTTTTTGGGCTGCTGTGTGTTAGGAGTGACGACAACCAATTGTCGTGTTATTTTAGGCGGACGTCACAAATATTTGGTGTCGGAGCCCAACCTGACTGACCTTATTTTGTGATTGCAAACTAGTGGAGGAACTAGAATGATATAATGCTCGTCTTCCCACCTCCATTACTCACCATTATTGTTGACATTACCCTTTAACTGAGTTAGATAAACAACGTAAGTTAAATGAAATGGAATAAATGAAAAACAAATAACTCTATTTCTACGTACTCAGAATGTTTAAGCAAGGTTCGTTATAATTTATGCGCCACGTCATAGGAAAAATAAATTACTGTTTTTAGATTTTTAGAAACCTGAGTTTGCGCTATGACATTCTTTGTTAACCTTCTAAAAATGGGTCGTTGCACTACTATAGCATCTGTTGCTGGTCGGTGTTTTATTGCAGCTGTTTGTTTTATTGTGTAGCAAAAAGTCCCCAAATTCCAATGTTGTGCTGATCAACTGACCAAGGAACTGACTCAGGTTACTTAGGACTCGAACAGAGAGTATATGCAACATACATAGAACTACCTGCCTGGATCTCTTGAAAGAAGGCTATCATCAACACCAACGAACGAAGATAAAGAGTGCTTCAGGTGAAGCATTATTGCGGCACTACACCATGCAAAGGATATCCATTATACGGGAGTTCGATCGTTACAACTGGCAATAGCCGTGAACAAGATCTCCAAGTTTGAGAAGAACAACAGACATTGCGGTGAACGTACTGTATGTCACGAAATAGAATAAACACGCTGCAACCGTCTGACCACAATATAACTCGCACAGGTGAGCGTACTTCTCATCAAAGACGCACTACACCACCATGAATAATTTTTCAGGGTTGTCAGGAAGCGAAACATCTAAGAATCACAATGCGATTCATTTCTGCATGAACTGCTTGTACGCCTTCAACACATTCGAATCGAGAAACAAGCACTATGAGTCTGGTATTCAAAGCGCATTTTAATATATATTTCAATATTATAGATATGTTCTACATCATTATCAAGTGGTGCACAAAGCACAATGCGACATGATAGTAACTATGGGTGCAAACACTGTCTCATTTAAAGAACGATTCAAGAAATATCTCTGTCATTGATGTTACTCTCCATCCTCTGACATTCTGGATAAAGAGTGTAATAAACAGGCTACTGGAAAAGTCAAATGAAAAAGAAATATATGCACTTTAAAACTATATAGATAACCGGCTTATTAATTATGACTTTGTAACTGGGAAAAATCCAGTTCTTGAATATTTATATATTGAATATTGAATATTTCCTAATCAATTGAAACTGCGTGTCCATATCCTAATCAGAATGGAGTCGGTTGAAATGTTTTGCCAAATCAAATCTCGAACAGCGAAAAATTCTGAACACACGCGCCCTCCTAATTTTGTAATAATTAGATCAGTTTTTTTCGTTGAAAAGAGTACAGTAAGCCATGTCCACTGCATAAACATGGGCAGTGTAGTGTGGAAAACCAAAAACCAGGTTCAATCGAACAAAGCTGAAAAAATCAGGTAGCCAGCTAGCTGTATTCCTAATTTTTTTGACTGCTCTAGTTTTTCTCTCTTTATTTTGAATAAGTGCCCTTCTAGCTAAAGCTAGTTACAGTGCTTTTGTTATTTATTATTTGTAGTATATATATATATTTGCTATTGCAGTGTTTTCGTTCTATCCAACATTTACACTGCCAAATAACATTGCCAGCAACTTACAAACTTTTCACGCACGTACTCTTTAAGATTATGACATCAACAACTGGTTAACAACTTAAAAACATTTTGCTTACTACTAAATGTAGTTAGAGCTTCATTTCACCAAGGTAACGACAAATTTGGCGAAACTAAGAGCATACAGTGTTCTTGCATATCACTTTTTTGTATCGCTATCGGTGCTTTCGAGGACGCTAATATTTAGAATGCTAATGAGTTAGAATACATCATTGAGCAAGGTGACATATTTTGTAAAAATCTGGTAGCATAGGATTTTTATCTGGTCCTGAACTACCATGCCAACTAATGTTAAAATATGTAAATGCTAATTTACTTTCCACTGACAGTGTTTGCGGTTTTTTGCACGCAGGTTCATAGTATTATTTATAATTTGATACATAATACAATCAACATTGGAAAAATCTCCATTTGTGAAGGATATTGTTTTTCAATTTTAAATTCTAGAAATTTTGTTTACAATGTTAATTCACACAGCCGTAGTCATACTGGTGCACCTATACATTAGGGCACTGCTGCTATTCAAAATTCAGTAAATATACTTTGAAAGTTTCATGAAAAAGGTGTTGCATAGAAAACTTTAGATCAAAAATATTATTGAAGCCTACAATAGTTTGTGTGATATGTAACTGTTCTTTGTATGTTGAACTAAAGACACAGCCAAATCGAGCCAAATCGTTTAGATCAGTTCAGACAACCAGCCTCTGAAAGTTTTACTCTTCCATTAGAGATATCAGATGACATATAAGAGCTTGCCCCTTGTGAAACAAAATACCATGATCTGTATTTACGTATGATTTTTGTGAAGAAAGTGCTTTTCCATGTCGTTTTCCTAAAAGAAAGTTTGGCTATAAAGTGGCATGAGAGATTCGTCTTGCCCCTCTGAAATATTTCAATCAGTGATTGTTGAATTACAAATCAAAAGTTTTGCATCATCTGCAGACTACATATTTTTGTTCACTTTTAATAAGTTTCTCTTAGTAGCTAAATCTGGTCTGTTCGTGCGCGAAAAGAGTCGTGCTCAACCTCGTTCCCAGGGTATTTTGCCTTGTTGATAGCGGCGAAAAGTTGTTGACCACTCCGTAATAACGGCTCAGGGGCCACAAGACCCTGGGGACTAGGTTGAGTCGTGCTAGGGAAACACGAAATGCAATATATAAAGGAAGGGCGAACCCGAAAATTTATTCACGGGCTACCGACTAGTATTTCTGTATTAGTTTAAACAATAGACCTATTGTTTTCAACCTGAAATCTCAGCCTGATATTCTTATAAAGCTTACTTTTACCAAAGAAAAATTGTGTAATCCTATATACACAAAGACAAAGGTAAAAAAGATACCCGCAAACCTCAGCACCACAGCTTTTAAAATGGCTATCATTGCCCCAGCTCTATTCGTTTCATATCCTTTAAAATCGAGCTTGGTGATTGATTTACTACGCGCAGGCGATTACAACAACGATCGGTAGAAATATATCGCATTTGTTATTCAGTGCAATCATTGAAATCGCGCAGAAACAGAAACGGGTATTAATATAACTGACTAGTCTTTAGTTCGATAAAAAATCGACAGGTTTGCTGGTCCTCGGCTGTAACCATAGAGACAAGAACAAAGAAACACGCAGCATTTTTTTTGTTCAGTCATCTTGAGCCTTTACCTGTGGTGGAGTTTGGGTACAAAGTTATCACCGGATACAAAGTGCATCTGGAATAATCGAGTCTTGACTACAAGGCAAGGTATATATACTCCATTGAAAACAGTCCAATCGCAGTTTTTCGCTTTTTACGACATAAATTATTTAAACATAAAAAAATTAAACACCCCTAACGAGAGAGATAAAAAATTTACGAAAAAAAAAAAAATGGACGTGAATGAGCACATGAGTTTTTTGATGTACCGGAATAAATTTAAAATTTAATCAATTAAGAATGTAGGTAAAAATAACCAAACTCTTTTATAAAAACTGCGATCGTAATTTTTGATACGATACAATTGATACAATTTTTGATCTGCACAATCTTTTTTACCTGAAATTAAAAATATTTTGTTATTTAAGTAATTTTTTTAGATTTAGCTACAAACATCTGCACAACACTTGGCGACACTTTGCATGAATTGAATTCATTGACAGTTGCTCTGAAATGGCCAATCAGAATTCGTTTTTAAAAAAATCAAACTAAATTCCCGCGGAGAAATACAAAGATGATTTCCTTTTTTTTTGATGTGGCACCTGCTTTTGCATCACGCATGATCTGGATAGCTCTAAAGAAGATGTATCTCCTCTTCTTTTATACTTCCATGGTTGAATTGATACAATTTCAAATTACTCCCTTATGAGTTCTTAGATGATGCTACAGAACACAATGTATAAGAGAAACTGAGTCTTCCCAGGTAAAGAGGGAGCCGTAAATATATTCAAAAGTAAAATTGGTTAAATATATTTTGCTAGTCAACCTGCTCAATAGAATATATACTACACGAAACCCAGAAAGATACTTTAAATAAACAACTAAAGTAAAAAAAATAAAAAAATTAATACATTTTATTTGCTGTATCGTTTTGGTTAAATTGTTTATAAAAGTTAGGAGGATAAAAAAAATAGGAGTGATATGTATCCTCTTTTGAAGCACTCATCTGTCACCAAGATGCCACACGACGCGACTATATCAATTGTGTGGGTAAATCATGAACAACACAAAGTTCATAAGCCAGTTGTTCAAAACATTTACACCTGAACAACAGGGAGTTTTAAGTTATGTCTATAAAAGCATAGAAGAAATAGTAAAATTATATTTACTATTAAAAATATACATATACTTGCACTTTTTAGGAGAACCAGAGATAATAATGCACCTAAAATACTTCCAACTTGTTTAAGTATCGCTCGCCAGCTTTCCAAATAACTTTGATGTTGTGAAGATACTAATTTAGAAAATACCGTCACTAGAAACAAATGTTCAGCCATTTCAAATAAACAAGCCGTAGCGAGGTAAAGCACAAGTGTCGCGATCTTTATGTTGAAAGTGAGGTAAAGATGGACAAATATGTACTGGCAAATTAACATTGCAATAACAGAAACCTGTCCTAAAATTCCAATGCAATAAACAGATGCATCTTCTATTTTGCTTTTGATACTCACAATGCATAGTATTATTACAACGATAGCTGATGCAGTAAAACCAGCAGAAATAACTTTGTATGACATCTGTAATACGTGCAAAACAAGAACTGGAAAATTTCTCCCATATGAGACGCTGGTGATTGTACTGAAAAACGTCAGAGTGAACAAAATCAACATAATCTTAGAATTAAAGGCTCGTTTCAAGACATTTACGTCGCTATCATTTGATACGTAACATGAATGATTGATTGATTCAGCTTCCTTTAAATCATACTCTCTTGATAGATCATGCGCAAAAGATACAACGCATAGCTGTATAACGATAGTGGCACCAAGTAGAAAAATGGCTGATATATTTCCATATCCAATTTGTAACTTACCAAAACGAATATCGAGTTCAGCAAACGGAAGAACAACGCAAGGTCCAATCATAAAACCTATCGATGCTGAAAAAAGTAGATACGCCATTTTACTTGGTACTTCTTCGGCTGGGTAAGACCTTGCTATTTCTCCAGCTACTAGTGGTCTTAGTATAATAACGCTTCCATTCAGAAATTTCCCAATAATTGGAAAGAGTGGAGACCATGATATAGCATAGAATATACTTCCAAGCATGGCTACGAAATTTGTAATAATGATAATCACTTTAATCCGTCTTGTTTTGTCCGCATATTTAGCAACCACAGAAGAAAATAAAGATGGCAAAATATAAACCGAAGCGCTTATTAGTCCATAATATAAATCTGGTTTATTTGTTTTCATGTATTTCGTTAGATAAATCCACAACGTAGTTGTGTTGGCACTCTTTTCAAATTCTGTTAAAAAGCAAATTAACATATATACGAACAAAGTGGTACTTCGTTTTCTCTTCCAAGCTTTTATATCAACCATATCTTTCATCATGGATGTACGAAAAGAGAAGGATACACAACGAGAAAAAATTCTATTCAATTTTCTATTGTATTACGAAACAATTAAACATATAATAATTATAATAATAATTTCTATTTAAACACCCATAGTAACAAAATACAAGGTCAAATTTTCAGAAATAATTAAATCACATGAATGTCAAACAACGCTTTAAAATTCTGTCTTTGCTCTGTAATATGCCAGAAGTCAATTGCTAATGCGAGCGTATTGTGAACGTCAATCGGTAATTCATCGTGTGTAAAAGATAGAACAATTTTATTTCTGCATACAAAAAGATCGTAGAAATTTATTTTGAGACTGTCGCACAAACTAAGAATTTCGTATACAAAGCTGTTTCTTTCAATTGTGTTTACTAGTTGTGATAAAATTATCGAGCGGGCATTTTCATTGTTTATCAGTCTGGTAAAAAGATTCAGTTTGTTGCGATTGAGGGTAAATGAGATATGATCGATATTGAACATTGTATGTAAATAATTTCTGCCGTGTTTAGAAATGTCAAAAAGCGACTTTAAAATTGATCTTTCAACAATGTCTAAGCGTTTAAACGAGTCATTCGCAAATGTCAAAGCCATATGTTTATGTTGGTACAATTAAGGAGTTATACAGTTGGACTATTGTACTTGGGTGACAGAAACGAATTCGATTTTTTATTAAAGTTTTCATGCTATCGAAAGTTAAAGCTCGTGCAGTGTAGCATAATGAAGATCGTCTTGTAATGCGCCATCTTTGATGTTATTAACGTTTCCCTTTAATAATTACGTCATTTCCTTCTGTACAATTTCGCAAGCACGTAGACTAAAGGGGGGTTTTCACGAAGCGAGCTAGTATAGGGGGTCATGATGTACAGGATTTCCTAAAAAACACGGTCAAACTCTCATAAAAATATCATACAGAATTTGACTTGTGACGTCACAGCTGTTCATCACAAAAATCATGCCGTGTTTATCCATGCATATCATCACAAGTCCCTATAATGCTATGTTTATTGATGCATATCAAAGAATGCTGCAAATGAGTAAATTCCCCCCTCCCCGTACACATACATCCGCTAATAATCATCAAAAATCAACGCATGCGCAGTAAAGATGTGACTGTTGTAAGATAAAATCAAAAAACTACTATAATAAATATGCCACACCCAATGAAAATTTGAAGTATTTGAAAATGTAGTAGTCATGATCGTTATAACTGGTATTGGCCTGTCTCTCCCACTAATGGCGTTGGCCTTGGTACAAGAATCGTCAAAAGAAAGGGAGAATGAGCAAGCTATTAAGGATTTAAAGGATCGCATTGATGCCCTGGAATAGATAGCATATCCTCAGGCTATAAGATAAATGGAAGAACAATGTAAGGACTGTGAATGTATACTTGATGAGTATGACAGATGTAACTGTGGAAGAATTATTAATGAAATTAATGAAATTATTTACCCAGGATAGCCTCTTCAGTTCCTATTGGTACTGCTATCAACGAGGGTCCTGCGAAGGGGGTCCTAGCGCATTTAAAGCTCCCATTTGAGCTACGAAAGTCGTGCAAGCACAGCAATCGCTCAACTAGACAACCGCCTAAGATATCAATCCTATTCTCATGCTGAACGCTAAGCAGAAAGGATAGATTCACACTTTTATAGTCTCTGGCATGACTCGGCCGGGGTTTGAACCCAAGACCTCCCGCACTGGAAGCGAACGCTCTACCACAAGGCTATCAGTCGATGGTACAAGTTAGAATGGTACAAGTTAGAATGCTGTGCTGGTACTGCTACCAGGAATACATCACGTATAATGGGGGTAGTTGTGTATGTGCGAGTAGAAGTAATCCTCGGGCCCTGCTTTAAATTCAATAAAGGATGCTGAAATTTGAGAATGAAATTGTGAAACCTCGAGAATTCTACAACTTTGCGACTACTTTTACCGACATTAATGATATCAACGCGGACCACCTGACAGTGTCGGATCCCATTCCTTCCAACAAGGGCAATGATCAACGGTACATCGTGGGGTATCATACGCAAGACCTTATAGTAGCCCTGAGGGTAAAGACACCTAAAATCTGGTCCCCGAATGGAGTCACCCGGTACAATACCAGTGCAGTACCAGCAATGAGTCTTGATTTTGAAGAGTATCCCGACTGGGTTGAAAAATATCGTCAAATTTGGAATAAGGTCGAAGAGTTGATATCTCAAAAAGTGACGACGGAGCCGGTGAAAAAGGAGCGCTATATTAGCGCCAAGCTCAAATACTACAAGGACGTGATGACAACTAAATTTCATGGTATGGGAGTACCCTATGATGTACCCTGCCAAGTCAGTGCCATCCTGGCACTATCATCCGTGTATATGCAGGGTAAAAACTACTATCCACAGGTGCAAGTTATAGAATGTAGATACAAGGATTTTAAAGTTGAATGGTTGCTGGGCGATGAATAGAAAAACCATATATTTTGTAGGCCTTATAGTGCCTATAAAATATACAAAATTAGGGTTTGTAAACAGGTGGAGGCTCTATATACCGCTTGCATACTGTACAGATTGAAGTTTTTTTAAAACGTCGTTTTTACCTTCCTCCCGACCTTTCGCAACTAGCTGGGCACGCTCCTGATCATTGATGGCGTTGACAATACGGTTAAAACGTTGTCGCATCTGTTCCTTTACCAGCATATATTTCTGCTTCTCTTGGATAATGGTAGTGAACTCGTAGTCGCTGATAACCCCATTTTCTACAGCCTTTGAGATTAAATCGATGATTGAGTTCAATTTAGACTCCGCCAATAGCCTGATATTCTCATGCTTTTTGGATTTCACACCAAGCCTCTTACCGGCGTTTCTCAGACCTGCCTGTCCAACTCCTACGGCAATCGTAATCCCACCCATGGCAATACAGACCGGAACACCAAGACCCGAGGCCAGCGCCCCAATTCCGACACCCGACATTACTATAGTAATACCCAACAGTCCGTGGTGACAGTAGCGTACCCAGGTCCCGGGGATTTTCGAACTTTTTTGCGAGTTTGTCCCGCTCTTTAATCTCACTCCGCAGATACTTTTCAATCTCGTCAATCTTGTTAAGTCTTAATTTTCGACTTTTATCCTGGCCTTGCCCGCTTCCCTCCGGCATGTCCGCGCTTTCCGCAGGCGGCGCACTTGGTGCGTTTAAATCCGGATACAGCTTGGTTATATCGCTCATTTATTATTCTATCAGTAGATGCATTGTTATTCCAGTGAACGAAACGTTTTTCTCATGGTGAAATTCGTCTGTCAGCATAAACTCGAGGCGATCCGTAGAACCCTTCAAGGGAAGGTATATCAGGGTCTCGAAACTCCAAGTCAGCATATCCCCCCAATCGTTTAGTTCCTTGGTGGGGAGTAAAGCGAGAATTTTGACTTTTTACCATCTAGCAGGCAGTCGTCTTCATCCAACTGGGGACAAACAAGTCTCAATCTGTGGTAGACGTCAGTCTTGTAGAAGGAGTCATAGTCACCCTTCAGATAATACTTGTTACTGGGGTCGTAGGGTAGACCCAAGAGCTCTTGCAGTTGTCGATGAATCACCACTGTGTACCCGTCACTGACACAGAGCCTGCAGAGTCCATTTTACAGGACAAACAGTTTGATCCTATCCCCCGCCTGACTGTTCAAGATAGCCGCCTAATCCTCAATCCTATACAGACCGTTCACGATCTCAATTCTAATTTCCCTCTGATCAGGCCCTATTTTACGAATGACAATTTCATTATCGCTGTAAAGATTCAACCATACGGGCCTGATACTTATCGATTTCAAGGCAATTCTCGTGTCCTGTCCTAGATAATCCTCAAACATCGTGGGCTTTACAATATCAGTAATGTAGAGTTGCTTCATACCTTTCTTCTAACAACAAAGGAATGAATATCTACTCATACAACC
The DNA here is from genome assembly GCA_030067915.1 of Hydractinia echinata. Lineage (NCBI taxonomy): Eukaryota > Metazoa > Cnidaria > Hydrozoa > Anthoathecata > Hydractiniidae > Hydractinia > Hydractinia echinata. Next base: position 542,274 of record JASGCC010000064.1, read on the forward strand.
CTAAGGCAAGGTACAAGTCCAACAGGGGAGAATGGCCCCTTGATGTAATCAACTTGGAGCATCAGGACCTGTACGTGTCTACAGAATCACACATTTCTGTGGTATTCCCCGAGTTTATCAAATACCCCATCAAGGTTCCAACAAATTTGCTGAATGATCCTGTCATTCAGGGATGGAAGGGGCAAGCTCTGGACTACTGGAACATTCAGGTTAACTTCGCCACCCATTGCTCAACCACGGCCTTAGGTATCTCTGCTAAACACATGACAGGCTCCGTGCCACTTGTCAACTGAATCTTCAAATTTCATGTATACTACCACATACGTCGTATCCTGGCAAGAATGAAGGCACCCATGCCCTATAACGATGGTTTTTCCAGATACAAAAACCCTTACTCAACCTCCGGGTATGCACAAGTATGTCGTGAGTATGGTGCTAGCCCCAATAGCCTGTACAAATTCAAGGATGTCGGTGCTTCACTCACCAACAGCTCATGGTGGTCCCAGATTGATGGTGACTATGCAAAATTCATCATGCCGGCAAGTCAAGGCCTAACGTCGGAAGGTCTGAGCAAGCTGAGTGAAAGTATTAGAGTTTACGTGGTCTTGTTGCTTGGCTCGCAGGTGGGGGCCCAAGGCATCCCTACTCGGTTCTGGTGCGGACAACTATACGGCCAGGCAAATCTTGATGCAAAAATTTGAAAGTATGGTGCAACGTGAAGAAAATGTAGGGCAGGACATAAGTCAATTTCAAAAAGTGCTCCAATATGCCCGAACGCCGGTGAATTTTGCCGTCATGTCCAGCGTGTACATGCTACCCTCAAATATGAACCTGCGTATTGGCAAAATTGAGGGTTACAATAACAACATCCTGATCGCACCTGCCAATGTAAATGTTGGGGTCCAGGTTGATTTGAATAGTGTGAAGCTTACATGGAGGGTTATCAATTCATCCCCCAAACATACTACACCTCCTAAGCATGCCATGCCCCCTAGACATACTACACCTCCTAGGCATACTATACCTCCTAAGCATACTATACCCCCCAGGCATACTATACCTCCTAAGCATGCCATGCCCCCTAAACATACTACACCTCCCAAGCATACTACACCTCCCAAGCATACTATACCTCCTAAGCATACTATACCTCCTATACATACTACGCCCGAACACAGGGAAGCCCCGCAGCAGCACCAGGATACCAATTACCTACATCTGGCTTAAAAAATAGGTCATATTAGGTCATCCTTTTTCGTCTTACCAACGTATACCACAACAAAATTGCGATTGCCATATATAGATGCTTGACTGCGTATTCGATAATTGTTGCCGCTACCCTCAAAAAGAAAGAGACAACCGTACCAATAATGCCGGGTAAGGCAGCACCTGCTTTACCTGCCAGGTATTTCAGGAATTTTCCAAGCCTTTCAAGCTGCTTCTCTACAAACCCCTTCCTTGCGGCACTTCCTCCTGAAGCACCTGTTGCAGCACTTCCCCCTGTAACGGTGAGTACAATCGTGGAAATCAGTAGACCAACAGCCGTCACGATACTCGCTATAGTCAGACCCTGTTCTTTGAACAAGATTATAAGCTTCTCGAGCAAAGACGTGTCATTCCCGGCAATTTTCATCAACGTTTCCTTAATGACCTTCAGCTGGCTGTGGATGCCGGACGATAATAGGCCGTGTGCTTCTCGCGTGGCCTCTGCCTTATCGTGGAGATTTTCAATCTCTTCCTCAAGCTTAGCGATATCCCTCTCGAGGTTAGCCCTTTGTCCCTCGGTTGCCCCGGCTTTGTGCTTCTCGAGTTCTTTCACCTTGCCCTCCGCCTTGCTAATCTCGCTGCCGTATAAAATCTTCTTACTTTCCAAGTTTTTCAAGTTACCTCTTACTGTCTGAAGTTCGAGGTTAAGCCCTCTTCTTTCACGTTCAGTGATACTTTGATCATCACCACCAAACGAAGTATCTTCGATAAGTCTTTCCGTCTCGTCTAGGACATTCTCGAGTAAGGGTATCATCTCAATATCATCACCCTACTCCCCGAGCTTCTCATCGAGGTGGTCGAACTTTTGCAGGAGTGTCTGGGCCCTTACCTTACTACCTTTGTTGGGTGTAGTATAGTTGGTAAAACCTAGGGCTTTCAGACGAGTACTACCTAACATTGTTTGTATCTGGCCAACGGTTTTTAATTGACCATCCTGATTCGTAAGCACTAGTTCTTTAAAAAAATTATTCCCTACCACTATTTCTTTGACAACAAGTTGATTACCTTCTTCCATCCTAAACACATCGTAATATTTCGCGTTTGGTATCATATTCAAATCCTTACTAAGAACTTTGTAGAGGTAGTCGACCTTTGATTCTACTAGTTTTTTCCTCTGCTCGGAAAGTCTAGACCCTGGAGCACCCTGTTGTTCTCCTGACGTTGAAGGCCCTGGCGTTGATGGAGGTTTTGGCGTTGATGGTGTAGTATCATCAGGCTTATCATCTTTCCCACCATCATCCTTGAAAATATCGTGTTCATATCCTGGGTTCGTTGACATTTATTTAAAAAAATCATTCTAAATAAATGAGTGCATTTGGAACTACATTAGACCCATACGCAGAAATGAAACAGCTTTTTGGTATTAAAGGAAGAAGGCAGCGCGTAAAGGTAAACCACGCACCCTCCACGATTAATCAGAATGAGGACCTTTATGTTGATATTCCCAACCTGGGGCAGAATGATGTCATATTTCCGGGTAGAATCAGGCTACTGTTTAGCCTTGAACTTACGGGGACCAACACGAAGCGTACCCCAGTCAGCAACATAGGGAAGAGTCTAGTGCGAAATCTACGTATCACCCTAAACGGCAATGAAATTCAAAATAACAGTGACTATGGACCCCTCCCGATCTACAGGGACTTGTGGCTGCCTAAATTCGATCGTGGCAATAACCTGATTTTAGAGGGTATTAACCCTAATGACGGTACAATTCGCGTCCTGCAGGTAAAGGCCACTGACCATGTAGGTACCGATGAGGAGAAAGCCATTGCTGCCGCCTATGGGAACACCTTTTCCGTTCCCCTCGGTAAAATGTTCGAACTAACGAGGGACTTACCGTACTATCAAGCGGGATTATACGACAGATTGCAGTTTGTCCTACATTTTGGCCCACATAGCGACGTGATCAAAGATGGAGGTACGGCAGCCTCAGGGTCTACCGCAACCAAGGCAGCCGACGCCGCATATAAAATCACCAATATTGCCCTGGAGTATGACAAGGTCAACCATGAGGGTCTCGCGAGCGCTATGATGTCACGTTACGCAAGATTGGCGTTACCCTACGAAGGGATACTCCGGAGTAAGGTAGTAACTATGAAAAATCGGATTCCAGCTACAACCTTCAAATCGATACACCGGCCAAGAGTCTTAAGGGCGTCTTGCTACTCTTCGTGGACCCTGCAACAGTGAAACCCTATGCTGGAAAGAATGAGGTCTTTTACAACCCCCAGATCGAAAAAATATCCATCACTGTGGAGGGTGAGCCCAACGATTTGTACTCACATGCCATGCTACCCAAAGACCACCTCGAACAGATTGTGAGCCTCTTTGGTAGTCGCGACTTGGAGGTAACGATTGGACAATTCCTAACACAACGATACGCCCTGTTCATCGATTTCCGAACCTCTCCAGACCATATCTTACATGGTTCGGGGCGGCCCCTACAACGCCTTAGTGACGGCATAACGTTGCATATGACCAAGAAGGCCGACGGAACGGGAGATATCCGCTGCTACGTCTATCTGCTTCAGGATGCTCAATTGAATATTTTAGATGGTAGGTTTCACAGCGTTGAGTATTAGTGACCACAATTTGTATTTGTCCTAGGGGCAAATACAAATCAATATGGAAAACAGGAGCTGCTCAAATTGTAAAAAAGTGTTAACCCTAGATGCATTTAGGGTGCTGGGAAATGGTCAAACTACAAAGACATGCATCAATTGCCTGGATAAAAAGAAACAACGGCGTGCCAAAAACAAATGCCCCCATGGTAGGCGGAGGGATCAGTGTAAAGAATGCAAGGGCAGTCAGGTTTGTCACCATGAGAGACAGAGGGCTTATTGTAAGGAGTGCAAGGGAAGTCAGATTTGTGAGCATGAGAGACAGAGGGCTTGCTGCATAGACTGTAAGGGCAGTCAGTTTTGCAAACATCTAAGGATAAGATCCCAGTGTAAAGAATGTAAGGGTAGTCAAATCTGCCAGCATGAAAAAAGGAGAGCCCAATGTAAAGAATGTAAAGGAAGTCAGATTTCCCCCCATGAGAAATTAAAGTACCGCTGCAAGGAATGCAAGGTCAAACAATAAATGGCAACTATCGCTGTTCTTGTTGCAGGTGCCGCAATCAACGCGCTTGCCTTCAGTGGCACGAACTTCCTATTTAGCAAACTCTCAGGGCATGGCAAAGCGGAACAGAAAAGACATGACGAAGCGATGGAAAAACTACAAAATGTTCAAGCCCAATGGGTCCGGGACCGCCAAGCAAAGATCGACTGGTTCAACAAACAACGGCAATTACAAATACAGGCTGGGAAGAGCCTGCGAGAGCTTGAAGATGATATGTACAAGTACTATAGAGCCTCGAACGATAAGCTACCAAAATTGTCGGATTATTACACACCCTCCAAGAAACAACAAAATGGAGAACTCACCTTTATCTTGGATCCTTAACTCTTCTAGGGTTTGTAGCCTACAAATATCTGTAAAAGGTTTTTTGACATGTAATAAACAACATGTCAAAAGTCGTTACCGAGAAGGAGGCGGAAAAATTAAGCAATATATACTATACACCAGAACATCTCTGGGCCGGACGCAAAGCTATCCGATTGCTCGCCTCAGAAGCTGGCTTATCCAAAAAGCTAGTCACCCACTGGCTGTCTAGGCAACTGCTATGGCTGCAACACATCAAAGGCCCGAAAAAGATTAATTACCGCATTTTACCATCACGAGACCTAACGAGATGCATAAATTTGATATCCTCTATATGCCTCACGGGTATTGACGCGGCTTCGAGATACAAGGTAGCGAGGCCCCTACGTCCCAAGAAAGCCAGCGAGGTTGCGGGTATGATCAAAGACATTTATAAAGCAGGACCTTTACGATATCCAAAGACCTTCCAGTGCGACAATGGTTCTGAATTCAAATCAGCAGTAACGAAATTGTTAGAGGACAAGGGGGTGGAGATTAAGCGGGCTACTACCAAATATCACCATACATTTACGGCCTTTGTAGAGTCGTACAACAAGGAGTGCACCATAGTTGTTCCTGGCCCTTTGAACAATATGGAGCCCCAGACGTTAAATATCAGACTCTAGATCCTCGTCTATCTTGCTTCTTGCAAATGTCCCCCATGCTTTTTCGCCTGACGCCAACCTGTTTAAAAAGCTCTTCGTCAACCTTATATTCAAAACCTTCATAGTATAGCCCATCTCGATATTTAAAATTTTCCAGGCAGGTAGGACAATAACCAGTCACTGACTCTGCGTTGATACAACATCGTAGTACGGGTACATGGATATTGTAATTATATGTAAATTGTTGTGTTTTTATGTATGCCTCCATCTTTTGATATTTCGCCGGCTTTTAGTATACGGCCAAACGGGTCTAAAATGTATATTTTTCTAAAGCGTCCCCACACTTTAGAAAAAACCATCGCCTATTCCCCGAGCTCTAGGAGACGTTCATGTGTGTAGTGTTCACCAAGCCTGAAATGTCTCACACGATCGGGGTTGACTTTAATACAGCCACGCTCCCTGAGCCAGTTGTAGTGTACAATGGCATTCGCCGTTTCTGCTAGCACCACAATCTCACTTTTGGGGTAGTCGAAAAGTTTGTTTCGAATCTTTTGTGCCACATACCCCTGCTGGCCACAGATGGCGAGGTATGGAAAGGGGTCGTTGTTGTTCTTCCGGATCACAACCATACCGTTATCCTTTTGAGGGTCTTCAAGGTAAGGCACGGCATGTTACTGTAATGTTTCTACATGTTCCTGGAGCTCCTCAATTTCATCCCCCAGCACCATGAGCTGGCTATCTCTATCCTCTAGATCATCCTCGAGAATGGTGACGTCAATATCCCTGTCCTCGAGGGATTGACAATGCTCTTTAAGTTCATCCTGTAATTTTTGAACACCTGCCCGGGCCAACCACCTGATCAACCCTACGGCCTTGGGCTTCCTGCTCCGGCGCACAATCTCCAATGCATCGTCTAATGTGACGATGCATTGGAGGGATCGTTTTTATCAATCACGCATAGCACGGTGTCATATTGATATCGGTTTGGAACATGTCTCTGCCGTAGTTCCGATTTCTCTTGCTTAAGAACACTAAGTTGTTCATCCCTGTCATCAAGATCGTCCTCTAGGATGGCAATGGCCACGTCCCTATCCTCGAGGGTTTGACGCTGCTCCCTAACCTCATCTTGCAATTTTTCGACACCTTTTCGAGCCAGCCATTTTGTCAAGGCTACTGCCTTGGGCTTTTTTGATTTCGCAGCAATTTCCAAGGCACCGTCAAGTGTAACGTCAAGTTGTATAGTGGTAAGGTGTGCTTACATTGCGTGCATTTTCTGGTCCCCTCCATATTGTTTTTGCATTGTGAAGGTAGTACCCTACAAAACTTTGGACAGCTTTTAGAAATTTAATTGCCCATTTCTGAATAGGCAATTAAAACATAAGTGGGGAGGTATGTACCCCGTCATCGTGCACTACTCTTTTGTCATAAAACGCCGAGAGACCGAGCTTGTTCTGTTCGTACGTAATCATACCCTGCTCATGTACCCGAAGACCTACGTTTTTTGCCCTGTCCATACCACCCCCTAGCGCACTCAGGTATCTACCCCAGGTCAGAGCATTTTGCCTCTTTGACATGCCCTTACATGAAAATTTCGTACCTTCTTTAACTTCAATGAAATAACACTTGGCCGTTAGGGCAATCATTCGAAACCCTACGAATTCCGCTTTGAATAATCCTCCCGTTCGACTCGAGTACTTATCAGTGACGAGCCAGTTTTTCACATCTTTGTTGTAAGTGTTAAGCATTTCGGGGCGAACATCATCTCTTAACTCTTCCCCAGAGATGGCAAAATACGCACTGTCAGTATCCATGTAGATGTGTTGTTTTTCGATACAACAGTTGATTATATGCGTTAAAGGCGATGCAAGATGCTCTATCACAGGTTTTATGAGCCATGGTATTTCATCATCACCAGTAGAACAGTCGTTTCTCAATAAGCGTAATACGTCAACAACTTCACTGTATTTAACCTCGTGAAAATGAAAACGTTCCTCACTGAAGTTGAAAGCTTTAACTGTTTCCATTATCTCATCCTTGTGTTTCGGTGATTTATTTAAAAGTTTTTCTGCAGTGGTAGTAAAGTGATTATTTAAAGCATCGATGTCCTTGATGTCATTCATAGAAGAGAATGGTTTCAAAATTTTCCTTAAAACTTTCCAAACATTAGCCGGTCGTTTTGAGCTTAATGCAGTTGTGAGAAAGGATTTTTTTGCTGATTTGATAACAGAAGCAAGTCTATTTCTAATTTCAACAAACTTGTGTCTATCTACTTTTTTGCTCGTTTCGAATGCGGTTTTTCGACTAGAGTTCCTCTGTTGTTTTAACTCTTGTATAGCAGGATCACGCATCCAAGGTGCTGGCGCTCGAGTGATTTTGGTTCGAATAAGTGGAGCATGTCTGTCAATACATTCTTTCGTTAAATCGTTAAAAATGGAGAGTTTTTCTTCTGGATCGTCTAAAGCATAGACGACATTAAATGGTAATGTTTGGAAGTCTTTTACATACAAATTTGCATCAAATGTTTTAAGATTACGGATATACTTATAGCACTTTTTGAACCGGTCTGGTTTAACGTTAATAAAGATATACGTTGCATCGTGGTCACTCACTTCGTCTGCAGGTAACACGTCTTGTACTTTAACTTTTCTAGGGTTATTTGTCCAAATATGGTCAATACACGCTTTTTGTCTCGTAGGTTTCGTTATATGTTGATGTAAGTCGTAAGACTGCAACATGTCCAAGTACTGTTGACTTATATTTTGTTCTTTAAATAAGTCAATGTTCATATCTCCAGTTTATTGAAATAATTTTCGCTTCTGTAACTTGAGCCGCACTGATGTATGCTCAGCGGCAGGGTTAAAAAAGTTTAATTCCTGATGTGTGTACAATATCTAGCTACAATCGTCCACGAAAATATGGCTCTCTATTCCCCGCAATATTACATGGACCAGTGACATATTTTGTTTAGAACCTGATGTATCAGAAAATGCTAAAGAAGGTTAAACGGAACAAGAATGGTATCCAGCATCAGTGTACAGTTCGGGTCAAGTTACAAAAAATGAAAATATTTCTTTATCGGGAAATTATTTCCTGGTTTAGAAATTGAGATTTCCCGATCTTGAAATTTTTTCATTTTTCTGAAATTTGTTCAGATTGAACCCAAAAATGAATGATATATATAATATATATGAAGATTTTCAGTAGGTGTTGATGATTACACAAGAACCGCTTGTCAGAATTTAAATAAACGCCTAACGTAAACGTAATAACGAATGTAGATGTTGAAAAATTTTCCCGATACATATTTATTGAAATAATTTCCGTTTCCGTAACTTCAGACGCACTGGTGTGCGTACAATATAGCTACAATCGTAAACAAAAAATATGGCTCTCCAATCCCCCTCAATGTTAAAAACTGCCCTTTTGTGGCTATGCAACGCAAACAATTACACGTGACATACCTGTATATAAACATTGAGCACGAGTGAGAACAGAACGTACTATCTGCAAAATATCTAGCTGGCTATGTTCTTTTGCTGACTTTGCTAAACTTTGGTTCTTGGTTTTTGGTATAAAATTGCCAGAGACAACACATTTTGTGGACGATTGTAGCTAGAACAAGCTATATGATGGGACATTCCTACAGAGTAGAATTATCTCACTCACTGTGTAGTATATATGTATAATAGCTAGCTATAGAGTGTAGGTAGAAAATCTGTCCAAAAGAATTTTTCTATGCTAGCTATGTTGCTGATTTTATGCCAGCAAAAATAGCAATTTATTGCTAGCTACATGGGTAGTTTTATCCCAGGTAAGTAGTTAATTTTATGCTAGCCTTGCAGGTAGTTTGATGCTAGCTATATATGGCACTGTTTGCTCTTTTTATGCTAGCTAGCTAACTCTAAAAGTAGCTAGCTATATGATATCTAAGTTGTAATATTATTCCAGCTAAGTCGGCAGTTTTATGCTAGCGAGCTTTAGGTGTGAGTAAGGCAAAGAAGGGGTTCATTACATGTAAAAAATAGTGATATACCAGGTACATAACTTCCACTTCTTCCTTGAAAATCTCGTTTCGTTTCTACGCTCAGCACCATCTTTAAAAAACTCCATCGCCGCGCTAAATTCACGTTGTCTCGCTCAATCAGAAGTTTACGCAAAAAATGACCAGATTAAACTACTGGGCAACCCTGTCAAAAATTTACCAAAATTAAAAAAATTTGATGTATAGGTGCGGAAATCCTATATACTCTCCTCCGTCCCTTATATTTGGCTTATATAATGAGGAAATAGGCTCCGCTTTGCTCTGCAAAAAATTACACGAACCATAAAAGAAAGTATGAATTTGAAACATGATAACAAACTTGCTCCATTTGCACGAAGGGTATGGTATGAAATACCCTTAGTTTGGTTATGACTTCATTTAGTAATCATGACGAAAAATCAAAGGGATATGCCGCGACTTAACTTACCATCTTACAATTCGTTCGGTTTTAAACGAAGTTATAGTATTTGGTTCAAAAATTACTTTTTTTTTAGCCCGCTTAGTCTCCCTGCGCGGTACAATAATATGTTGGGTTGGAACATTCCACAACTGGATCTCAATATGCATTTGAAAAGTTCAAAGTAGGCTCAAGGTGTGGTAAAAGCAGTTGGCTAAAATTATCATCACCTGTCATCATTTGAAGCTTTGTCATGCCGTTTAGTAATAATCTTATTATTTGTTCAGAATAATACACCTCAGCTTTGTCATAACTAAGCTACATAACTAGCTAGCTAGCTATATCTAAGTAGTGTAGTGATAAGTAGCTAGCTATGGATATCCATCTTTAAATCAACCAATATTTCCAGAAAACATAATACTGATATGGTTTCTCTGTTTTCCTAGCTAGGGAAGGTTTTAGCAATCTAGCTGTTGCCTATAGCAGTTTTAGCAGAAAGTAGTGGCATTACTTTTTTTAGCTTCAACCATAAGCGGACATTGCAAATTTTCTCTGTTCGGTTCCCGGTGACCAACACTGTGTCAATAAATTTGAATAATCTAATTTGACGGGTTGGTAAACTTTTTGGGCTGCTGTGTGTTAGGAATGACGACAACCAATCGTCGTGTTTTTAGGCGGACGTCACAAATACTTGGTGTTGGAGACCAACCTGACTGACCTTATTTTGTGATTGCAAACTGGTGGAGGAACTAGAATGATATAATGCTCGTCTTCCCACCTCCATTCTCGCCATTATTGTTGACATTACCCTTTAACTGAGTTAGATAAACAACGTAAGTTAAATGAAATGGAATAAATGAAAAACAAATAACTCTATTTCTACGTACTCAGAATGTTTAAGCAAGGTTCGTTATAATTTATGCGTCCCGTCATAGGAAAAATAAATTACTGTTCTCGGATTTTTAGAAACCTGAGTTTGCGCTATGACATTCTTTGTTAACCTTCTAAAAATGGGTCGTTGCACTACTATAGCATCTGTTGCTGATCGGTGTTTTATTGCAGCTGTTTGTTTTATTGTTTAGCAAAAAGTCACCAAATTCCAATGTTGTACCGATCAACTGACCAAGCAACTGACTCAGGTTACTTAGGACTCGAACAGAGAGTATATGCAACATACATAGAACTACCTGCCTGGATCTCTTGAAAGAAGGCTATCATCAACACCAACGAACGAAGATAAAGAGTGCTTCAGGTGAAGCATTATTGCGACACTACACCATGCAAAGGATATCCATTATACGGGAGTTCGATCGTTACAACTGGCAATAGCCGTGAACAAGATCTCCAAGTTTGAGAAGAACAACAGACATTGCGGTGAACGTACTGTATGTCACGAAATAGAATAAACACGCTGCAACCGTCTGACCACAATATAACACGCACAGGTGAGCGTACTTCTCATCAAAGACGCACTACACCACCATGAATAATTTTTCAGGGTTGTCAGGAAGCGAAACATCTAAGAATCACAATGCGATTCATTTCTGCATGAACTGCTTGTACGCCTTCAACACATTCGAATCGAGAAACAAGCACTATGAGTCTGGTATTCAAAGCGCATTTTAATATATATTTCAATATTATAGATATGTTCTACATCATTATCAAGTGGTGCACAAAGCACAATGCGACATGATAGTAACTATGGGTGCAAACACTGTCTCATTTAAAGAACGATTCAAGAAATATCTCTGTCATTGATGTTCATCCTCTGACATTCTGGATAAAGTGTGTAATAAACAGGCTACTGGAAAAGTCAAATGAAAAAGAAATATATGCACTTTACAACTATATAGATAACCGGCTTATTAATTATGACTTTGTAACTGGGCAAAATCCAGTTCTTGAATATTTATATATTGAATATTGAATATTTCCTAATCAATTGAAACTGCGTGTCCATATCCTTATCAGAATGGAGTCGGTTGAAATGTTTTGCCAAATCAAATCTCGAACAGCGAAAATTCTGGACACACTCGCCCTCCTAATTTTGTAATAATTAGATCAATTCTTTTCGTTGAAAAGAGTAAACGTAGCTAGTGTAGAGATGAAATATAACCACACTTTTCCAAAATTCGCGGTCAAACTCTCATAAAAAATATCATACAAAATATTGCTTGTGACGTCACAACTTTTCATCACACTCCATTGCACAAAATACCGTTGATCATCAGCAAAAATCAACTGATTATCAACGCATGCGCAATAAAAATGAAATCCTCTGATTTTGTTAAAATGTGTATATAAGAAAGAGATGAGTTGGTTTAAGAATGCCATCAGCAAACTATATAGCACCGTGTCGGCATCAGTGGCAGCAACCCGCGACGCTCTTGCCGATCGACTACAGAGTGTGCGGAATACCGTTGCATTCTATTATAACAGGGCAAAGGAACAAATTTCGGGAGGTACAACGCTTCACGATGAGATTGAACAGGAGGCAAGGGAGGACTACACGGAGGATATCCGGGGGGACGATATACAGATGGTGGAGGACGGAAATAGGATCAAGACATGGGGGCTCAAAAAGCATCTAAACCAACCTCTAGGGGACGCGATCATGCGAAAAATTGAAACCCACATAGAAATGCGCGTTAAGGTTGTGTACAGCTTCAGTTGTAATATTTACAAGGGTGGGGGCGATGTGTCTGATTATCACAAAACTAAGAGCTCCCGGTCACTATCAAGCATCGCCGAAATCGAAGCGTTCGTAGAAGAATGCGAGATGAAGCGCCTCGATCTGGAGGATCACGAGTTCTGGACCAGGGCTTATTTACCACCTGCTAGGACCACCGAGACCCCGGGAGCGAATGAAGGCAAAATTCTCTTCGATCATGTACAGATTAAGGTGATAAGCACACGTGAACCCCTCTTGGGATGCGGCCCTCTCCCGGATTGGTTGCGACAAAAAAGGTGCATCTATGCCATGGATGGTGAGGATGCCAGAACGGACAACCTATGTCTATGTCTTGCGGTAAAGGAGAGGGCAGATGTAGTACGGGGGACGGAACGTCTAACAAAAACAACCCTCGCCCTAGCCTGAAAGTACTATGGGGACCCCAAGTTAAAGCGTAAAGATGTGCGCCCTACGAGGCTGGTGGATCTTGAAGGAGTTGCCAAGCAATTCAAGGTCAACATTAGGGTCTTTGAACCTAAGACAAACTCCGGGAAGGCACCATGGAGACTCGTCTATGGGCAAAAGCAGTACAACAAGGGTTTTGACACTATCAATCTTGGTATGCTGGACGGGCACTGTTTTTACATCAAGGAATTAGATGTGCTGACCCAACACTGGGAATGCGAGGTATGTAAACAGAAGTTTAATTACGCCTTTTCTCTCACACGGCATAAGGGGAACGAATGCGAGGGTGTCAAGACGACGATTATCTGCAAAGGGGGGAAGGCTAAACGTATGCCGAGCAAGGCGGAGAAGGTCTTTTACGCTGAGGATTTTAGCTATGATGCTTCAAATTGGATTGAATACATGTCGCAGGAAACTGGGAGGCACATACATCACGCACTATGCGGTCATGGTGGTGAACGCGTTATCCGCGAGGATAAAAAGGAGTGGGAAGTTGATGGTTATGAGCCCATCACAAAAACCGTTTATGAGTACCACGGCTGTAAGTGGCATGGATGTCCATGTCGGCCTGCGAGGACCGACGCGGACAAGGCTCATTACGGTGCAACCCTGTCTAAGGAAAGGATGATACGGGAACAGGGCTACAACCTCGTCACGGCTTGGGAATGCGAAAAACCACCTAAAATCAAGAGGTATTTTAAGAAGGAGTTCAGGCCCTATTCCCACTATATCGTCTTCGATTTTGAAGCCCTCCTGCATCCTTTAAATTATCAACAAACCTCTGATTTGACATATATTTCTCGACACATTCCTGTAAGCGTGGCTATTGCCGATAGCCTGAAAAAACACCCGACATTTTGGGTTTTGTCTAAAAAGTTTATTGGGGAGCAATTAGAAAAATTGGCGGGATTTCTTGAATACCTAGCGTCGAAAGTAGGTGCCCCGCTACCTGGTATCCCTGGTATGGTAATTTCTTCATTTTTTTCAAAAACAACAAAGGTTGTAGAATATGCGTTCAAACACCTGTACATGGGTATTGCCGACAGCTTGAATGAGGACCCGACGTTCATCGAGCACGAAAATCCCAAGGTCTTGGTCAAACAGTTTGTGGGGGAGCTGGAAAAGAGGCATACCCTTATCGTGAAGGAGGTCGAGAGAATGTACCCGAAGTCTGACGACTTTGACATGCTCTCCAAAAAGAACCAGGAGCTGTGGAACGAGTGGGTAAACCAAGTATCTGTAATAGGGTTTAATTCTGGCAAGTACGACATCAACCTGATCAAGCGGTATTTTGTCGAAGAGATCGCGCCAGGCGATAAGATCAAGGTGGCGAAAAAAGATAACAACTACATGTTCCTCACCACCTCAAGATTTAAATTTTTCGACATCAAAAATTTCCTTGCACCTGGTCTAAGCTATACCGGTTGGTGTAAATCGTTGAAATGTAAGCTGCAAAAGCTCGTGTTTCCTTATGAATGGTTGACTTAACACGGCAAGTTGAGCCATGTTGGACCGCACGAGGCTTTTTAGAGCCGGCTAAGTGGGAAAAACACACTATCCCGCAAAGAGTATGAGACATTCTGCGCTGAGTTTTACAGGCGAGGCTGCGTCACCATGATGGACTGGTTACGTGAGTACAACCTAGCCGATGTGGAACCTTTCATTGAAGCCGTGGACAAGACGAGGTTGCAGTATTACGATGACGAGATAGATATTTTGAAGGACGCGGTAAGTATTCCGGGCGTGTCGATGCGCTACGTATTGAACAAATCCCTACGGCTGAACCGAAAGTTAGAGCTATATGCTCCGGGAGACCCATGCAGGCATAGGTGTAAGGACTCTTGTTATAGCAAGACTTGTAAGGCCTGCAAGGGGGTACGGAAAGCATGTGAAAAATGTACGAGGAATGAGGCCTACGAGATCTTACGGACGGGAATGGTTGGCGGTCCCGCGATCGTATTCTGTCAATACCACGAACGAGACGTGACGGGTATCAGATCTCACGTGTACGGCAAACCCCACAGGTGTAGGACCATTCTAGGGTACGACGCAAATATGCTCTACCCTAGTACCTTGATGCAAGACTTTCCTTGTGGGAAGGAACAGTTGATCAACGTGGCTACACCGACATCAGCACATAACTTAGAGCTATTGGCGCGAGGTGTGGTGGATGGGTCGTTGTTTGGGTTTGCGCAGGTTGATATCGAGGTACCTGAGTATCTGCGCGAAAAGTTCAGTGAAATGGCTCCCCTGTTTGTCGTCAAGGAGATACCTGACAATCAAATCCCCGAGCACATGCACGAATATTTGAAAACTACGGGTCGCAGGCGTGTACCTGGAACACGTAAGCTTCTAGGGTTGCTAAAGGCTGAAAAGATCTTACTGTATACCCCTGTGCTAAAATGGTACCTTGACCATGGGCTGAAAGTGACTGCCTTTTACCAATTTCTCAAGTATGCCGGAGGTAGGCCGTTTGAATGGTTTCCGAAAGAGATTGCTGATGCACGACGGGAGGCTGATAAAGACCCCGACAAGCGTATTGCGGGGGATACGGCAAAGTTGAAAGGCAACTCGTTCTACGGCAAGATGATTGAAGATTTGGCGAGGCACGCAAATACCACGAGGGATGAAAAGGAGGTTGATGCGGCCCTGCGAAGCCCGTACCTCGAGAACCTTGAAGAGATTGAGGATGCGTATGAGGTAAGAAGGGGCAAACACAAGTGTACTATCGATAGAGCCTACCAGTGTGGTATTGCAGTGTACCAATTAGCTAAGCTTCGCATGCTCGAATTTTACTACGATTTTCTGGACAAGTACGTGGATCGTCGAGACTTTGAGTACATTTACATGGACATCGACAGTGCCTATTTTGCCATCTCTGGGGAAGAGTTAAGAGATATTGTTCGTCCCAAACTGGTTGACGAATATGATGAGGATGTAAAAAACTGGCTCGTCACCAATAAATACTCGAGTCGAACAGGAGGGCTATTTAAAGCGGAATTTATTGGTTTTAGGATGATTGCCCTGACGGCCAAGTGTTATTTTGTGGAGGGCAAGGAAGGCACTAAATTTTCATGTAAGGGCATGTCAAAGAGACAAAATGCTTTGACATGGGGTAGATACCTGAGTGCGCTAAAGGGTGGTTTAGACATAGCCAAAAACGTAGGTTTTCGGGTACATGATCCAGGGTATGATCACGTACGAACAGAACAAGCTCGGCCTCTCTGCGTTTTATGACAAAAGAGTTGTACATGCTGATGGGGTACATACCTCTCCGCTTTTGCTATAACCCCGAATAAATGGAAGTGTGTTTGTATATTGCTGTAATTTTACCCTATACCCTGATCGCAATTTGTTTTTTTCGTTACAAAAGACTATTAAGAAATATGTCAGAGCTCGCGACTATATTCGACACAGCCCCTGCAGAAAATTTCGAACATGTTAAAAAACCCATCGATAAGCGTCGGGCTTTGAAAGAGGCCTGCGCAAAGGCAAGGGGCATCTATTACCCAAAAAATGTATCGAGGGGTTTGTTGAAAAGGCCCCGGAAGAGGCTATAGATAAAGTACATACTGAGTACCTTCAAAGGGAATTGCAGGAGAAGGGTGAAAAGACCACTAGGGCACTGTCTACCCATGTTATCAGCCTCTATGCCAGCATGATTGGAAATATTGTGGATATCGACAGTGTTGAGGAGCTCCGAAAAGATATCGAAGAGGATCCTATTATCCGAGACTCCATGACAAACTTGGGGATTCTTGTGTATTGTACCATTGGGAGGTGTCTGGCACCCATCTTGGTAGCAGGACATACTGCGAGGCATATGGGTAAGAAAAAAAAGAAACAGGAGGAGGTGCAGGGGGCGGCGGAGGATAAGGAAGAGCCTCGGACGGTGGTGCTATAAGATAAATGACTGAGGAAGATAAACAAGAAGAGCGAATAATTACAAAACCAGTAAAGCATCCGGGGCGTGTGGCCCAGGGTCACAAGTTGGCAGCACTGATGAAGAAAAGAAAGGAGGAAATGAAACAACAGGAGGGTACTGTAGAGTCTGCAGTCAAAGCCTCTTCTGGGACTAGTTCCGTACAGTCGATGATCCCAATGCCGTACATGTATGGTGTAGGTACGCTTGCCGTGCTTACGATAGGGGTTGGGGTTTGGTATAGATTTGCCCCCAAAAATGGCGGAGAATCTAACAAGCCAGCAACCAATCCAGAGTCTCAGCAGGGGAAACAGGGCAAAGCCCAGCCTCATATCTCTATGTTCAAAATGTTATAGACTTTTTTCAAAAAAATGACACTAAATAAATGACTACAAGCAACGTTACCCCGAAGGAAAAGGAGATTTTGGACATGTTGTACGAAACAGTCGTAGATCTTAGTTTCACCTTTGCCTATGCCATGTCCGGCAAAAAGTTCCTTGGTATTACGAGGCCGTCTACCAAGATGTATACAAATGACGTCCTCAAAATGATTGCGTACTTTGCGGCAGGTCGGGCAAGTCGCGAAATGGCTGTGAAAAAAAGGTGGCTATCCGCATCCATAGTCCCGAAACCAAAATAGGTCACCTAGTAAAATTTCTGTTTGTCGTAGAGACAAATAGAAGTATCCGACGCTTGCTGATGTTGTCAGGGTATTGCACAAGGCGAGCCCCGGAATAGTAAATGGATTCAAAATGTTGCTATAAATGTAAAAAATTGTTTCCCCCTGAGATGTTCAAGATTAGGGGCCATACTCGAACTAAGAGTTGTATAGGTTGCCTGGCTAAGGCGGGGGAGAGGCGTCGTACCAAATGCAAGGACCCTGTTATAGAACAAAAGGTAGACATTCTTGCCACTGATGTCGAAATTAGGGAAATTCAGCAGGATGAAAATTACCTACTTCTTTACACCCTGTTGACATACAATTGTTATATTGCGTGGGTTGGCAGAGAGAAGAAAAGAGACGTGCTTGCTTAACATAACGTAAATCTTAACTCAATAAAATATGTCAGAGTCAATACAATAAAGTTCTTGGTGTATTATGCCGAATAGAGCATGTGCGACATAACATCTCCCCATCGTTTTAGATTAATGTTTACTGTTTCTTAGATCGCAGTGGATATTGTTTTCGTGTTATATTATCGTCGTTGACTGTGTCGGATTTCCGATCTGTTGCATTTGTTTTGTTATAAACAAGTTTTGCAAATGAAATATGGCGTTTGATAATGATATTTGTTCTGTTATTTTTAACTGTTATTTGGGTACCATTGACTGTAACTACTGTGTATATATCTGGTAAATATGTTGTTTGGAATTTGTTATTTCTTACACCCCTTCTTATGAAGACTTGGCTGTTAACTTTGATTGGGATTGCAGGACGGCAATGTTTGTCAGCGGTTTGTTTTGCTTTGTGAGTGTAAGTATCGTGGTGACGTTTGACGGTGTCGTACTGTGGTGACGTTTTGTTGTTCATTGTCGGTATTCCTGTGTTGATTTCACGACCAAAAAATAATGTTGAAGGTTTTTCGTTAGTTGCTGGATGAACGCAGTTTCTGTAATTCAGGAGCATTGATCGTAAGGTATCTTTCCAGTCGGTACCAGCGTCGAATGAGTGACGATTAATTTGCTCAAGTTTGGCATAAAACGCTCAGCTTGCCCGTTGCTTCTGGGCCAATAAGGAATTGAACTGTCATGTACAATACCACGTGATTTAAAAAATAGATCAATTTCATGACTGTCCCAAGGCGGTCCATTATCCGTTTTTATCATTTCGGGATAACCAAAAATTGAAAAAAGATTATCAAGGCGGGTAGATACAATATTGAACGTCGTAGATTTCATAACTTCAACAATCGGGAATTTCGAAAATGAATCTGTAATTACTAGAATTTTCTCACCTGTCGGTAAATTACCATAAAAATCGGCTGCAATGTGTGACCATGGTGATGTCGGTAATTCGGTCATTTGTACAGGTGTTGGTTTGTTGTGTCTCCCTATCTTTTGACATGATGGACATGAT
Source organism: Hydractinia echinata (assembly GCA_030067915.1). Taxonomy (NCBI): domain Eukaryota; kingdom Metazoa; phylum Cnidaria; class Hydrozoa; order Anthoathecata; family Hydractiniidae; genus Hydractinia; species Hydractinia echinata. The sequence goes on from JASGCC010000064.1 coordinate 561,187, forward strand.
TGAATAAGATTTTCGATGTCTCTGTCCATGTTGTACCAATAAACTTTGCAACGTAGCAAACTTTTTAATTTTACTATACCAAGACATGAACGATGTGCTATTTCCATGATTTTCTGCACTAATGATTTCGGAATAAATAAACGATTTCTACGTAATATAATACCATTAACTTCACAAAATTCTTCTTTATAAACTTCATATTTTTGTAACGAGGACCAATTGTCGGATGTAAGTGCTTTACGTATTTCTTGAATTTCGTCATCATTTTCTGAGGCTGTGCGTATTTCATTTAACGACATAGAGTGTGGTACGGAATTATTTGTAATAAAATTTGCATATTCATTTGTAATGTTTTCACCAGTTGGGGCATTGTTACGTATTCTACTAATGTAATCAGCAATATTTTTCGCACCTTGTTTATAAATAATATCAAATCGGTAACTTTGAAGTTTCATCTGCCATCTTTCGATTCGCGGCGTAGCTCTAGTACGTGATGTTAAAATAAACTTTAACGGATTATGATCAACTATAACTGTAAATTCTGCATGATATAAATAAACATGCCATTTTGAAACAGCGTGGACTACGGCTAAACTTTCTTTTTCAGTAACTGAATATTTTTGTTCAGTTTGAGATAATGCACGAGAGGTGTAACAGACAGGTTTTGGATGTCCTTCGTCATCCGGTTGTAAAAGAATACCACCAATAGCATAATTGCTAGCATCGACCCACAATGTTATCGGTTTACGGGGATCGAAAAAGGATACAACGGTATCAGAAGTTAGCTCAGATTTTAACATTTGAAATGCTTGTTCATGGCGATCTGTCCATGTAAATTTTACATCTTTCTTTACCAATTCGCGAAGAGGGGTAGTTTTCTCGGAAAAGTTCTGAATAAAGCGGCTCATGTAAGTACAGAGTCCTAAAAATGATTTTAACTCACTTACGTTTGTTGGTGCATTTGCATTTGATAAGCACTGGACTTTTTCTGGGTCTGGACGGATACCACTTGATGATAAAATAATACCAAAAAATGATATAGTACTTTTACCAATTAAGCATTTACTACCATTTACTTTAAACCCATGAGCTTTCAAACGTTTAAACAATTTACTTAATAGTTCTTTGTGTTCATGAATGTTTTTCGAGTAGACTATGATGTCGTCGCTGATGCACTTGACTCCATGTAAATCGCTGATTTTCGATTGCAAAAATTGTTGAAATATATCGCCGGCATCATTAATTCCATATATTAAACGATTGAACTTGTAAACACCTTCGTCGGTAATAAAACTTGTTAATTTACTTGATTCTTCATCTAACTCGATTTGAGTATACGCTTCACGTAAGTCTATTTTACTAAACACGTTTGAATCTCCGATTTCGTCGATAAGCGAATCAACTGTAGGAATTGGATATTTTTGTCGTACGATAGCTTTGTTGATCTCACGAGCGTCGAGACATATTCGGATATCACCATTTGATTTCGGTGTAACGACAATATTACTTAGCCATTCTTGAGGTGAATCGACTTTGCTTATTAAACCATCTTTTTCCATCGATTCGAGCTTTTCTTTGATAGCTTTGCGAAGTTGATACGGTTGACGTCGGAGTCGTTGTTGGATAGGACGGACATTTTCGTCGATTTTTAGTTTACATTTATAATTTAAAAAATTTTCCTTTTCCATGACATAAACATTGGAATTTTTCGCAGATTTTTCGATAATCGTTCGGTACATTTTGGAAGGCGTTGTCTTTAATTTTCTGATTGGCTGATACGTTGTTGACATTGTTAATTTGAAGCAACTTTAAATCATTGGCTGTTGAGTAGCCAATCAGATTACCAGCTGATTCTTTATCGATTACGTAAACAGGGGCGGTAACAATAGTGAATTCACTTTCTATTGTTGGATGAAAGAAACCAAGCATTTTCAGTGGTTTTCGTACACCATACGGAAATATATTCTTTGTCGCACGTTTTAATTGAATAGGTTTACAGATCTTTTGAATTCTATTGAAAGTATTTCTATCGATTATATTTATATCAGCGCCACTGTCGATAATAACATTTGTATTTACGTCATTAACTTTCAGCACAATCTTTGTTTTCTTACGCTTCGATGCTTCTTCATAATTATGATTGACAGAAAATAAAACAGCAAATGCTTGACCTAGGTCATCTTCAGAATTATCACTGTCGGTTTCTTCTTCGACTTTTCGAATACGTCGATTTTTACCATCATATTTGGTTGATTTATTTCTGCAAACTTTTGATAAATGATTCGATTTACCACAATTATAACATTTCTTACCAATAGCATAACACGTCTTTTGATGATTCGGTGTAAAGTGTTCTCCACATTTATAACAATACTTGTTGCTATGGTTACTACGATTTCGATCGTCGTGTCGTTTTTGCTGGGGTTTATAATGTTCGTTACTACGATAAACTTTGTTCACTTGTTCGTCTTCAGTTGAACTTGACGACGACTTTGTTGTAGCAATTTCGGCTGCTTGTTTCTGCGATATTTCTAGATTCCGACTAACTTCTAATAGTTTTTCTAACGTAAGATTTTCTTTTTGAAGTAATTTCTTCTTTAAACATTTTAATCGACATGTAAAAATAAAATGGTCGCGTATTTCGTTTTCGGATTGATCATTGAATGAGCATGTGTCTGCGAGAGTCTTAAACCTTGTTATGTACGACGAGCAAGACTCACTTACCTCTTGTGTTGCACTTTTAAATACGAATCGTTCGTATGTTATATTTTTCTTCGGAATAAAATACGTCGTTAATTTTTCTTTGACTTCATTGTACGAGTCGTTTTCTTGTTTTACTGTTTTGTAGACTTCTCGTAAGTCTCTACCACCAAGGTGAAGCAGAAGTGCGATTTTTTGTTTTTGTTCACTCACGCCAGATGCTGTTATGAATAATTCAAATTCTTCTAAGTATGATTGCCATTTCTTGTCTAAATTTGTTGTGGCTGCTTTATCGATTGTAAACGGTTCCACGAAGGGTATATTTTGCATAAGCTTTGCCATCTTCTTCCCTCACAAAGTTCTCGTCGCCAATTGTTATATTGCGTGGGTTGGCAGAGAGAAGAAAAGAGACGTGCTTGCTTAACATAACGTAAATCTTAACTAAATAAAATATGTCAGAGTCAATACAATAAAGTTCTTGGTGTATTATGCCGAATAGAGCATGTGCGACATAACAACAACATCATACCACAGTACATCGAACTCGTTGAGGCACCACCCGATGTCAGCTAGGAAAAGGCACTGCTAATTGAGAAATATCATAAGGTACTAAGATGCCTACAGGGAAAATTAAGATATACTCCACTACCCATGGAATACCAGGCTCGAAATACCAAGCTATGCCCTGTCTGCCGGGGGTCTTTGGTGAACAATCACAGCTGTGTGTTGATATGTTTGGGCTGTGCCGGTGTTTTTTCAAAAATCCATAATCAAAAGTGGTTATGTTATTAGTAAATGGATGTCGTGAGAGATCCGCATACGGCCATCGTTACAGGTCTGACAAGCTGTGGCAAGACACAACGTGTTTTGGATCTCCTCGAGCAGGAGTATAAAAAACACTATCACAACATAGTGATACTTTGTCCTACCCTACGATGGAATACCACCTATTTGGAAAGGGCCTCGCTCTGGAAGGATGATTACGTGTTCCTAATAGACCCCAAGGACCAACTGTTTGAATGGATCCAAAAATTATCCGCATTGTTGGCAGGCGAGGAGAGTCTTTTCATAGTTGACGACATGATATCGGACGAGAGCCTCGATAAGCGGCGACAATCCCTGCTTGGATTGGCGGATTCGGGTAGGCACAGGAAGCACAGTTTATGGCTATTAACGCAGAGCTACACTGCCTTACCCAAGAACCTTCGACGTCAAAAGAAGCAACTCTTTCTCTGGTATCCCTCAGAAAGGAGTGATATGAAAATGATAGATGAGGAGACGAATATGATTTCGGACTGGGATGATATCAAGGCTGAATTGAAAAAATCCAAACACGCTTGCCTATACGTGAGATTGGAACACCCCAGAGCTTGGGAGAACATCGACTGACCATACAAAAAATCCAAATTCTACCTGAAAATGGAACGAGGATGTCTCTTACAGCAGTTGATTATTTCCAAGGAAAACAAGTCCGATCATTTTATGTCGAGGATAAAGGTCAATGTATCGTAGCCTCCGATGTTTGGAGGGCCGCGGGATATAAGCGAGGAGCGGGAGTAAAAGCCATTCAGCGATATGTTCCCAAGAAGTATAAAATGCGGCTAGGTACCACTTTTCCTGATCTCCAAGAGGTGGACACCGGTGTCCACCTCCATTCAGACACGGTTTTACTGACTGAACCCGGCCTCTATTGTTTTCTGTTGAGATGTGGTCAGCCCGAAGCAGAATCATTTTTGGAGTGGGTTGTAGAAGAGGTGCTACCCAGGGAAATGCGAAGGCTTGCTGCGGCAATCGAGGACAGAGATACGGCCATCGCTATACACGAGGATGATCTTGACAATAGAGATGGTCAGCTCATGGTACTCGGGGACGAACTTGAGGTACAGTCCCGGGAAAATGCGAGGCTTAAGGAAAGACATGTTCCATACCGTCATCAATATGATACCGTGCTATGCATGGTTGATAAAAATGATCCCCACGAGCATGGAAGATCTGGAAGGCACCCACACTATATGATCCGATGCCAAAGGAAGGAGCTCGGCACAAGAATAAACATATTAAGAGCAATATACCCCGATATGGCTGTAAGGGAACCGGGATGTGACGATCCCAATGCCGTACATGCCTGGTGTAGGTTCAAGGATGATGTCCTTACCAAGGATAATTTCTACAAGAACCACTTCACTCTACCTGACGATGATACGCGAGAGCTCTTCGAAGGCATGTTTGATATTGATATGTCGTAAGCGGGGACTAATTTTAATACCCTTGTGGTATTAAAATTAACATTTTTGACCCTTTTGGGTATATGTTAAAAGCCAGTGAAATATCAAAAGATGGAAGCATACATAAAAAGAAATCAATTTACAATCAACTACGATATCCAGATACCTGTACTACATTGCTGTATCAAGGTAGGATCGGTGACCGGATATTGCCCTACCTGTCTAGAAAATTTTAAATATCGAGATGAGGTATACTACGAGGGGTTTGAATATAAAACAGACGAAGAGCTTTTAAACAGGGTAGCGTCAGGCGAAAAAGCATGGGGTACATTTGTAAGAAGCGAGATTGACGAGGATTTAGAGGATGATGCCGAACGCCTAGGGCTCTATATCGTTGCGGCTAAGGAGAACAACTATGGTGCATTCTGCTATCAAGTCATCAAGGATAGGGATTTGAAGCTATCTGATTTGGCTGATATATCAACAATAGGCAATATACTCAACTTTCCGATACCGGATAGACGTCTAGTCGATATTGATTTTGAAAATGAACCCAATATCATCAAAGGTATCGTCTATGGATACCCGTTCTATACCCTACATCCTCTGGATTATCTGCGAGATCCGAATGATCATGATGATGATGATGAATGAAGAGCTTTCAAAAGGCAACCGATACATTACAGAAAGGGAGTATTTTTTATGGCCTTGATAAGCCATAAAAAATATTACCACTCTTTAACCTCCTCTGGGGGTATCTGAACGTCCTCCGGGATCAGCATGAGTTCTTCCGAAACAAAGCTCCTTTCAGGACCATCCTTTAAATAGTATAGCACGCGACTACCCGCTACAATACGATCCAGCCTATACATTTTCCTACTCCAGAAAGCATCTGTTGCACGTCTCTTTTGATCATCATGCTCCTCTCCTGGTTGTAGCAGATACAAGTACAAGCCATCCTCAGGGAAGGGCTTTTCTCCGGGGTATTCTTGACTTTTTGCAAGTGGGACATCCTCGAGTTTAATCGCCTTGTTAGGCTTTATACCGATCATGGCAGTCTTGGTATTATTGAGACTTTTGACGATAGTGTACAGGTGCTTGACCCAAATGGTACTAGGCTCGCCAGAGACCAACTCCTGTGCATCCTGGGGCTTAAAGAGCCTTTCCGCGAGTACCTTGTTGTATGACTCCACAAACGCCGTAAATGTATGGTGATATTTGGTGGAAGCCCGTTTAATCTCAACACCTTTACCTTCTAACAGCTTCGTTACTGCTGACTTGAATTCAGAACCATTGTCACACTGAAAAATCTTGGGGTATCGCAAAGGCCCTGCCCTGTAGATGTCTTTGATCATATCCGCGACCTCGCCGGTTTTTTTCGTCCGTAGGGGTCTCGCTACCTTATACCTTGAAGCTACGTCAATACCCGTGAGAATGTACTTGTAGGTGCTTCCATATAGCTTGTCATATGGCATATACAGTAAATCAAACTGATGCATCTCATTAGGTGTTGTAATGGTAAAATGGGGGTAGTCTATACGTTTTGGGCCTTTGATGTGTCGTAGCCATAAGAGTTGACGAGAAATCTAGTGGGTAACTAGTTTTTTGGATAAACGGCTATCCTTCGCGAGTAATTTTATAGCCTTGCGCCCGGTCCACACATGTTCTGGCATGTAGTAGATATTGCTTAGCTTTTCAGCCTCTTCTTCCTTAATACTATGTGATGCTTTTGACATGTCTTTATTTATACATGTTAAAAACGCACGTTGTTACAGATAGATACCTGTAGGCTATAAAACCCAGCAGAGATAGGGAGCCAAGGACGAATATGACTTCCCCATCCTGTTGGGGTTTTGATGGTACATAGAAATCCGACAATTGTGGCTTAACCTCCTCTGTTGCAATATAATATTTATAGAGGCTGTCGTCCAGCTCCCGAAGGCTCTTCCCGGCCTTTATTTGCAATTCCCTTTGCTTGCCGAACCAATCGATTTTAGCCTGGCGGTCTTGTACCCATTGAGCCTGGGCTGATTGTAATTTTTCCATTGCTTCATCGTGCCTCTTGCGCTCCGCCTCACCGTGTCCCGAGAGCTTGCTAAATAGATAATTTGATCCACTGAACGCTAATGCGTTGATTGCAGCACCTGCAATAAGGACAGCGATAGTTGCCATGTCTCTTTATTCTGTAATGTATCGATTGCCTTTTGAAATGTTCTCACTCGCCCACATCGGTTGAGCGTTGGCGTAGTGCAATCTACCAGCAACCTCGGCAAGCGACGGAGCATCGCCATTTTCTCGATACTTGAGTGGTACTTTGTGATCGATATGCCACCCCTTACCATAATTGTCCCAGGTCATCCCATCGGAAAGCTGCTTGTCAATATGGGCCCGCAGTGTAGCGATATCGCAACCTATGTACTCTTGAGAGCTGAGCTCCTTGTTTCCCCTTAAGGCCCTGTAAATTCTACCGCGTACAACATGCCCATCAGGATCGTCAATTTGGCATTGTTTCCTCAGTTTTCCATGGGGGCATATTTGACTTCCCCCACATTCTTTACACATGGATCTAATCTTTTCATGTTTACAAACCTGGCTGCCCTTGCAGTCCTTACAATAGGCCCTCAATTTCTCATGCTTGCAAATCTGACTGCCCTTGCACTCTTTGCATTGGGATCTCAACCTTTGATGGTGACAATACTGAATGCCCTTACATTCTTTGCACTGGCCCCTCTGTTTATCATGGGGGCAAATCTGACTACCCTTGCATTCCTTGCACTGACCCCTCCGCCTTTGATGGGGGCATCTGTTACGTTCCCGTGACGCCTTCTTTTTATCGAGGCATTTGATGCATGTCTTTGTAGTTTGACCATTTCCCTTGATCCTAAAATTGTCCAAAGATAAAAAGAGTTTACATTTTGAGCATCTATTGGTTCCTTCCATATTAACTCGTTTTTGCCCTTGGGGACAAACACGAGTTGTGGTCTACTCCACGGAATTAAACCGTATTTATTCCGACTGCTTGCTCTTCTTGCAGTCTTTGCAGGAGGCCCTCTGTTTTTCATGTTCACGTATCTGACTGCCCTTGCAATCCTTGCATATTGATCTTATCTTTTTATGCTTGCAGATACCCCCACCCCCGCAGTCTTTACACCGGGATCTTATCCTTTCATGTTCGCAAATCTGACTGCCCTTGCAGTCTTTGCATTTAGGCCTTTCCCATTCATGGGGGCATCTGTTACGTTCAATTGAAGCCTTCTTAATATCGAGGCATTTGATGCATGTCTTTGTAGTTTGACCATTTTTAACCACCTTGAATGCATCTAGCAAAAGACTCTTTTTACAATTTGGGCATCTCTTTTCTTCCAAATGTTTGCCCTTCTTGCATTCCTTGCAGCGATACCTCAATTTCTCATAAGGGCATATCTGACTGCCCTTGCACTCCTTGCATTGGGCTTTCCTTTTTCATGCTGGCAGATTTGACTCCCCTTGCACTCCTTGCACTGGGATCTTACCCTTTCATGTTTACAAAACTGACTGCCCTTGCATTCCTTGCAGAAAGCCCTCTGTCTCTCATGGGGACAAATCTGACTGCCCTTACATTCCTTACAGTAGGCTCTCACCCTTTCATGGGGGCATATTTGATTTTCCCCACAGTCCTTACACTGCTCCATCCGCCTACCATGGGGGCATTTGTTTCTGGCACGCCGCTGGTTCTTTTTATCCAGGCAGCATATGCATGCCTTTGTAGCTTGGCCATTTTTCAACACCCTGAATGCATCCAGGGCCAACACTTTTTTACAATTTGGGCATCTCTTGTTTTCTTCCATATTGATTTATATTTGCCTCATGAGGACAAATATAAATTATGGTCACTAATACACTAAAGAATGAAACCTACCACCCAGAATGTTTAACTGAGCATCTTGAAGCAAGTACACATAGCATCTGAAATCCCCGGTTCCGTCGGTTTTTTTGGTCATATGGAGAGTAATGCCGTCACTAAGCCTCTGTAAGGGTCTCCCGCTACCATGTAGGGTATGGTCGGGAGATGCTCTGAAATCGATAAACAACGCATACCGTTCATTGAAAAATTGTCGTGACTACCAAAGAGGTTGGTAATCTGCTCCAGGTGATCCTTTGGAAGCATGGCATGACTATAGAGTTCGTTAGGTTCACCCTCCACGGTGATCGAGATCTTTTCAATCTTGGGATTATAGAAGACCTCATTGATACCAGCGTAAGCCTTCACTTTCCCAGGGTCTATAAGGAGTAACAGGACACCCTTGAGACTCTTGGCAGGGGTATCGATTTGGAGGTTGTAGCTAGTATCCGATTTTTTCATGGTCACCACCTTACTTCGAAGTATCCGTTAATAGGGTAGCGCGAGGCTACTATACCTTGACATCATGGCACTTGCCAGGCCCTCGTGATTGACCTTGTCAAACTCCAATGAAATATTGCTTATTTTATAGGCAGCGTCGGCTGCCTTGGCTGCCGTACTTCCCACGGCTGCCGTGCCCGCATCTTTGATCACGTCACGTACGATGCGAAATGTAGTACAAACTGTAATCTGTCATGGACCCCTGTCTGGTAAAAAGGGAGATCATTTGTAAGCTCAAACATCTTGCCCAATGGGATGCAAAAAGTGTTGCCATACGCTGCGGCGATGGCTTTTTCCTCATCAGTCCCGACGTACTCAGTAGCCTTGACATGCAGAGCTCTGATGGTACCATCATTGGGGTTGATTCTCTCCAGGATGAGATTGTTCTCCCTATCAAACTTAGGGAGCCACAAGTCTCTGTAGGCCGCGAGCTTGTTGTAGTCGCTGATATTCTGCACCTCGTTGCCATTCAAAGTGATGCGTAGATTTCGCACCAGGCTTTTGCCGACATTCGAGACGATGGTACGCTTCATGTTGGTCCCCGTCAGCGCCAGGTCAAATAGTAGCTTGATGCTGCCCGGAAATATGACATATCCACGTACAGGTCTCCATTCTGGTTGATTGTGGAAGGTATATGGTTTACCTTGACGCGCTGCCGTTTCCCTTTGATAGCAAGGAGCTGCTTCGTTTCTGCGTAGGGATCTAGGATACTTCCAAATCCACTCATGTTTTATTATAGAGAAATTTTAAATAAAAGATGCCAACTAATGCAGTATTTGTACCTGATATTGATCTTCCGGATGATGAGGATGAGGGCCATCCAAATAAGCCCGATGATACTACGTCAAAACTCCCCGGAACGCCAGAGCTCCCATCAAAACAGGGGCCTTCAACAAAACAACAAGGTGCTCCAGGGGATCTCCTTTCGGATCAGAGGAAAAAATTGCTAGAGGATAGGGTCAACGGCCTCTACGATCTCCTTACGGAGAAGTTGAGGTTACGGCCTGATGCGAGATATTACGATGCCTTCAGGGTGGATAAGGGGAATCAACTGATTGTTAAAGAGATAGTGAAAGGGAAAAAAACCTTCAAGGAAATAGTGATTACAAATCAAGATGGTAATTTAAAAACCGTTGGCCAGATACAAACGTTGCTAGGTAGTAATCGTCTGCAGGCCCTGGGTTTTGCCGACTATGTTACACCCAATAAAGGTGGTAAATTCAGGGCTCAGAACCTCTTGAAAAGGTATAGCAAAATAGAGAAGGAGGCTGAGAACGCTGAAAATATTGAGATGGAATCGTTGGAGGAGATCGATGAATTTGTAGATGCCACGGAGAGCCTCATACAAGACACTTCGTTTGCTGGGCCTGATGAAGGTGGCATCACTGAACGTGAAAGAAGGGGGCTTGACCTCGAACTTCAGACATTAAGAGGTAATTTGAAAAGCTTGACAAGCAAGATGATTTCGCTTGATAGCGAGATTATCAGGGCAGAGGGTAATTTGAAAGAACTTGAGGAGAAGAAGGCCGGGGCAGATGAAGGACAACAAGCTAACCTTGAGAGGGATATAGAAAAGGTGAAGAAAGAGATTAGGGATCTGAATGATAAAAAAAGGCCCTAAACAAAGCACATGGCATGCTATCCGCTGACATATACTCCCAGCTGAGACATATCAAGGAGACGTTATTGAAAATTGCCGGAGATGACACGTCTTTGGTCGAGAAGCTTAAAATTTTGTTCAAGGAACAGGGGATCACTATAGCCAGCATCGTATCTGCTATTGGTCTACTGATAAGCACCATTGTACTCTCCGTTACGGGAGGAAGTGCCGCGGCAGGTGCTGCAGGAGGAAGTGCCGCAGCGGGTGCTGAAAAGGCTTCGTAAAAAAGCAGCTTGAAAGGCTTGGAAAGTTGCTGAAATACCTAGCGGGTAAGGCAGGTGCTGCCTTACCTGGTATTACGGGTACGGTTGTTTCCTTCCTTCTGAGGGTAGCGGCAACAGTCGTGGAATACGTGGCAAAACATCTGTACATGGCCATCGCGGCCGCTGCCGGGTTTGCCGTGTTCTATGTTAGGGGGGTCTAATATGAACTATTTTTTTAGCCATATGTAGGCAATGATGATTCCTACCCCTGTCGTGATCAACACGACCTTCGTATCCTCGTGCTGTTTTTGTGTTGGTTCCTTGTGCTCAGTAGGATGTATAGGAGGCGTAGCATGCTTGGGATGTAGTTTAATATCCGCCACATGCCTGATGGTATGTTCGGTATGTCTAAGGGGTGTGGCATTTATAAGTGTTTTGCTAGCATGCCTAGGGGGTGTAGTATGCTTGGGAGGTGTGGTATGTATAGGGGGTATAGTATGCTTGAGGGGCGTAGTATGCTTAACAATAAGCTTGTTATTCACATCAACCTCTACCCCCACATTTACATTGGCAGGTGCTATGAGGATGTTGTTGTTATACCCCACAATCTTACCTATGCGCAGGTTCATGTTGGAGGGCAGCATGTATACGCTTGGCATAACGGCATATTTACCGGAGTTCTTGCATATTGCAGCACCTTCTGAAACTCAGTGATATCATGTCCTACATTTTCCTGACGTTGTACCATGGCCTCAAATTTCTGCATTAAAATCTGTCTTGCTGTATAGTTGTCGGCACCTGAGCCGAGTAAGGATGCCTTTGCCCCTGCCTGCGATCCAAGCAATAAGACCACGTAGACGCGAATACTCTCACTTAGCTTGGTCAGACCTTCCGATGTCAAGCCCTGACTTGCTGGTATAATGAATTTGCCCCAATCACCCTCAACTTGTGGCCACCATCTACCGTTGGTGAGTGATGCACTTACTGACTTGGTCTTGTATAGACCGTTAGGGTCGGCACCATATTCACGGCATATTTGTGCATACCCAGATGCGGAGTAGGGATTTTTGTACCGAGAAAAACCGTCATTAAAAGACATGGGTACTTTCATTCTTGCCAGAATACGACGCATGTGGTAATACACATGAAATTTAAATATGGAGTTTACAAGGGGTACAGAGCCCGTTAGATGTTTTGCTGATATGCCCAAGGCTGTGCTCGCGCAATGAGTTGCAAAGTTCACCTGAATATTCCAGTAGTCCAGGGCTTGTCCTCTTGTCCAGCCCTGAATGACAGGGTCGTTCGGGTAGGTTGTGGTAACCTTGATTGGGTATTTGGTGAATTCAGGAAATACCACAGAAATATAAGACTCCTTCCCAACATACAGGTCCTGATGCTCCAAGTTGGTTACACCAAGTGGCCACTCACCCCTGTTGGAATCGTACTTTGGCTTGGGGTTGTATGAATACATGTTCATCTTTGTTTTAAAACAAAGATGAAACAGCTATATATTACTGATATCTATAAACCTACGATATTTGAAGACTACCTGGGACAGGATAGTAGGATAGCCCTGAAATCGATAAGCATCAGGCCTGTATGGTTGAACCTTTACGGCGATAATGAATTTGTCATCCGTAAAATAGGGCCCGATCAGAGGGAAATTAGAATTGATATCATGAACGGTCTGTATAGGATCAAGGATTTAGCGGCTATCGTCAATAGTCAGGCACAGGACAGGATAAAACTTTTTGTCCTAAAAAATGGACTCTGTAGGCTCCGTGTCAGTGACGGGTACACGGTGGCTATTTATCGACAGCTGCAAGAGCTCCTGGGTCTATCCTACGACCCTAGTAAAAAGTACTATCAGAAGGGAGACTATGATTCCTTCTACAAGACTGACATCTATATTCGACTACGACTCGTTTGCCCTCAGTTGGATGAAGACGACTGCCTGCCGGATTGCAAAAAATCTAAAATTCTGGCTTTACTCCCCACCAAGGAATTAAACGCTTGGGGGGATATGCTGACCTGGACTTTTGATACCCCAATTTACATGCCCTTAAAAGGCTCTACAGATCGCCTCGAGTTCATGCCAACAGACGAATTCCACCACGACAAAAACGTTTCGTTCACCGGGATAACCATGCAACTATTGATAGAATAAAGATGAGCGATATCAGCAAACTATACCGTAGTTTGCCGAGTGCACCTGCACATGCCAATATACCCGAGGAAAGCCAAAAGTATAGACTTGCTGAAATTGGTGAAATTGAGAAGTATCTGCGAAATGAGATTAAGGAGCGGGACAAACTCGCAAAAAAGTTTAAGATGCATGGGACCTGGATTAGGTATTGCGATCATGGGCTACTTGGTATTAGTGTAATTACATCTGGTATAGGAATCGGCACCCTGCTCTCAGGAATGGGTGTACCACTAGCAGTGGCAATGGGGGGTCTTTCATTAGCCGTGGGGATGGGGCAGGCAGGCCTTAAGACTGCCGGAAAAAGGTTGGGGGTAAAATCAAAAAAGCATGAGAACATAAGGCTGATCGCCGAAGCAAAGCTGAACTCGATCGTTGATCTAATATCAAGGGCTGTTGAAAATGAGGAAATTGATAAGTATGAGTTTAGCCTTATATTGCAAGAAAAACAGAAATACATGGTCTTGAAAGAACAGATGAGGCAGAGGTTCAACCGCATTGTTAACTCCATCAATGAACAGGAGCGTGCCAAGCTAGTTGCCAGGGGGAGGCAAGAGGGTAGGAAAGAGTTTTTAAAAAACGTACAATCTGCGCAGTATGCAAGCGCTATGTAGACCCTCCACCTGAGTATAGGCCATAATTAATTTTATATATTTTATAACCTTATATGGGTTATAAAATATTGGGTTTTTTCTAATCCTCATTCAGCAAAAATTCCTTTTTGAAGTCCTTGTGCCGGCATTCCACAACATGTGCCTGGGGGTAGTGGTTTTTGCCCTGCACATACACTGATGAAATAGCCAGAATGGCATTGGCTTGACAGGGCTCGTCATAGGGTACCGGCATACCGTGGAATTTGGTCGTTATCACGTCCTTATAATATTTGAGCTTGGCATTCACGTAACGGTCCTTTTTGACCGGCTCCGTCGTCAATTGCTCAGAAATCAACTCTGTGATTTTGCTCCATATTTGACGATATTTCGCAACCCAGTCGGGGTACTCTTCAAAATCAAGACTCATCGCCGGTACGGCATTGGCATTGTACCGGGTCACTCCATTCGGGGACCAGATTTTAGGTATGTTTACCCTGAGTGCTACCACGAGGTCTATCGTATGGTACCCTATGATGTACCGCTGATCCTTGCCCCCGTTGGCTGTTACTGGATCCGACACTGTCAGGGAGTCCACATTGATATCATTGATGTCCTTAAAATTGGCGGCAAATGAGTAGAAAATTTTAGGGCTGACAAGCTCTTTCTCAAATTGTAGCATCTTGTTTTATTGTAATTGGAACGACTTCAGAGAATTACGTGTCATCGTACATACACATCCACCCCCGTTATAGGTAATGTGCTCTTGGTAGCAGTACCAACACAGCATTTTATCTTTTATCATAAGTCTCCGTCCACAGGTACATCTGTCATATTCATCAAGCATACGTTCACAGTCCCTACATTGTTCCTCCATTTATTTACTCCCACAACTTTTCAAGGTCTGCCTTTTCAACCTCTGAAAAACACCAATTGAGGGCCCTATCTGGATGCCAGACTAATGGAAGAAGATCCTCCTTAATTCTAGCCCTTTCGGCCTTCCTCTGGCGATAGGCATCGAGTGCCTCAGGCTCATCTTCATAAACCATGAGGCACATGTCACGGGTGACAAACCAGTCCAGGGTGACAAACCAATTCGAGCATCCCTTCATCCCACTCAACAGCCTTGCTACACATGTCCTGCGTCTTGAACCTATCCGGTACAAACTCGAACGTATAGGGATTCTCCCCAACGGCCTTGTTGCACATGCCTTGCGTCTTGAAATGATCCGGCACATCCTTGAACGTGCGGGAATCCTTTTCAACAGCCCTATTGCACATGTCTTGCGTCCTGAACCTACCGGGCATATATATGAGCATCAGGCGATACTCTTCAACGGCCCCATTACACATGCCTTGCGTCCTGAAATGATCCGGCACATTCTTGAACGCGCGGGAATCCTTTTCAACAGCCCTATTGCACATGTCTTGCGTCCTGAATTGATCCAGCACATCCCAGAGCACCAGGGGCTCCTCCTCAACAACCTTGTTGCACATATCCAGCGTTTTGAACCTGTCCGGTACGTCCCCGAGCATAAAAGAGTCTTTTTCAACAGCCTTGTTGCACATGCCTTGCATCTTGAAATGATCCGGCACATGCTGAAGCATGCGGGGGGGGGGGGGGGTTTCAACGGTTTTGTTGAATAGGTCCTGCTTCTCACTGGCCACTCAATTCTGTAATCGATCGGCAAGAGCGTCGCGAGTTGCCGCCACTGGTGCCGACACGGTGCTATATAGTTTGCTGATTACATTCTTAAACCAGCTCATCTTCCTTTTATTATATACAGATTGCAACAAAGTCTGAAGATTAAAAGGCGCTCATATTTTTAATGCGCATGCGTTAATGATCAGTGGATTTTTGCTGATGATTAACGGTATTTTGTGTAATGGAGCGTGATGAAAAGTTGTGACGTCACAAGCAATATTTTGTATGATTTTTTTTATGAGAGTTTGACCGTGGTTTTTAGAAAATCCTGGTTATATTCCATCTCTACACTAGCTGGGGCTGAGGCTATCAGATTTGGCCGACATAGAAACAATAGGCAATATACTCAATTTTCTTATACCAGATAGACGCTTGGTTGATATTGATTTGGATATTGAGCCTGATGTCATTAAAGGTATAGTTTATGGATACCCGTTCTATACCCTACTTCCTTTGATGTATGTAAGAGATCCGAGTAAAGAGTTGGAGGACGAACCCTTGGAGGTACTCCTGAAATTACTCTTTACCAATCCTTGATATGTTCCGGAGGTACCTACCTGAACATCCTCTGGTACCTGCATGAGTTCCTCCGACACGAAGCTACGATCGGGGCCGTCCTTTAAATAATACAAAAGACGACTACCTGCTACTATTTTGTTCAACCTGTAAGTATGTTTGCTGTAAAAGGCGTCGGTGGCGCGTCTCTTTTGATAACCATGTTCTTCCCCTGGTTGGAGGAGGTAGAGATATAACCCGTCTTCGGGCAGGGGCTTTTCCTCGGGATATTGCTGACTTTTTGTGAGTGGGACATCTTCAAGTTTAATCGCCCTGTTAGGTTTCATCTCAATCATGGCAGTCTTGGTATTATTGAGATTTTTTACTATAGTGTATAGGTGTTTCACCCATATGCTACTGGTCTCCCCAGAGACCAGCTCTTGTGCATCTTGGGGTTGAAGAGTCTTTCCGCGAGTACCTTATTATAAGACTCTACAAAGGCTGTGAACGTATGATGGTACTTGGTGGTGGCCCGCTTAATTTTCACCCCCTTGTCCTCCAGCAGCCTGGTTACATTTGACTTGAATTCACTACCGTTATCACACTGAAAAATCTTAGGGTATCGCAAGGGTCCTGCTTTGTAAATATCTTTGATCATATCCGCGACCTCGCCGGCTTTTTTGGTACGTAGGGGTCTCGCTACCTTGTACCTTGAAGCTACGTCAATACCCGTGAGAATATACTTGTATGTGCTTCCATACAACTGATCATGGGGCATGTACAGCAGATCGAAATAGTGTATTTCATTGGGTGGCGTAATGGTAAAATGAGGGTAATCAATACGCTTCGGACCTTTGATGTGTCGTAGCCAAAAGAATTGACGAGAAATCCAGTGGGTGGTTTTCTTTTTTGACACATCGCCCTCTTTCGCAAGCAATTTGATGGCTTTTCGTCCAACCCAGAGATGTTGTGGGGTGTTGTAAATTTTACTTAGTTTTACCGCCTCTTCTTCGGTAACAACGTGCGTTTTTGACATGTCTTTATTATATACATGTCAAAACATATCGTTCTTATAAATACTTGTAGGCAATAAGCCCTAGTAGAGATAGGGAGCCAAGGACGAACGTGAGCTCGCCATCTTGCTGGGTTTTTGAAGAGGTGTAAAAATTTTTCAACACCGGGGCCCTCTTTTCCGAGGCAATGTAGTATTTATAGAGGTCGTCATCGAGCTCACGAAGGCTCTTCCCTGCCTTTATTTGCATCTCCCTTTCCTTCGCAAACCAGTCAAGCTTAGCCTGCCTTTTACGTATCCACTCCGCCTGCGCATCCTTCAATTTTTCGACGGCCTCATCATGACGCCTGCGCTCCGCCTCACCGTGTCCCGAAAGTTTGCTAAATAAATAGTTTGTGCCACTAAAGGCCAGGGCGTTTATTGCCGCGCCTGCCACGATCACAGCGATAGTAGTCATTTATTTCAGTACACCAAAGAATGAAACCTACCACCCAGAATGTTTAACTGAGCATCTTGAAGCAAGTACACATAGCATCTGAAATCCCCGGTTCCGTCGGCTTTTTTGGTCATATGGAGAGTAATGCCGTCAATAAGCCTCTGTAGGGGTCTCCCGCTATCATGTAGGGTATGGTCGGGAGATGCTCTGAAATCGATAAACAACGCATACCGTTCATTGAAATATTGGCCAATTGTCACATTCGAGTTGTGACTACCAAAGAGGTTGGTAATCTGCTCCAGGTGATCCTTTGGAAGCATGGCATGACTATAGAGTTCGTTAGGTTCACCCTCCACGGTGATCGAGATCTTTCAATCTTGGGATTATAGAAGACCTCATTGATACCAGCGTAAGCCTTTACTTTCCCGGGGTCTATAAAGAGTAACAGGACACCCTTGAGACTCTTGGCAGGGGTATCGATTTGGAGGTTGTAGCTAGTATCCGATTTTTTCATGGTCACCACCTTACTTCGAAGTATCCGTTCATAGGGTAGCGCGAGGCTACTATACCTTGACATCATGGCACTTGCCAGGCCCTCGTGATTGACCTTGTCAAACTCCAATGAAATATTGCTTATTTTATAGGCAGCGTCGGCTGCCTTGGCTGCCGTACTTCCCACGGCTGCCGTGCCAGCATCTTTGATCACGTCACTGTACGATGCGAAATGTAGTACAAACTGTAATCTGTCATGGACCCCTGTCTGGTAAAAAGGGAGATCATTTGTAAGCTCAAACATCTTGCCCAATGGGATGCAAAAAGTGTTGCCATACGCTGCGGCGATGGCTTTTTCCTCATCAGTCCCGACGTACTCAGTAGCCTTGACCTGCAGGGCTCTGATGGTACCATCATTGGGGTTGATTCCCTTTAAGATGAGATTGTTCTCCCTATCAAACTTAGGGAGCTACAAGTCTCTGTAGGCCGCGAGCTTGTTGTAGTCGCTGATATTCTGCACCTCATTGCCATTCAAGGTGATGCGTAGATTTCGCACCAGGCTTTTGCCTATGTTGCTCACGATGGTACGCTTCGTGTTGGTCCCTGTAAGCACCAGGTCAAATAGTAGCCTGATGCTACCCGGAAATATGACATCATTCTGCCCTAGGTTCGGAATATCCACGTACAAGTCTTCATTCTGGTTGATTGTGGAAGGTATATGGCTTACCTTGACGCGCTGCCGTTTCCCTTTGATAGCAAGGAGCTGTTTCGTTTCTGCGTAGGGGTCCAGGATGGTTCCAAATCCACTCATGTTTTATTATAGGGAAAATAAAGATGCTAACTAATCCAGTATTTGTACCTGATATTGATCTTCCGGATGATTAGGATGAGGGTCATCCAATTAAGCCCGATGATACTACGTCAAAACTCCCCGGAACGCCAAAGCTCCCATCAACACCGGGCCTTCAACAGAACAACAAGGTGCTCCAGGGGATCTCCTTTCGGATCAGAGGAAAAAATTGCTAGAGGATAGGGTCAACGGCCTCTACGATCTCCTTACGGAGAAGTTGAGGTTACGGCCTGATGCGAGATATTACGATGCCTTCAGGGTGGATAAGGGGAATCAACTGATTGTTAAAGAGATAGTGAAAGGGAAAAAAACCTGCAAGGAAATAGTGATTACAAATCAAGATGGTAATTTAAAAACCGTTGGCCAGATACAAACGTTGCTAGGTAGTAATCGGCTGCAGGCCCTGGGTTTTGCCGACTATGTTACACCCAATAAAGGTGGTAAATTCAGGGCCCAGAGCCACTTGAAAAGGTATAGCAAAATAGAGAAGGAGGCTGAAAACGCTGAAAATGTTGAGATGGAATCGTTGGAGGAGATCGATGAATTTGTAGATGCCACGGAGAGCCTTATACAAGACACTTCGTTTGCTGGGCCTGATGAAGGTGGCATCACTGAACGTGAAAGAAGGGGGCTTGACCTCGAACTTCAGACATTAAGAGGTAACTTGAAAAGCTTGACAAGCAAGATGATTTCGCTTGATAGCGAGATTATCAGGGCAGAGGGTAATTTGAAAGAACTTGAGGAGAAGAAGGCCGGGGCAGATGAAGGACAATAAGCTAACCTTGAGAGGGATATAGAAAAGGTGAAGAAAGAGATTAGGGATCTGAATGATAAAGAAAGGCCCTAAGCGAAGCACATGGCATGCTATCCGCTGACATATACCCCCAGCTGAGACATATCAAGGAGACGTTATTGAAAATTGCCGGAGATGACACGTCTTTGGTCGAGAAGCTTAAAATTTTGTTCAAGGAACAGGGGATCACTATAGCCAGCATCGTATCTGCTATTGGTCTACTGATAAGCACCATTGTACTCTCCGTTACGGGAGGAAGTGCCGCGGCAGGTGCTGCAGAAGGAAGTGCCGCAGCGGGTGCGGGAAAAGGCTTCGTAAAAAAGCAGCTTGAAAGGCTTGAAAAGTTCCTGAAATACCTAGCAGGTAAGGCAGGTGCTGCATTACCTGGTATTATGGGTACGGTTGTTTCCTTCTTTCTGAGGGTAGCGGCAACAGTCGTGGAATACGTGGCAAAACATCTGTACATGGCCATCGCGGCCGCTGCCGGGTTTGCCGTGTTCTATGTTAGGGGGGTCTAATATGAACTATTTTTTAGCCATATGTAGGCAATGATGATTCCTACCCCTGTCGTGATCAACGCGACCTTCGTATCCTCGTGCTGGTTTTGTGTTGGTTCCTTGTGCTCAGTAGGATGTATAGGAGGCGTAGCATGCTTGGGATGTAGTTTAATATCCGCCACATGTCTGATGGTATGTTTGGTATGTCTAAGGGGTGTGGCATGTATAGGTGTTTTGATAGCATGCCTAGGGGGTGTAGTATGCTTGGGAGGTGTGGTATGTATAGGGGGTATAGTATGCTTGAGTGGTGCGGCAGCTGCATGCCTCACAATAGGTTTGTTATTAACATCAACTTGGGTACCAATATTGACATTGGCAGGTGCTATGAGGATGTTGTTATTATACCCCACAATTTTCCCTATTCGCAAATTCATGTCGGATGGCAGCATGTATACGCTGGGCATGACAGCAAAATTCACCGGGGTCCTTGTATATTGCAAGACCTTCTGAAGCTCTGTGATGTCATGTCCTACGTTTTCCTGACGCTGTACCTTAGCCTCAAACTTTTGCATCAGGATTTGCCTTGCCGTGTAGTTATCCGCACCAGACCCGATTAAGGAGGCTTTCGCACCCGCCTGCGATCCTAGTAACAAGACCATGTAAACTCTTATACTCTCACTTAGCTTGGTCAGGCCCTCTGATGTCAAGCCTTGACTTGTGGGGATGATGAATTTGGCCCAATCACCATCAACTTGTGGCCACCATCTACCGTTGGTGAGTGATGCACTTACTGATTTGGTCTTGTACAGGCCATTAGGGTCGGCACCATATTCACGGCATATTTGTGCATACCCAGATGTGGAGTAGGGATTTTTGTACCGAGAAAAACCGTCATTAAAAGACATGGGTACTTTCATTCTTGCCAGAATACGACGCATGTGGTAATACACATGAAATTTAAATATGGAGTTTACAAGGGGTACAGAGCCCGTTAGATGTTTTGCCGATATGCCCAGGGCTGTGCTCGCGCAATGAGTTGCAAAGTTCACCTGAATATTCCAGTAGTCCAGGGCTTGTCCTCTTGTCCATCCCTGAATGACAGGGTCGTTCTGGTAGGTTGTGGTAACCTTGATGGGGTATTTAGTGAATTCAGGAAATACCACAGAAATATAAGACTCCGTCCCAACATACAGGTCCTGATGCTCCAAGTTGGTTACACCAAGTGGCCACTCACCCCTGTTGGAATCGTACTTTGCCTTGGGGTTGTATGAATACATGTTCATCTTTGTTTTAAAACAAAGATGAAACAGCTATATATTACTGATATCTATAAACCGATATTTGAAGACTACCTGGTACAGGATATTAGGATAGCCCTGAAATCGATAAGCATCAGGCCTGTATGGTTGAACCTTTACAGCGATAATGAATTTGTCATCCGTAAAATAGGGCCCGATCAGAGGGAAATTAGAATTGAGATCATGAACGGTCTGTATAGGATCGAGGATTTAGCGGCTATCGTCAATAGTCAGGCACAGGACAGGACAAACCTTTTTGTCCTAAAAAATGGACTGTGTAGGCTCCGTGTCAATGACGGGTACACGGTGGTTATTCATCGACAGCTGCAAGAGCTCCTGGGTCTATCCTACGACCCTAGTAAAAAGTACTATCAGAAGGGAGACTATGATTCCTTCTACAAGACTGACATCTATATTCGACTACGATTCGTTTGCCCTCAGTTGGATGAAGACGACTGCCTGCTAGATGGTAAAAAATCTAAAATTCTGGCTTTACTCCCCACCAAGGAATTAAACGCTTGGGGGGATATGCTGACCTGGACTTTTGATACCCCAATCTACATGCACTTAAAAGGCTCTACGGATCGCCTCGAGTTCATGCTAACAGACGAATTCCACCACGACAAAAACGTTTCGTTCACTGGGATAACAATGTGCCTTCTCATAGAATAAATAAATGGCTGATTTAACGAAGCTGTATCCAAACCTACCAAGTGCACCTGCAGAAGGTGCGGACATGCAGGATGAAAGCCAGAATTTTAGACTTGCCGAGATAAGAGGGATTGAGGCATTTCTAAGGGATGAAATTAAGGAGCGGGACAAACTTGCAAACACGTTTAAGATGCATGGTACCTGGGTACGCCACTGTGACCATGGTCTGTTGGGTATAGGCGTGATCACGTCCGGGATTGGTATCGGTACCCTGTTATCCGGGATAGGTGTACCATTAGCAGTGGCAATGACTGGCCTGACCGTGGCTGTAGGGGTAGGACAAGGCGGGTCTGAGGACTGCTGGAAAAAGGCTTGGTGTGAAGGCCAGGAAACATGAGAATATAAGACTATTGGCGGAATCAAAGTTGAACTCCATCATTGACCTGATTTCAAAAGCCATCGAGAATGGAGTCATCAGCAACTACGAATTTAGTCTGATCACGCAAGAGAAGCAGAAATATATGTTGTTAAAGGAACAGATGCGACAGCGTTTTAACCATATTGTCAACGCCATCAATGAACAGGAGCGTGTCCAGCTAGTTGCAAAGGGTCGGGAGGAGGGCATGCAAGATGTCTTAAAAAAACTGCAATCTGTACAGTATGCAAGCACTACCTAGATTCCCCACCTGACTATAAGCCTTAATTTTTATATATTTTATAGGTACTGTATGGCCTATAAAATATTGGGTTTTTTCTAATCCTCATTCAGCAAAAATTCCTTTTTGAAGTCCTTGTGCCGGCATTCCACAACATGTGCCTGGGGGTAGTGGTTTTTGCCCTGCACATACACTGACCAGAATGGCATTGGCTTGACAGGGCTCGTCATAGGGTACCGGCATACCGTGGAATTTGGTCGTTATCACGTCCTTGTAATATTTGAGCTTGGCATTCACGTAACGGTCCTTTTTGACCGGCTCCGTCGTCAATTGCTCAGAAATCAACTCTGTGATTTTGCTCCATATTTGACGATATTTCGCAACCCAGTCGGGGTACTCTTCAAAATCAAGACTCATCGCCGGTACGGCATTGGCATTGAACCGGGTCACTGCATTCGGGGACCAGATTTTAGGTGTTTTTACCCTGAGTGCTACCACGAGGTCTATTGTATGGTACCCTATGATGTACCGCTGATCCTTGCCCCCGTTGGCTGGTACTGGATCCGACACTGTCAGGCAGTCCACATTGATATCATTGATGTCCTTAAAATTGGCGTCAAATGAGTAGAAAATTTTAGGGCTGACAAGCTCTTTCTCAAATTGTAGCATCTTGTTTTATTGTAATTCGAACGACTTCAGAGAATTGCATGTCATCGTACATACACATCCACCCCCGTTATATGTGATATATTCCTGGTAGCAGTACCAGCACAGCATTTTAGCTTTCACCACAAACCTTCGTCCGCAGGTACAACTGTCATACTCATCCAGAATACGTTCACAGTCCTTACATTGTTCTTCCATTTATATTATCTAGGTCATTAAGGTGATCCAATAGATCCTGAATCCTCCGACTAATATACTTATCCTTCCCTGATTCTTGTACTAATGTTAGGACCATAAGTGGTAGGGAGATACCAATGCCAGCCATAAAGGTCATGAATACTGCATTTTCAAATATATCGAATTTTGATTGCCGACAGTTAATGCACATTTATTAGTATTAGTATTTTTATTGCGCATGCGTTGATAACCAGTGGATTTTTGCTGATGATCAACGGTATTTTGTGCAATGGAGTGTGATGAAAAGTTGTGACGTCACAAGCAATATTTTGTATGATATTTTTTATGAGAGTTTGACCGCGAATTTTGGAAAAGTGTGGTTATATTCCATCTCTACACTAGCTAACGTAAGCCGTGTCCACTGCATAAACATGGGCAGTGTAGTGTGGAAAACCAAAAACCAGGTTCAATCGAACAAAGCTGAAAAAATCAGGTAGCCAGCTAGCTGTATTTCTAATTTTTTTGACTGCTCTAGTTTTTTTCTCTTTATTTTGAATAAGTGCCCTTCTAGCTAAAGCTAGTTACAGTGCTTTTGTTATTTATTATTTGTAGTATATATATATATTTGCTATTGCAGTGTTTTCGTTCTATCCAACATTTACACTGCCAAATAACATTGTCAGCAACTTACAAACTTTTCATGCACGTACTCTTTAAGATTATGACATCAACAACTGGTCAACAACTTAAAAACATTTTGCTTATTACTAAATGTAGTTAGAGCTTCATTTCACCAAGGTAACGACAAATTTGGCGAAACTAAGAGCATACAGTGTTCTTGCATATCACTTTTTTTGTATCGCTTTCGGTTCTTTCGAGGACGCTAATATTTAGAATGCTAATGAGTTAGAATACATCATTGAGCAAGGTGACATATTTTGTAAAAATCTGGTAGCACAGGATTTTTATCTGGTCCTGAACTACCATGCCACCTAATGGTAGAACATGTAAATGCTAATTTACTTTCCACTGACAGTGTTTGCGGCTTTTTGCACGCAGGTTTATAGTATTATATATAATTTGATACATAATACAATCAACATTGGAAAAATCTCCATTTGTGAAGGATATTGTTTTTCAATTTTAAATTCTAGAAATTTTGTTTTGAAATTACAATGTTAATTCACACAGCCGTAGTCATACTGGTGCACCTATACATTAGGGCACTGCTGCTATTCAAAATTCAGTAAATATACTTTGAAAGTTTCATGAAAAAGGTGTTGCATAGAAAACTTTAGATCACAAATATTATTGAAGCCTACAATAGTTTGTGTGATACGTAACCGTTCTTTGTATGTTGAACTACAGACACTGCCAAATCGTTTAGATCAGTTCAGACAACCAGCCTCGGAAAGTTTTACTCTTCCATCAGACATATCAGATGACATATAAGAGCTTGCCCCTTGTGAAACAAAATACCATTTATTATCTCTATTTACGTATGATTTTTGTGAAGAAAGTGCTTTTCCATGTCGTTTTCCTAAAAGAAAGTTTGGCTATAAAGTGGCATGAGAGATTCGTCTTGCCCCTTTGAAATATTTCAATCAGTGATTGTTGAATTACAAACAAAGTTTTGCATCATCTGCAGACTACATATTTTTGTTCACTTTTAATAAGTTTCTCTTAGTAGCTAAATCTGGTCTGTTTGTGCGCGAAAAAAGTCGCGCTCAACCTCGTTCCCAGGGTATTTTGCCTTGTTGATAAGTTGATAGCGGCGAAAAGTCGTTGACCACTCCGTAATAACGGCTCAGGGGCTACAAGACCCTGGGGACTAGGTTGAGTCGTGCTAGGGAAACACGAAATGCAATATATAAAGGAAGGGCGAACCCGAAAATTTATTCACGGGCTACCGACTAGTATTTCTGTATTAGTTTAAACAATAGACCTATTGTTTTCAACCTGAAATCTCAGCCTGATATTCTTATAAAGCTTACTTTTATGAAAGAAAAATTGTGTAATCCTATATACACAAAGACAAAGGTAAAAAAGATACCTGCAAACCTCAGCACCACAGCTTTTAAAATGGCTATCATTGCTCCAGCTCTATTCGTTTCATATCCTTTAAAATCGAGCTTGGTGATTGATTTACTACGCGCAGGCGATTACAACAACGATCGGTAGAAATATATCGCACTTGTTATTCAGTGCAATCATTGAAATCGCGCAGAGACAGAAAGCGGGTATTAATATAACCGATTAGTCGTTAGTTCGATAAAAAATCGACAGGTTTGCTGGTCCTCGGCTGTAACCATAGAGACAAGAACAAAGAAACGCGCTGCCTTTCTTTTTGTTCAGTCATCTTGAACCTTTACCTGCGGTGGTGTTTGGGTACAAAGTTTTCACCAGATACAAAGTGCATCTGGAATAATCGAGTCTTGCCTACAAGGCAAGGTATATATACTCCATTGAAAACAGTCCAATCGCAGTTTTTCGCTTTTTACGACATAAATTATTTAAACATAAAAAAATTTAACACCCCTAACGAGAGAGATAAAAAATTTACGAAAAGAAATAAAAATGGACGTGAATGAGCACATGAGTTTTTGATGTACCGGAATAAATTTAAAATTTAATCAATTAAGAATGTAGGTAAAAATGACCAAATTTGCGATTAATAATTTAGTAATTATTAATTTATACCGACCAAGATGTTTTTCATTAATTTCCTTTCTTCGTTCATTGAGAGTTAAAATGTCTCAAAAATAAGAGTTTACCGTTTGGATATTTTTAGTTTACATTTAGACTTTTAATTGTTATATAAAATTCCACGTACATATATTTTTTATATTTTATAAACATTTCGGTACAAACGGACTAAATTTTGTTCAAGTGACTAATAGTTTTACCCAATAAAAATTTTTTATCGACCTTTTTTGCCAACTTGTTTTACTGATAGGGTTACGGTAAGAATCTTTGTCCATTTATTTGCTATTGATAGAAATCAATTCTTTTTTTAAACGGACGAAATTTGTATAGTGAAGATTTGCGCCTTTATAGTCTTCAGCATGGCTATCACGACCGTCCACAATGGAAGCGACAGATTTACGAAAATGGATTTAGAATTATGCGTAATTCAGTGGAATCCTGATAAAGCGGAGACCGTGTAACGCGGGCAGCTCTATAGCTAGGACGGACAGTTGTACTTAGAATGGATAGATCTTAGGTGAAACTCATATAAAAAATCTCCATAAAGCGGACACTCAATAAGACGGACAATTTTTTGCGCCAAATGAAATGTCTCACTATAAACGGTCCCTATAAAGCGGACATTATAAAAATCGGACACTCAATAAGACGGACAATTTTTTGCGCAAAATGAAATGTCTCCCTATAAACGGACATTATAAAAATAGAATGACGACAAAAAAATATCCGACATTTTTGCATTCATCCATTTCAGACATTTAACGATTTTATTTGTTTATAAAATATAAGTTTAATGTTAGAGAAAAGCAATTCGTTTATATGAAGAAATTAATTTTCGCCCACCTGAGATATTGATGAACAAGAAAATATTTGAACCACTACGGTTTTTTCTTAATTTTTTAAGTCAGTTTTACTGGCAAATATTGAAAATGTTTCTTTGTATCCCGAAAACTTTTTTCCAATGATGAAACAACTGCAGACGCAATGTTTTTATTTTTAAAATATAATTTCGTCAAATTTTTAAATTCCCTATGGTTACTGTTATTTTTAATTTCAGTTTTTTGTCGCTATGTTACGATATATCAATTTTTATTTTTAGCGAGTGAACGTGTGAATTGTTGTGAATAAATTCAATTTGAGTATTAATTATACATGAGAAGAATTTGTCGCCCTAGATACGTAAATAAAGTTGAGTTGAAAATTCAAGGACTAATTTTTTCATTTTCATACCTTCTGAGATTTATAATTTGGTGATTTATTGACTTTCACTGAAATTTAAGTCTACTTAATTTTACACCCTGGATTTATAGTTTCGCAGTCCTCTTAATATCTTTATAATTTCAACAAAGTTACGCAGTACTAGTGAATCCTGGATTTACACACACAAGTTCTCTTGCTACCTGATGTTTTAAAACGGTGAAGCATTTTAAAGTTTGATATTGTGTTGCGATTAAAGCTTAAAGCAGGAGTTAAATTTTTTTCAAGTTCATAAAAAAAGTTGAGAATGGCTGGAGAGATTCTGAAAGGTCATGCATTGGCAGGACTTGTCCTTGGAGCAATCGAACTCGTTCTTGCCCTTATCGTTATCATATGTTCTTTTGTAATGGCGGGAAAAGCTGAAATGAGCACTAGCCTGACTCCATATTGGGCTGGAATACCCGTAAGTTGGTTTATTTATGTATTTAATCGTATTTTAAACAAACAAACAAAGAAAATGAAAAGTGATACATATTTCATATTTATAAATATTCAAAAAATTTTAGGAAATATTCCAGTTGAGAAATTTTGAGAAACATAGGTAAAGCCTTACACACGTTAGAAACTATTCTGATTCCTGAAACGATTTTTAATATGTCTACATGGACGACTAAAAAGAAGACTTATAATAACCAAGGCTTTTTTGTTGCTTATAATATCCAATTTCACGTGTATTAAAGTTGCTTAATTTTTTTTATTTATAAATTTTAGTATAGTTGCTTATAAAAGAATACATATATAGTTACTTTTATGATGTGTCCCATTTATCTAAATGTTGAAGTTACTGCAAAACCCCTGGAATGTTAAGATGAGGTTTTTCAGGTTACTTGAATACCAGTACATGAATCCTGGGTCTTAAATATGTGTTATAAACATGCACAATAAATATGAAAGTGCTTTAAAAATTTAAAACAACTGATGTATTTATTTGTATCAACGTATTCACATGGTGGTTGCTAATAAACCTCTTCAACAACGTCAGCAGTCAACTGAATGAAATACCACATACATTGTGACGTAGTAAAAGACATTAATATGACGGCAACGTATATTTTAGGAGTATAGATAATCAATCTTTTCAGGTATATTGTGGCGTAGAAAAAGACATAAAGTACACTTTGTGTTTGACTGAACCATAAAAAACGATAATAATAATAAGACCTTGATGACACTTTAAGAATGCATAATTGCAACAGGCGATCATACTTCTTGGACTCCTTGCTTATTACACCTAGCGTGAAAGTGTCATTTACTTTACAAGGTAACATGATTATACGCTTTCTTAGAACTTGGAGGAAGAAATACAGTATTATACCTATACGTATTCTTTCCTCCAAGCTTAGAAGAAGTAACATGTAAGTCGATAGATTATCTGAGACAAACATCGAGACTTATTTCTTGCAAGAAGGTTGTATTAAAGGCACCTTTACAAACGATCAGACATCTCTTTGTTAATTTTTTATTTTTTCTGTTTTTATCTTTTTTAGTTTATCATTCCTGGAATTTTGGGTCTTGTCGCGGGATTAACAAAAAACAAATGCGCGGTAAGTTAAATGTTAATAATGTTAATAATTTTTTAGAAACAAAAACTAGGTTTTAGATATTATACCAAGATACTGATAATAGTTCGCCCCGATCGGACCTTCGTTCATGACGGGCGAGTATAATCCGTGCAGTCATATAAAAGTACATTTGTGAATCCCAATACATGTTATTGCCTGCCAGTAATCGGGATTCAATCCGCAGTCCCAAAAACTTGGAACGGCCAACGAGCACACTATGCGCGCTAATATGTTTGCGATCCACATGCTTGATATATATGTAGATAATACTTTGTCATGGGAAATTCGTATGTCCATTTTCTACTGTTAATGGTCCATAGTTATTAAAATTAGTTCTACTATTTCAAATTCACTTATTCACTTGTATTAACTATGGATATGATACTAATACAAATTTCAATTATAGATGATTGCTTTCATGGTACTAAACATTTTATGTTTCATCCTGCAAGGTTTAGCCACCATTTTAGTTGCAATTGTTGTAGCTATATGGGCTGCATATGCAAGCGCCGTTGACGATTGCCGAAAAATTGGAAAAGATTGCTACTGCAACGTTAATGGGGAACTGAAAATTATACATGGTAAGAAAAAGCAGGGTATTTCTTACATGTGGGTTCAAAATAAAAATCACATGAAATGAGGCTTTAAACCGCGGTATAATTTCATCTGAATAAAAGTTTTGCCTATTAGGATTGTACAAATTGCAAGAACGTTGAACGTATAAGATCCGGTTTTGAGATAAGGCTTTTATTACCTAAATCCTTGGATCTATGGTGTATTCTGGTGTTTTCATGTATGGAAATTTTTTTTCTTTTTAAGGTATGTCAAACTGTGATGACTTAAAAGCCATTTCTACTTTACTTTACGTTATCGTCATCCTTTTGGTGATTGGTGCTATCGTGACATTGGCTGCTTCCATCCTTGGTTGTGTGGCTACCTGCTGCACAGTAAGTTCTTATTTTAATGATTTCGTACCTCCTTGGTTCACATGATAATTTGTTCTTTCTTTTATTAGTTGCTATGCTAAAAATCTTAAAAAAAAGATCATATAAAATATCTGTCTTTCCATATAAATTGTATTTTTTTAAATCAATCTGATATCTGGTGTTGATATTACAGGAGAAAACGTAGCTACTACGTCGAGAAGGTTACTGCTTTCTAAACTACGCAACTTTTTGAAATGAAAGTTTCAACTGGGCCAAGCATAGAAAATTTCAACAAATTGTTTGTGGGAATGAGGAAAATGAAGTATTGCGAAATTGAGATTGAAGGTTATTGTCTTGGCGTTATTATTTTCTGATTTTGAGCATTTTTTCCATACGCGATAGAGATTTTCATCTTCATGTATGGTACATGAAGATGAAAATCTCTTGTATTTTGGAATCTAGAGGTATCATAACATATTTTTTTCAAATAAGCAACGTCGATTATTCATCGTTTAATACCTGAAAAATGAGCTGTATTAGTGACCTTGCTAAGCGTGAATTCTTATTGAATTATCGCATTAGAAATTGTTTCTAAGTCTTTGAAGCCTTTCTCCATACCTTTCACAGGTACTTTAGGTCGCATTGTTAACGATAAAATATCTAAGTTATTCATTGACAAAGCTCTCTTGTTTATTTCAGTCAAGTCCCCCTACCACAGTAATTGTACAACAACCTGGAATGGTAATGCAAGTTCCACCTCAACAACAAACCTATCCAGCAAAAGAGTGAGAATTGCTAGAGGAGAAGGGAGTTTGTAGGTGATATCTATGTAAATATGTGAACAATTTAGTTAATTTCGCATTTTTTGTAAAGAAAAAGATTGCACACTTTTTATGAAGAATTTTCTTTTTTTAGGTATTTATATTATATTTATATTATATGTAAAAATTTAATTTGAATAGGACAGCACTATGATGTGAAGTAGTTTGTTTTCTTTTTTTTCCACGCAAGCTTATGCCTTAAGGGAAAAAAATTTATGGAAAGGAAATTTGACGAAACTGGCAGAATTTAATTTGGTGAAAGAAAAAATAAATAATTATTGCTATATTTTACTCAGCAGAGTATTGACCGCTTTTGTCCATATTTGAAAAATGACAAAAAACAGCTTTTGTCTCGACAATTCTGTACAGGGTTTGCGTTGGTATTTAACCAAAAATCGGGCAAATATTACAGGCGTATTTAAGCTTTCTTCAAAGATCAACGTAATTTAAAATAGACATCACTCCCAACCCTAAATGAAAAAAAGGCAATATGTTTAAAAACGAGGGACATGAACATGTTATTATGAAATCGCAAATAAGGGAAGATTGATTGCTTACAACTTTTAGAGCTTTTCTATTGTGGTTTCATATCTTTTTCAATAAAATGAATTGATTAAAATGGAATTTATGGATAATATTTGTTGTAAACATAGCGAGCTAATTAGTTACATTTAATATTGCGAAAATTAGAATTCTTTATTCCTTTAAGTTTCGCAGTTTCGCGTTTTTTGGCCTTTTCCGCGAAATTCTTCAAAATTTATCATCCGCGAAAGTTTATTCCCGCAAAATATTTCAAGCGATATATTTGGAAACATGAATTACTCAATTATTTCCATGGACTAAAGACATAAAACAGTAAATTATGTATGATAATACATGACAAAATCTATACCTATAAGCACTAGTTACGATCAACTTTCAATTTCATCGTCGCATTCGTCAAACAGTTTAAAAATATTACAATTATCTTCTTGTTCGTCTAACGAATCGTCATCATCTCCAGAATCCTATCGATTTAAACTCTGAAGTAGGGTCACACGTAGATAGAGTATGAAGAACTGGGTTTTTATGTGACTCCACTATCATTGGCGCAATGTCATTGAACGGCTCATTGCGTTTACTGCTGCGGTACGCGGATATCATTATTACAGAAGGCTCTGAACACCAACACCATTAACCTGATAATACTTTTGATGTCTTCGCAATCAAAGTTTGTGAGGGATGAAAATTGGAGCCAGTTGGTCATTTACCGACCAAATTTTGCATAACTATTAAAGTTATCCTAACAAGTGCACATTACGGGAGATCACGGTTGATTCAGGGTGGCGTGGAGATCTCTTGTAAAACAATGACGCCTATCCATGGACTTGCATCAATCTCCTCCTCGTGTAAAGATAGAAAAAATGATAGAGGAGCCTGGAGATAAAGAGATATTGGGCTCTTATTTAAATATCGAACAGGACGAAGAAGAACATCATGATAACACTCTTAACATTAACCAAAGCAAAAGAAAGAAAATAATGACGAAAAAGAAAGAAGCGAAACGAAAGATATCCGTCGGTTCTTCTCCCAGTTCATCTTGATTGTAACAAAAAAAAAATAAGAAAGGCACTGTTATAGGGATTGAACGAAAATATACGAACAATAAAAAAAATCTGCCTTCATTTATTCTTCTCCCTCGAAAGTTTATATCTATCCGCAAAAGTTTATTCCCGCGAAATGCCAACAATTTCACGATTGGGCTGATCCGCGAAACTTTCAGGCCGCGAAACTTCCTAACCTTAAAGTATTCAATTCGAGATGAGAGGCTGGAAATTGTTACCCTTTATCTAACTGTAACTTTGAGAAGCTAGAAATTTGTAAACATTCCGATAGCCAGTAGAGCTACTATGTTTAGTCACTTGTCTGCAACAGCTCTTCCATACCAATACAATTTTCATACTAATTTTAGCTGTCAGCAAACTGTGGCTAGGTTTAGATACTCTACTAAGGTGCATTTACCTCACTTATATATATTTTAAGAATAAAATATTTAAACGCAGCATTAATTTCTTCGCTCTAATCCATTCAAAGTATATCTGATTTAAAATAGATAGACAACAGATATGAAAGTATCTTGGGATGAGATGCATAAAGTGGCAGCGGATTTTTAGAATGGACATAACTTTTGTTCCACATGTAATTTGTCGGGCGGGGTAACTATTTTTGGAAATAAAGTGCTGACCTGCATGTATGAAGAATGTCGGAAAATGTTATATTGGTTATATTATTATTTGTATGTTTGTTACCAGGTGGTCACTAAGGTGTTGCTAAGAAAATATGTGGGCCCTAGTGGTAAAATACAGACCAGATTTAAAGGAAATATCGATCCGGCGAAATAACGTCATTCCTGACCTCAATGACGTCAACAGCTTTTGCGAGATGGATAAACTCAGATTTGTTTTAGAGATAAATAAAGTTCGCACGTGTTTTTAGCTGATTATCAATGACCCAATCTTTCGTAACGATACCGAAGTTCCTTCTTTTCCCATTTCTTGTTTACATCGGTATTCGGTAGTGAAAATATGTTTGTTTCTCCGTGATGTAGGACATCCGAATATATCACAATTTTCATCAGCCATCGTAACAATCGCAACAATAAATCCAAATACTAAATAAGAAATCCAAACAACAACACAAACAATAATTAAAAATGCGCCATTTTGAACTTCTATGCAAGATCAGAGATCTGGGCGCTAGTTTCGTTCGGTCGTAAAAACATAAAGCAATAGACCATTGTTTGTCACCAGACTATCTTTTTAGTTATGCATAGAACAGCAGATTGGTTTCCTGTATTAGTTTAATTAAAAAACAAATTAAGGGAAATGGTAGTTAGCTTAGATTAGGGAAAATACTAGTCAATAAGAAACAATCGGGGGAATTTATATTGAAATGTTCAATAAAAATAGAAGGATTTGTAAAGTCGCACCGACGAAATGTGAATAGGCGAGTGTTTGTAACATTTAATTATTGAGATCAGGTTCAAATTACAATTAAATAAATAAATAAATTAGTTATACGATGCGATGTAAATTGAATTTAAAACTAGCCTAGCCACTGCGAAAAACGGTGAGAGAGAAACAAAACGAACAAATGAAAAAAAAACAGAAGCTTACCAGCTGGCCTAATACGATATAAGTTTGTTAATTAAATTGACTCTAAGTAAAATTTTACATTGCTTGAGGGCGATTTGAGTGCCTGTTAGAGATTTTTTCTTATCGCCCACCCACCACTATTTATAATAAAATTGATACGCTCTAATGATAATATAATTACATTTACAATACATAAAATACGATTGACGTAAAAAAAATAATGACTCGACAATACGATAACTAAACATTACGAATTATCCAAACTTTACATTCCTCCGCGAAGGGCAGAGATGTCGTTTTATGTCCTACTTGAGTTATCAAGTTGTTCAACCTTCTATAAATATTCCCTTGATGTTTGGTTGCGGAATTTGAACATTCAGATTGGTGACTGGCTGGCTGATTATCATCTTTCAGCTTTCCAATTTGATTTCTTACTTCTTCCCTGATGATTTCTTTTAGTACTCCCTCCATTTTTTTATTTTGTGTTTACCTTGTAACATGCGCATGAAATGTACAAAATACAGACCACGAGACCCACGTGGTCATTTGATTGACGTCCCTCGACCCGGTCTTTTTGGCACAGCGCGCAAAAACTGTAGCAGTAACAGTGTGCACTGCAAACAAAGGAAGAGCGCGCACTAACCAAAGAAGAGCGCACACTGACTAAAGAAGAGCGCGCACTAATCAAAGAAGAGCGCGCACTGACTAAAGAAGAGCGCGCACTAAGCAATGCAAGGCGATTATAAATAATTAAGAACACCGCGCACAATGTGAGCCTTCAGGGCCATCGTAAATATTGTTTCTGGATAACCGCCAGTTTGGCAAATGTGTAAAAATACTGAACCATAAAATGAATGATTCAGCATAATAAAGGATAAAATTAAAAACTGGTATTTTGTAATAAACTTCCAATGAAGAGATTTTCTGGGTATAATGTGAGTATAATAACGTGTTGTTATGCTGCACAGTTTTAAACCACAAATTCAAATTAAATTATTACCCCTTCATATAAAAATAGCAAATCTTTCAGCAAAACCATTTTTTACCTGATTTAATGCTAACTAAATATTACAAAACTAAACAATTGTTAAGATTTTACGGGATATTCCAGACCAGCGGATCTGGTCTTTGAAATTATCTCAGGCAGGCATCACGAATTTTAAATCAGCAGCCGTGCCACGGCTGTTCGCCTCTCCTTTAACATTACCATTACGAAACCATTTCTGCTGTTGCATCAATTTCGGGACGTATGCAAGTGCTCAAACTTCAAACTATGCGTTGAAGATCTTCGTATTTTCAAGCAAAATATGACTTCAGTTTTCGGAGAAAACCTTTTTTCTGCCGGACTGCGATTATTATTTCTGGCGAGACGTAATCTATTCGATGTAATAAGATCAAGACATTCCAAATCAGCTTTGATACTCCCAATGTGTTTGAAAGTAATAAATGCAACGAGAAGGAAGTACAAACAAGAAGCCCTGCGGCTTAAAGATTTCCGCCATTAGTAATAACCTGAAAAAGTACTGAACTTTAAAGAGGACTGAGTAATACGGGGGAAAAAAATCATTGAATATTCTAAAATTTTAAAATGAAAATTTTTGATTATTATTGTAACTGTAAATCATAGCTAACTTAACTTACATAAACTTCATTTCTCTATAAGAACAATTTTAAAAGAAAAATAATAAACCTGAAAATTGATGAACAATAAAAACAAAATGAAAACAACGGCAAGGCTGAAAATTTATCTATTTTCCCTTTTTCTCTGAAAAACAACTTGGAAAATATCTTTAAAGGTGGCAGCAAATTTTTTTACATAATCGGTTACGAAAGGTTATTTGCAGACTACGTATTCTTATTTTTTCTTTTATAACACACTTGTCACGATTTTATAGCTATAATACATTATCTTTCACCAAAAATATTCAGCCTCAACAATTCCTCTTTAAATTAAAATTCATGAATAATTAATTAGTTCTGCTGAATATAGCAAGTCTACGTGCTTGCAAAATTGTACAGAAGGAAATGACGTAATTATTAAAGGGAAACGTTAATAACATCAAAGATGGCGCATTATAAGACGATCTTCATTATGCTACACTGCACGAGCTTTAACTTTCGATAGCATATAAACTTTAAAGTAAAGTATTCTTTGATCCTTTAGAAGCAAAATATTATACGCAGTTTTATTTTCCGCAAATCTGGAACTAGCAAAGCACTTGTAAGAACAAGCTTAAGATGTTTTCGTTGAACTTGATTGTTCAGATCTGTTTTATAGTAATGCGCCTTGTAACAAATTTATGGTGAGACAGAAACAGATAAAAACACACATTTATCTGTTGCTTCTTACTTAGTTCTTATGAATTTTTTAAGAATTGTACAAAAAGCAGTAATGTTATGTTTAAGCTTTTACCTCAAATTCTGCTGTTAAAACTTCCACCTGTTGTTATCTCTGCTACTATAGATATAATGTATAAAGCATATTCAAAGTGAAAAATGTTAAAAAACGGAAGCTGGCTTGTTAATTGTAAAAGCTCCTGTCAACAGTTATTTTAGCATTGCTACATGGCTGAAATTTTGCTTACCTGTCAAAAAAAGCGGGGAGCTGGTTTGTTAATTGTAAAAGCTCCTGTCAACAGTTGTTATAGCATTGATACGTGACTGGACAATTTGCTTACCTATCTGAGGGAAAAAACAATTAAATGAATAGTCATAATGAAACATAAAAATTTTAATCAATTATACTTTCCACAAGTGCCAAAATCAATTACCACGACAATGATAAAAATATTTAATATAATTTTCCGCCATTTAATTCCCTAATGTCCATAGGAATTAACATACACGTCATTCACAAATCTTATTATCCTAACTTTGTACCGAGGACTGTTTGTCGTAATATAACAGATGGATGAGAAAAAAATACACAAGATTTAAGTAAAAGGTTGGTATATTAGGTAGTTTTTATTTTTAGACTGCCACGCCTGCTAGGTTGTTTACTCAGTTCAATATGATATAAATTGATAGAAAAAAATTAGTTCGAAGAAACAGAGAATCATCAACAGCGTTGCATACAGTTGACATCAAAACACCAATGGAAGAATAGAGTTTTATAACACAAATTGTGTCTTTTAGGGATTTTAAGAAGTACAGCCTTTTCCAGCTTGATAGATAGCGTTATGTATTCATTATGGATTTGTTGTTTGAACGAGTAAAGAAAAAAAATAGATAATAATTCATAAGTGATCAGATGTACAACAAGAAGGAAAGAACAGATATCGGCTATAATTTAAAAAAGTTGGACTTTAAATAAGTAAAGAGAAAGAGAAAGAAGTTATTTATTCATTTTAGATGTTTGTTTTCATTGTTATAAAAAACCCTGATGGTTTCATTATGTCGTTATTTCTTTTTTTCTAAACACACGATTAGTATTTCGGATTTGAGCAGTATCTAGAGTATCCTTTCTAGCACTGCTTTAGTTGTGCTGTAATTAAAAGTTTAAAGAAAAAGTTTTTTTTAGATTATTCTTTAAAATAAATATTAAAAATGGCTGGAGAGATTTTGAAAGGTCATGCATTGGGAGGTATGATCCTTGGAGCAATCGAAGTTGTTCTTGCACTTATCGTTATCATATGTTCTTTTGTGATGGCGGGGAAAGCTAACATGGACACTAGCCTGACTCCATATTGGGCTGGAATACCTGTAAGTTAGGTTTTAGTTATTTTCCTTTATTTACTTTTGAGAAAACATAAAAATTTACAAGAAGAAGAAGAAGAAGAAGAAGAAGAAGAAGAAATCTGATGAAAATTACCAAACGAATGTGTACTGAAATGTGGACTCTACCAGGAATTCTACTAAGTGTCTAATACTGATATACCAATATGTTTCTTCCTTTTTGCAACTTCTCTTTTTTACATAAGTGCAAATAACACAGATTGATGCATATTATTCCAGGCAGTGGATTGTACGTAAACAAACAAAAACTAGAAATTTAACTTAATAATTTAGGATTTACTTTCTGGGCTTAATAAAGAGATATTCAAAACCCTCAACCCAAATATTTTTTTTTCTTAGTTATTCAGTCCTTCACAAGCTTCGTCTTATGAAGAGCAACTTGGTTGCTAGCATGATAATTATTTTTCTATGTTAGTTTATCGTGCCTGGAATCTTGGGTCTTGTAACAGGCTTCACGAAAAACAGGTGCGCGGTAAGTAGAGTCAGTAGATTCAGTGGTAAATATAAGCAACTTAAGAGATAGGGCTCAAAGTGAACATAGTAAAAACGCAATATTTTTGATAAATTTCTACTAAAACGTTTAACAGCGATGTACAAGGCTAAGTTTAAGACATTATTTTCAAAGCTATCTGTTGCATTAGTTTATTTGTTTATGAAAGGGGCTACGAAACGATTTAATAACCTCAATCCCCGCACATTCCGAAGAATGGCGTGTAAAAAACGGACCACTCAAAAGGTCTAGGTGCAAGAAATTGTACACACTTTAGAACCACATAGACGTCTAGACAACCTATTTATGAATAATAACTTTTTTATGATGAATTTGCCACTATTTTATTTTTATTTTCTAAAAAAAGACAAATTTTTCATTCAGTATTATTTTTGGCGGTAAAACAAGCAACGCTCTGTAAAATATATTAATTATCAGTAAATCAAAAGTTTGTTTGACGAGGAGCTGCATTTGTTAAAAAATGCTATGTTAT